>LR749673.1:593180-1001986 GCA_902729485.2 Mus minutoides | reverse complement strand
TTCCCTTGGCTTGCTCAGCCTGCTCTCTTATAGAACCCAAGACTGCCAGCCCAGAGATGGTCCCACCCACAAGGGGCCCTTGATCACTAATTGAGAAAATGCCTCACAGCTAGATCTCATGGAGGCATTTCCCTAACTGAAACTCCTTTTTCTGTGATAATTCCAGCTGTGTCAAGTTGACACAAACCTAGCCAGTACACCATTCATTCTTTAATCCTCAAATTAATGTTGTGTATTTAAGAGTAGCAGCCTTCAAAGCTTCTTGTGCTTCAGAACTGTGGAAGGTAACCTATTTTTAGGAACAGAAAGTCCCCCAAAACCAAGATTTACTTATTTATTGAAGTACTGAGTATTTTCAGCAGGGCCTCCTGCATACTAGGTAAGTGTTCTCCTCTAAGATATGCTGTAATCTCTCCTTTACAGTGGCTTACACTAGCCTTCAACGCACTCTGCCGCCCAGACAGGACGTAAAATTGCCCTCCTCCTGTCTTAGTTTCTAGAGCAGCTGAGATGACAGGGCAAGGCTGCCAAGCCCCAGCACAGCCAATAGTCAGTCATTCTGAAATGCCTAGAAACCTATGAGTTAACAAGCTGGCTCTGGGAGCCCTGTACCAATGACACCAGGGCAAGTGATGGCAGAATCCATGTTGATAATATATCGCAATTTAGGGCAGTTCAAATACAACCCACTCCTGCTGTTCCTAGCAAGGCATGATGGCCTCTAATAGATGTAAGCACTTATGTCAAGAATTGATTCTTTTTCAAAGCATCACTTAAGAATGGAGCGTGGATGTAAATATATTAATATAGATGAAGCTGAGGGTCACACACAAGAAGTACAGAATTGAGGTGGAGTCTCAAGTGCAGTTTGTTGCTGTGTTATAAGGTCAAGCATATCAGAAAGAAGCTTCTCAGAGAAGTGGGTTATGAAAAAGGGGAGATTGAGCTTCATAGAGCACTTACAGAAAGTGCTGGCATGGTTATCTATCTATCTATCTATCTATCTATCTATCTATCTATCTACTATCAAGAAATCATCAAGCTACCTATCATTTATCAATCATACGTATGTATATGTATAAATACACACACACACACACACAGAGAGAGAGAGAGAGAGAGAGAGAGAGAGAGAGAAGCTTACTATGTAGCCCAAACTAACCCCAAAGTCATGATGTTTCTCTCTTATCCTGCTTAATACTAGAGTTAAAGTTTTGGACAATATGCTTCTCTACCATGTCTAATTATGATTTTTTATTTTGACTACTCTTTTTTGAGAGAACTGCCAATTATGTACATCCTGCATTTTATTTGGCTGGATGTATCCAGACTGGAAAGATAGGCAATGGTAAGTTTAGGCTGGCAGGAGTGAATTTTGCTTACAAGAATAATGCTTCTGGTGTTTCTGGAATTTCTAGGTGGTACTGCATAACAGAGAACCATGCTGGCTTCCTAGGTCAAACAGGATACAGACAGGCACATTCTGAGAGTTGATGAATGATAGGATTACATGAGTAGCCTGGTATGAGACTGTTTCTTGAGACTGTTAGTATGACATCTGCTCAGCACTTAGTGGATGCTTAAAATTCATTAAGTATCCTTCTTTCTTCTCAGCCTATCTCCTTTACCCAACATAGTTCATTTATAGATGAATATGGGTGGGGACAGAGAACTTGCAGGAAATGGGCCTGTAGTTCTACTAGACAAGCATGGCCTTATGATGCTATACCTTTTGAACATGGGAGATTAAGACCACATGCCTTTTGTATTCCTGGACACCTTGGGTGAGGTTGCTCTCAAGTTGACAAACTCAAGTGACAAGAACTCAGTCCCAGAGGGTCAGGTTAAGGCCCTCTTTCCTCGAAATTCACCTGGATTTAGGGAAGTCCCAATCGCTGGGTAAACATTCTGGGAGCATCTCTGGTTACTAAAAGCCCCATTTGTCACTGCCAGTGTTGTCTCATGCTCTGCACGCTGCATTAATTAGTCATTTTACACAGTACCGGTGACAAGGAGTTAAGTCCCAGTTAACCCAGGCTTCAGACAAGATGAAGTAGCAGAAGAGAACCTGGCTCCAGTTTAATAGTCCTCAGAACTGTTGTTGACTTGGCTGCTGATGAGAAGAAAAAAGTTCTGGCCCACGAGAATTGGCTTGAAAGGGGAAGATGTGAGAAAGAAAAAGGCTTCATGGGGGAAGGAAAATGGAAAGTAAGCACCTCCCAATTGAGAATGTTCAACAATCTACTTCTGTAAATGAGGTCTGGAAACAGGACTCAGAAACAATGTGGACATGGGGGGGGGGGGCATTGTTCAACTTTGGCTTGACTCAAACATTTCCCCATAGACAAAGCCATGAACAGGAGGATGGCACCTATGTTCTGAATCTCAGGAGGATTAAAGGAACTTCTCTGTACACTCTGTGTGGTGAACTTTCTAGTGTGGAGGCCTTGCCAACTCTAAGTCCAGCAATGGCAGCCATTTTCCCTACCGCCCACCACTGTCATCTGATGCTGTGTTGATTACATGTTGAGAAGTCAATCTGATGAACTTATTCAATGCCCAAAAACTACTCTGCTTTTGTTGATGCAGGGAAAATATTATGATCTCTGCCTTTTTTTCTTCTAATAGAGCCAGTTAGCATGGGGATATTGAGCTATGGGTATCTGAAGAGAAGGAGAGGAGAAAGGTGGTGAATTCCACTGAAAATCAGATAAGATAACAGAAGCTCTGACTACATGGACGTACACAACATGACTCTTGTCCAATTACTAATTTCCCTTTCCTATTCATTATTTATATCACTACTACAATGCTAGCTTCCCTTATCTAATCCTGAGCCACCCAGACACATGCTTAGCCCTTTACAAGAGACCACTCCCCCTTCCCCCAGGGTACTCTTTAAACCCAGCATCCTTCAACAAGAAAACATGCCCTAAGCAGCAATGAACATTGTTTGTTTTTTTTTTTAATTATTATTTCTAAAGGAGAAAAAAAGACATTAAAGAAAGTCTTAGCCATGAGAGTAGAGGATGTTGTTCTAACCTTTAGCCACTATGGTAATGCAGTGTACATTACATTATGACTCTGCTCTACCACTGAGTCAATATGCTCTGTAAAATGATGATCTCATGCATCCTTCCCCATGCAGAGCCTTCCTGAGTTCCATTTGAGAAGAAAACACAGACTGCATATATGAGTGCCAGTAGGACATGTCCAAGGGCCGGTACCCTTAAGACTTAGGAAGTTATTCTATACAGTAATCCCGGACAACACTGGTTGAGCAGAATGCACCTCACTCACGACTGTGCATCGCTCACTGTGCACAATGCCTTCGGTGAGGTCTTCTCTCTGTACTGAAGTGGCCTCTCTAATAAAGCAGGAGAGGTTTCTTCTGGATAATTCCCAAGGTCTTTAGTTTTTAAGAGGTTCAAGTAAGTCAGTACATGTGAAATAAAGGCCACAAAATAGAGCTATATGTAGAAACATGCAGATCTGTATTTCATTTTACAGATAGTCTGTGATGTGGGGTTTCTTGTAGCCCAGGTTAGCCTTGAAACTGCTATGTAGACAAGTAAAGCTTTCAACATATAATTTCCTGCCTCTTCCTTCATAGTATAGGGATTAAGGTATGAGCTGATACACAGTTTCTGCTGGGAATCAAATTCAGGGCCTTGTACATGCTAGGCCAGCTCTCTGCCAGCTGAGGCACACCCTCCCTGAAAATTGTATGACATAAAGTGGATTGCAAAACAAACACCACAAGTCACAGAATCATACGATAAGGATACTTGTTACACATATCAGGTTGCTGGGTTCTATAACCCATAAAACTCAAGGGCTTTGAGATACTAGTCACATGCTCCAGGGAAACCATATAAGGAAAAAGAAGACAGGAAGCCCAAGAAAAGTGGAGGTCTCATGATGCCCAAGCCTATTAAATCATTTACATGATTAATTTGAAGGACAGCATGTGAGAGAGAAGAAGGGGACAATAGTTCATGCCATGCCTTAAAGGCCGCTGATCAGGCATTTTCTGTAACCTTCTAAGCCACGAAGAAAATTGGCTTTTGGTAGATGAATCAAAATGCAACAATATATTCGTTGGCAGCTATTCATATTAGAAAAAAGAGGGGGAGTATATGAAATCTCTAGTACCACTCAATCCTACAATTGGCAGATGTGAGAAAAAAATTAGAAGATTCGCCACAGGAATCAAGAATGACATTTTAGTCTTGGTCAGACTTTTCCAGCTGAAAGTTTAGATTTTGATGTGAATGGGGATACCAATGGGGGTGGGGTAGTAGTGGCTAGGATGTTAATTAAGGTGTTTGATGGAGTTTCCTTTCCAGTGCACCATGAGTAAAGTGTGTTCAAACCCCACAATGGTTCTACCTAAGATCATTCATCAGGATGGTGGAAGTCATCCCCTTGATGGAATTTTAAGATGAATTCTTCGTGGGGGCCATGGGCCAGGTCTTGAATCAGAAAGTAAATAAATAAATAAAATCATCCAGCCGTCCTGACCAAATTAGCTGATCTAGTGGGTGAGAATGGAGGGCTGAGGCCAAGGTTTCTATTAGCAACTAGGTCTTTCCCGTTCCGGTTGACAAGACGGACAACCGTCCACCCTCGTAAAAGATTCATGACCCCGACTTTGCACTCTCGACTGCTTGCTTTCTCATAAAAACCAGTGCAAATCCTATCAAAAATTTAGCAGAATCCCTGCCTCATCTGTTTAGGCCTGAAGCTAGTTGCAGGGACAACTCATTAGGGACAGGCTCATTAAAACCAGCCCTTGGGCAAAAGCAGTTTGCGGGGCCTCCTCATTTCTATTCAGTCTTACCTCTCTGGCCCAACCTCCTGCAGCCCTCAGACAAGAGAGCTTCTGAAGGTTTGCACAGTGCGCAGGTCCACTTGCAGAGTTGCAGGAACCAGAGCTCAACAAACACTGCTCTTTATATCTGCCAAAGATCATCTTTATCTTTTCCTTTTTATGCACTGGGACGGCTGTTAGGGGAGAGGGAGGGAGCAGTGGTCCAGAAAACAGGGAGGGAGTCCCAAAGGCTACCCTCACCTGAGCTTGGTTATGAAAAGCACCTGGCATTGTGGAGGTCATAGAAGCCCCAAGGACAAAGCCTGTACTCTAGTCAGATGAAGGCCAAGAGGTAAAATCTTTTGGGTCCCCTTCCTGAGTCATGTGCAGCCTGGCTTTTAGACCCATGGGCTCCTGGTGCTGCTGCAACAGCCGGCCTAATGGATTCACTACCAGATGTTTTCTGCTATGTGCCAGGGATAACACATCACTCTTTACATGAACTCATGTCTGTGCTGAGAGAGAGAGTTACTGGCATCCAGGGGTATGGAAAAGTATGAGAGACATAGATAAGATAAGAAGCCCCAATTTAGACACAAAAGCATCCAGCTTGCCACCATTGCAGGGCAACATTTATTGTTTGATTTTTAGGTTTTTGTTTTTGTTTCGTTTTCTGCAAGGGTGCAGGACTGCCATGTAAGTCTGCTCACTGCGGTACCCAGTGGATAGCCACATAAGCTAAGCCAAGGTCAAGAAGGGCCAGACTGTGCACTGAAAGTGGAATGAGAAGATCCTGGCTAGACTTTACTCACAGATGTCATAGAGCTAGAGCAAGGACTAAGAGGTGGTCAAGTTGCCCAATAAGCCAAAGATTTACAAAAACAGAAGTTTGTGTGTATGTGGTATACATGTACTTGTATGTATATAGGTGCAAATGTATCTGTGTGCATATACACATGAAGTCCATAGGTCAACCTTAGGAATTATTTCTCAGCAAATAAATAAATAAATAAAATCTTGATTTTTTTTTTTTGGTAGGGTCTCTCACTGGGGCCTGGGGCTAGCTGATTCAGCTAGATTACCTACCTAGCCAGCAAGTCTTAGGAATTCTTCTATCTCTGCCTCTCCAGTATAAAGATCATATAGACACTAATGTACTTGACTAATTTTATGTGGGTAGCAGGAACCAAACTCATGATTTCACGATGGTGTGGCAACCTTACGCACGGAACCATCTCTTAAGACCTCCAATATGCTACTTCTTCACTTTTTACAGAAGCCAGAAATGCTTCTGCCAAACAAACAAACAAACAAACAAACACCTTAGACAGGTTTAGGCTATGTAATCCAAGCTGGTAACACAGAACTCACTATGCATTGTATATCATAGGCTAGTTTAATTCTCTATCCTCCTGACTCAGACCCTCCCCCAAACGGTGGGAATTTTAAAACGTACAGACATACCTACACCAAATCCAACTTTAATTCATCTGTTTTCTAAGCATCTTCTACCAATAATGCAAAGGAAAGGGAAAAGGTGTAAACACATTTGTAATGCTTCATGTGGAACTGGCAGTAAAACAGGAGAGACTTTGACAGCAGTCTTCAAATACTAATAACCAGGTAAACCCCAAGAGTCCCTTCCTCACTCTTGTGTAACAAGAGGGACAGGTGACAGGATCTTTGGAAAAAAAGGCTGTGACTAATAGTTTAAAAATAAATTTTATTAGATAAGTCTTATCATTTCCAAAAGCACTTACCCATCACAAATGGAACTAATATGCTAACAGCCCCAGCATTAGCAAAGCCCTAGATGCCAATTGTTCTTCAAACATAAGATTATTAGCCTAATAGAGCTTCCGAAGGTGGGATTGCCAAGTCACGTGCACACAGCACAAATTCCCTAATGGAGTTCTTTCTTTGAGTGAGTAAGAGAGAGGGGAGGGGGGAGGGGGAGGGAGATTGAGGCTGCTTTCCTATATAGACAATAAAGGGGAGAACAAAGCCTAAACTAAAGTTTGTGAGATATCTAACATAAAGCAGTACTTTCCCATCTCTGCATAAGAGGGCACAGGCGGGATTTATACTGGTTCCTGGGATGCCGCTCTGACCCCCTTGGAAAGCGATACACATAGGAGATACAGAATAAAGGACAGGAAGGAGACCAAGCCCTGAAAGTCGTTGCACTTCCTGGCTTCATCCTTCCCAGCTGCACACAGAGCTGATCCTACATCTTAGTGTTGAGATCACTGATGCAGAACACACAGAACACACCCACTCACTTGAGTGTGTCCAGCTGAGCTTTGTGTGGACCATGTGAAACTCAATGGCAAATAAATAAGCAAGTAAGTAAGTGGATTAAATAGCAACTCCCCCCCCCTCCCCCAACCCAAAGCCGGGAAAGTACAACAAGGTCTAGGAGTTCTGTTTTTCTATAATACTAATGATTAGCTGTCCCAACAGAGCTATTTACTCATTAACTCTGGTTCTGATGCCCCAGCTCTCTGGTCTTCCACCAACCTTAGCTATGACCATGGGGAATGGGAGAGAGACGTGGATATACGAACTTTTGCACAATGATGCCCAAAATACCCAACAGAAACAACTTAAGGAGGTAAGATTGATTGGGGCTCAGTTTTAGAAGTATCAGTCAGTGGTGACTAAGAGGGTTTGGCAGTGAAGAGCATCTCACGTATTTGTAGCCAGGAAGCAGAGAGAGGCACAAAAATGAGCAGAGACACGATATTCCTGGGTTGTGTCTATATAACTTTTTTGTTAGCCTTACCAGCTGAGGACTAAGCATTCAACACACATACCTTGTTAGAAGGTATCAACAAGATATATCAACAAGATGGCCTAAGAACTGTCTGTGTCTGTTACATTCTTAGTTCAGCACATCCACTCCCTGTACCACAGCATTAATTTAGCATGATCACTTTCCCGATTATGGTATGCCATAATAACAAGGACAGTAAAATCCTCTGCTCTTTACTGGAGAGGCAATCAAACCCTGGTTGCTAATTTACTTTCTTAAGACATGAATAGTCTGTGGGTAAATGCTGTCAGGGGTTTCCATGTCAGCCTCTCCCAATGAAGAGCTTTTCCTTCAATTTCAACATATTGTTGAATCCCTTCCCCACCTATGTTACTGCCCTCACCCTTACAAACTCCACTTGGGGATGGTAAGGGAGAAGAGCACAGATATAAAGGTGGATGCTCAGGAAAGAGCATGCATAAGAAAGAGTCACATCCATTAGCAATGCAGATGTCCTCACAGAATGAGAGCCCCAGCACACAGCACACCTTGAAAACTTGTTATTTATTCCAGAAAAAAAGGGGGAGTCTTTGAGAGGAATGAGCACCTCAGGGACTCAGAAAATCCACCATTTAAATATGGCAACCATATCTTTCTCATTTCTTCTTATTAGGGGAGTTATCTGCACATCTCAGTTGAGATGATTTTTTTTAAGGATTAGAGATAGTATAGGCTAAGTGGATAATTGCACACTAACAAAACTCATTCCTAGGCCATTAAACTGGAAAGGAGACAGTTGTGGGGCATAGAAAGATGGAGCAGAAGAGTGTACAGGGTAAGTATCATTGAGCCATATTCTATACATGTTTGCAATTTTCAAATAATAAATGTATGCCTAGATTTTAAAATACAAATGATTTGTACTTTTTAAAGTGGATAGATATACATTCCTTTGTATAAAAAAAATCTGAGAAAGTTGTGTTTTTGTTTTTATTTTTAATATAATTTTCTTGGAATTCTATACCCACTCTAGATTCATGACATTCTGTGATGGAATGAAGAGGGCATCTGGACTCATAGGCACTGAGGATGTAGGATGCAGCTCAGCCAAAGTAGCACCATTTGATTACTGTTCTATTCTCCTTCTACCAGATGCATGAGTTCATGGTCTCCTGTAACCATGAAGCAGATGTGACACAAACACATAAGAGTAAGTTACTGGGATGACAAGGACGTTATTTCCCCAGTGCCACGAATGGGATCCCGGGTGCATCCTGTGTGAACACACAGAGACCTCACCCTGGCTCCACCACACATAGTATGAGAACTTAGGTTGAACACCAGCCAGCGATGGTGTGACCTGCCCTCATTAAAGATTCTCTACAAACAGGTGCCTCTCACTGGGTTCCCTTCTGAAATGGCTTTCTTTTTATTCCCGGGGACACATCAAGAGCTGAGGGAGGGGGTTCATGCAGTATAGATCAGTCGCTCATTGACAGAGCATCAGGCTTTGACAAGCTGCTTGGCTGGGTTGAAAGCCTAGGCTAGGCATGGGCCTGTCAAGGCTACACTATTGAATTATTGACAGGCGCTCACTGCGGTGCAAGGGGAGAGCAACCACAGCGTCAGCTCAATAAAGATGAAATGGAAACCCGCTCTGAAGCTGACTTTAGCACGTTAAAGGAGTTTTAATGGGCTGGTTTAAAATTCAGTAAGAGAATGCATTAGGCTGATTATATTTTCAATGGCTAAGTGCAGACATGCACACAAGTTTGGGAATTGGAAGGGTTTACAAATGAGTGGGGAACCTGTCAGGGTGGATTACACCATTCTTCCAAGGGAAAGCAAGAAGCAGGGCATGTTCCAGCCCAGTCTCAAGAGCTGGGATTCTCCTGCCTCCTCGCCCTGCTTTCCTCCTCCTTCTCACCCAGCACAGTGCTAATCTGGTGCTCTTGAGGATGTGGTGATAGGAACCTGCTCCTCAGCCTGGTCACCTGGCCTCAAAAAACCCTGCACTGAAATCGTTAGTAACTGTTTAATTCTGTTACCTGTATCCCAACTCTAACTACCTTTCTTTCCCTCCTGCAAGAATAAGGGGGAGGTCCCCATCTCAGCATCTTATTAAAGGGGCTAGAGAACTCTCCATACTCAATATCCCCTTGTTTAGCAAATTAATATTAACAATTCTGAATTTTCTTATGTAATCTTTTCTTCCTTAAATTTCCACCTGCCAAGATTTACTTGTATTTTAATAGCTGATGTCAGACAAGCAGCAAGCAGCGAGTCTCATCCCAGGACTATAATTTTAAATACAATGAGACGCACATCAACTGTCGCATTGACATGCTAGAAAATTATTCCACGTGGACTTTTAAAGTGCATCCTAAAAGCTTCAAAGACCCAGCACATTTGAAAAGAATTTAAATTGATGATCGTGGTACTGCTTTCTTTCTTTTTTTTTAAAGCAATTTGTCTAATGTGACCCCATATTCATTTTTTTCTGACTTCTCTTCCAATGGGCTGTCTCCTGTCAGGTTGAGGCAAAGACCAGCACACACATCTAAATCTGGGTTCATTTGCCTGCTGCAAGATTCTCTTTGCCATGTCAAGCCATATGAGTAAATCAAAGATGCTTCTCCGGGCTGCAGGAGTAGGCTAATCTCCAGACAAATATTTAGAAGGCAGCTTTGCCGACTCTGGCCTTAATCGTTTCCAACTGATTTGACTTATTCTAATTACAGCCTTTATGTTATAAAAGCCATTTTTATGTTGCCGGGGAGCAGTTTCATTGCAAATACATGAAATTTTGCTGAGTTTCCCATTCCCATGCTGATTATGGGAATAGTGCTCCACAGCTCGGCTCTAATTAGAAAAACATACTGCGTGGAATGTCAACAATTGTTAACATTAATAACGTGCCGACAGTGTCCTTTTGTCTCTGAGAACATCCTTCCCATAGTCTGACACCAAAGAGCCTAGGGTGCGTTGGGCTTGGGAAGGGGGACTCACTCATCCTGGGTTGGATGGGCAGGATCTCCTTTCCCACCTTTCCACAGGAGTTGCATGTCTGAGGGAGGATACCCATGTAATGTAGCGTAAATGGAAAGGGTAAACACTAAATCCTGCGCCACTGATGGTAGTGCATTTGCTTCATGGTTGTGAACTCGGAAAATTCTAGGACGGCAGCATAAAGAAGATGAAACAGTCTTGTGGTATGTCAGTGGGTCTTGGGATCTGGGGTTTCTGGAATTTCCTTTCTATGCCATGATAACTTAAAATGTACCATGAAGATGCCAGAAAGGAGATCAATTTTTTCCCCCATATCTCACTGATACGGAGTCAGTTACCAGTAGTCAGAGGTCAAACCTTGTCATCCTCACAGGACTCTATGTGCCCCTCACCCCTCAAAATGCCTAGTGGAATAGAAAATGTTCTGCCATTGGATTGGCCAAGTTCCTTTTGTCCATTCCCACATATATAGATGCCCTTTCAAGAAATCAGGCATGTCTTCTCCTATCTTAAGCAAAGACTTCTCATAGGGACCTTCTTTCAATAGAGACAGCAAGTAATGTAACAGAGAGATTAAATCTGTCTGGGGGACAAAGAGTCAATCTGTCAGGGAAGAAACAGAACTCAGGACTCAGGCAATGCTCAGGATGAAATCATGAAAATATGCACCACTCCCTTCACTTCTGAGGTCTTCTTATCCAAACAACACAAGACCATCCTTAGCATCAGGCAGTTGAGGGTGACCCTATCAAACCCCAGGTGCTATTCCTCAAAACCACGATGGTCATCACAAACAAGGGTAATGGGGAGACAGGAGCAGGCCAGAGAAAACCAAGGAGACAGGATAGGAAATGCAAGATAGGATCCCAGAATGGAGAAGGAAGAGGTAAAAAGGTAACTGTATTTGATACATAGCTACATTCGTTAGCAACAGTGTAACAATGCTGGCCCATTACATATGATGAGTGCCCCTTATTGGTATAATGTGAACAAGAGAGGGCATAGGATACATGGGGGACTGGGACCTGCAATAAGGTCTGGCAAGTGTTGTGCAAATCTAAAGCTACTCAAAAGGCTGATTAGAAACATTAGGCTTGATGGGCCTCTTACGACAATCCAGGATGCAGTCTCCTGAGACAAGCCGATTGTGGTGTTCACCCCAACTGTATTCCCAGGTTTATCTCCCTGTGCTCTTTCTATGCTGTGGAGCAGTATCCTCTAGCAAGAGTATCTCTCATCTTTCTCTCTTCCACTAGCTTTATTCCTTAAGTACCTTGACGACATGCTCAGCCCTGACCTCTACAAGAACAGCTTCCAGTTGTGTTAGTAGTTAATTCTCAATACTTTTCAATATCCTATCCCAACCCCACTTACATCTTTATTCATTCGCTATCATAAAGCATCTATGTCTTCCATCGATACAAGACCCACGTACTTGTTGTCATGGACTCAGTCCGTGTGGATCAATTACAGATCTTAAACTATGTTCCAGTAACCGCGTCAGCTCACTCCTTGTTCTTTTTTGTTTTTTCTTCTTTCTTTCTTTCTTTCTTTCTTTCTTTCTTTCTTTCTTTCTTTCTTTCTTTCTTTCTTTCTTCCTTCCTTCCTTCCTTTCTTTCTTTCTTTCTTTCTTTCTTTCTTTTTGTGAGTAAGTTTTGCTGGAACATTTTTAGCATCATTTATTTATATGTGTATCTGGCAGCTTTCACTTTCAAACAGCAGCATAAAGGAGCTCTAACACTGACCAGATCATTCAAACTCCAGAAGTTACATTTGGTCCTCTGCAAAAACTTCTGAAATCTAACCAGAGCCAGGGAAACCTATGACTTTAAGGAGCACCATCCCCAGACACCTCAGTGGGTAGTAGCTGAAACCACAAAGGCATTCTCCTCTGAGTACAGGATCCTAGATCCTTCAGACAAACCTGATGAGCTGCATAGCAGATTAGCTTCTCAGGGTGTTAATATCACCCCTCTTCCAGGAGCCTATCACACCTTGTGAGCCACAGTCCTCCCCTCCCCTGTGTTTAAAATAAGGAGATGAATTAACAGAAGAGAATTTCCCAAGGGTTACTTCAAGTAGTATTCCTAAAACCAACCTGTGGGGTGGGGTGTTACCAGGTCCTACAGCCCTGCAGGATTTCTGCAGGAGCTGAGTCCCAAAATTAAGCTAATTGGGATCCTTAGAAACCATGCTCGTTCTATCCCAGGCATGTTCCCCAAACACAGAATGCTCAGAATATTCCAGGCCTGCTTCCAACAAACATGGAAGCCAAGACTGGAGCAGGTCAATTGATTGACACCTGAACATCTCTCTATGCATTGGGCAGCCTGGGATTCAAATGTAGAATCATGTCATAGAACTTGCTTCATTATTCACCAAACACTCAATTTTTAATGAGATTAAATGATACCAAATGGTTGAGTACCTTTTTAATTCACAGTTAAGTTGTTCAAAATAGTCCCTTCAGTAAACTGTGGCAACCTGGCCTTTGGGGATAGATAACCAAAAACAATCATTTCCTCTACAAAATTGGAATGGTTATGTGAAAAGACACAAAACTAGAGTATCTCTGAGAGTTATGACTAATAATCAAGATATATTTGCATATGCTGAACTCATTAGCTCTACAGTGTTAGTAGAAAATCAGAAAAAAATATTAGAGAATTCAGTTAGTCAATTACTTTTGAGCAGGGACTCTGTAAAGAACTGAATTATGTGTTGGGACATAGTATCAAAATAGATGGACCTTGGCCAAAAAATGCTCAAGAATAACAGGGTAGAAAGTTAGTAGACAGTAGTTGCAGTAGTAAGGCTGCAATATAAACTCCCCAAAGGCTGTGCTTTCCTGTATAATGCATTTGCTGATGAACTCTAAGTCTGCCAAAGTGTGCCTACACATAGAAAAGTAATTGCTAGAGGGAGGGAGAGAAGGATGGAAAGAAGGAAGTAAATTAGAACCCCGAGAATAAGGCCTAGGAGATAATCATGGTTTCCAACATCTTATAGGGGAGAAATAAGAGGATCACAAGTTCAAGGTTAGTGTCAACTACACAGCAAGATTCTTTCACAATAGATAAACACAACTCTACAAAGTAGAGTCTAGGGGAACAGGGAAGTGGAATATGTGGCCTTTATTCCATTATTTTTTACTAACAGCGAAGACTCTACCTTCCTCAAGAGAATGCAACGATATCCACCCACCTTTCCTTGTGTGCTGCATTTACAGGAGAACTTTGGCCTATTTTCTCATTGCTTGACCACCATTGTGACTTTCTATTGGCCTGTTGTATGTTTCATTGAACTGGGTTCTGAGAGTTCAATAGAAGAGAAGCAGGAAGTCCTGTGAACATGTGGAACTTCTGGTAGAGTAGCAGACAAAGACACTGAGTATCTGCATGAAGACTTTAGACCTCTGTAATGCTATGAAGAAAAGTTCTAAGCCCTTGGTAGAGGGAAGAAAGGACGCTTATTGGATAGGCTGCTTGCTGACTTTTGAAGTATGGAATTGAAAAGACTACTAGGAATGAGTGTCTTACAGAGAACAGGGTAAAAGGAGAAGGAGTGTGAACTCCTCCAGAGAAGAACTGACCCGCCACAAGCCCCTAAAAGTCAGACAGGCTGAGAAGGGGCAAATGCAGTGCTGGGGTGTGGCTTCCTACCAAGCCCCTTATTCCTGTGACTCTAGCGCCAAAGGAAATACTCACGTTATTAATTTAAGGAGACTCCAGACAAAACAACTCCTCCTTCAGTTTCCCCGAATTTCCCCCAAGTGTCTCCTGTCCACTGCCAAACATCTTTATACAAGTGTGTGTATCCCGGGACACAACAAAGAAAACAGCAGAGTCCTCTGAAGCACTGAAGTTTTGAAAAGGAGCAAGTGTGTATAGGACAACACTTGTGTCACTTGTTTGGGGTTGGGTGAGGGACAGAAGCAGTTCATAGTCACCACCGTTGCTATTCATGCTGGCTTCTTACAAAGGCATATTACAAAGATGGTCAGGACTGAGGTTCAGAGCAAGGAAATGATCTGCCCTCCAGGCAAACCCAAAACAAATAAAATGCTCATATATAGTTGTACAAACACTCAGATACTGGGGGTTTTTCTTATCCAACATCTGATCTTTATCACTAGTCTCATAACTCAGACTGGCCTCAGAAAGACTTAATAATGTATTTTTTTTTAAGCGCTTGTGTGATATGACTGTGCTAAATACAACCAACAGGAGGTCTAGGGAAAATGATATGCATCTTTGATTTTGTTGTATCGTGTCTATTTTGTTTAGAGACAAGGGATTTCTAACCCAGGCTGACCTGACATTGGCCACACCCACACTCTCCCCTCTGCCTGCCAAGCACTGGGATAATAGGAGTGCATGGCCAGTGCAGGTCTTAGAGAAACAGAACTAATGAAAGTGAGTCAATGACTGAGAGGAGAAAGATAGATGAACAGTTTGATGGTGCCATCAGCTAAGGATCTACAAGCAGCCTCAGGGATTTGGAGTTGAAGTAATAGCTAATGCAGATAGATGGGATACTTCAGCTGAACTTCAAAGATGAGTGAGAACATTCCAGAAGAGTGAGGGAGTGCACCAGCGGTCACATTAGAATGAGCAAAGGGAAGGAAACATGAACCAGACTATATGGACAGACCAGTAAGGTAGCTCAATGGCTAGCAGCTGACACTTTGCAAAGACCCAACCTATCTATGCTCATCTGTGCTTCAGCCTGGCTCTCTGGACAGCAGAGTCAGCAACACCTGGGAGTTTCTTGGAGTGCAAACTTTCTTATTTTCACCACAGACTTTCTGAGTCTACCTTCTGCGTTTCTGTGCTAGTCAACACTAAGTCTATGATTGTGCTGCTCTTTCTGCCTCCTCAGACTCACAGGACTGGAGATGTGGTCCATTCACTATGCTCAAGTTTTTGCAAAGGGAAAAAGAAAATATTGACACCCACCTCCCACCCCCCCACCCCCCAGTGATAAAGTGAATCTTGCTTTGCTGGGACCTATCTGACTGTATTTAAGAGAAAGGCCTCTTTTTCTCTCTGTTCATGTTCTATGGCACAGGGAACCAGAAAACAGCTTAAAACTCAAGCTGGTGTTTGAAAACTCTCATTAGCTAAAGGAGCTGGTAAGGTAGCCTGTTAATGGTTAGACAGGACAGGCTAAAGGAGCTGGTGAGGTGCATACTGTGCCCTGAAGCTGATGTTAAGTGGAGACTCAAAACTCCTCTCCAATCACCTCTTGTTAGCAGCAGAGGTAGGCAAATTGCTAGAGAGGATTAAGGGGGGGGGGGAGCAATGTTTGGATCACTGTCAAGCAGAGAAGAGACTCAATTTGTGGTAATCACATCTCTGTAATCACTTCTGTAAGAGGTCTTTGCGGCTGTGCTTGCCTTTCCAAGGTGTGGACTCAGACTAGGCAAGAGTAGAAAAACGGCAGCAGGCTGGCTTTTTCTTGAGCATATTAAAAGGATTATTCCCCTCCATGAGATAAGCCTGGCTGCTAATAGGGCTTTACCTCCACAGGTCTCTCTCCCTACATCTGATGTTCCATAAACACTTGAACATCGCTGTGCATAAACAATCGATCTGATCTCTATAAATATAGGAGGACCTAGAAAGAAGCTTTATGGTCTGTCAGAGAAAGGGGTACATTTCTTCTGTGTCTGTATAAGGTGTGTGTAAAAAAGAAATAAAACAAGAGTATATTTTAAGAATTACACAGTAGTGTCTGGGGTAGTAGATACATCATGTCCCAATTCAAGAGAGGCTTCTTTAAAGATGGGTAAGGGTCTTTTCGTAACATATAGAACACCTGCCCAGGCTGTTTATACAAGTTGTTTGCCAAAGGCCCTGACCAGGCCTCTACCAGCTTCCGTTTTCTAACTCTGGAGGATTTTGGTAACAGAATGAAGGGGAACCCAGGTTACCAGGAAGAAACATGAGGCAACTTTAAAACACAGGAAGAGTGCAGGGTTGAGATGGTATTTAAAGCCCAGATGTGATTCACTCTGTAACCAATGTAATTTTAGGTCCTTGAGAGACGGCCCCTCTGCCTTGATCTGTTTCAAGTACAAAATAGGCTTTGAGCTGGTTTACTTTACTTGAATCAGGGGCAAGAAGGACAAGGGGGAGAGAGAGAGAGAGACAAATATAAGAGGAACCAAACTCTCACGGTCTGAAAAGTGAGACGGACAGTCCCTCACCCATGTGGTGATTTCTCCCTGGAAGGTTTATAAACTGTCACAGTGCAAGCAACCCCAGACCCCCTTCTCTCTTCAAACCTGTGTCACTACCCACATTTTAAAAACAAGGCAGTAGGCAATATAGGAATTTTAGCATGTTATATACACAATACACATGATCATTTGAGCTGCCTCCGTGGGTAACAATGCCTGCTGCCAGCTTAAGAACTTGAGTCGATCCTGGGACCCACACACACAGTAGAAGAAAACTCCCACAAGGTTTCCTCTTATTACTTCACATGCGCTGTGCTCTCCTCCTCTCAATATAAGAAGACACAAAGAACAATCAATAAAAGTATAATAAAAATGAATACTAAAAACATTCTTTAAAACATAAATGTCATACTTTAACTGCCCAAATAAAATTATTTCTCATCAGTATATGTGTGTGTGTGTGTGTGTNACGCCACATCAAAACAAGAAGCTGAACCACATGGTCTGTCCAGCTGTCCCAAGTCAGCATCAAGCACTCCTTTCCTTCCCAAGCATGAACGCACGTCAAAACAGACAGCCCAAGGGTACAGCTGCTGATGGAAGTTTTGGTGCAAAGTCCTCCACATCTCTCAAGGCTCCTTGGAAGCCTCCAAACTCCTCATTCCTCTACTTCTCAAATCCAGTGTCAGCTGAAACTCATCGCTGAATAACAACAGCTATGCAATTACCTGCAGAGATTTCCTTTCTATTTCCTCTTTCTGTCTTTTGCGTGGTGCACTCTCAGTGTGCAGACCTGGCAAGAAGAGCTATGACTACTTAAGAAAGAGAGATCAGATTTCTCTGTGTGACACCTGGATCAGGGTCCTGGACTGTTATTCACTAACTAGCTTTGCTTTGTAAGCTTAGCACCCCTAACAAAAGGCCAAAATCAAATACAGAAGAGTACAAATCTCTCTCTCTCTCTCCCCTAGAATCACAGTCCCCAGTGGGAAACAATACACTCACCCCAAGTGTGAAGCAAGCAGGCACAGTGTTGAGTGGCCGGTGTCAGTGTTACGTTCTAAAGATTAGTTCCATGGGCAAGAGGGTGGGCTACAGGAGGGAAAAGGAGGCCTAGCCAGGCTTTGCAAAGGGAAAAGAAAAGAAAAAAAGAAAAAGAAAAAGCAAACAGGCAGAAGAAAAGCATCAGAAATATGTACCAGGAAAAAAAAATAAGGCAAAGAGACGGGAAATTAATAATCCAACAAGCAGGATGTCTCTGTGTTATTAATCACATTGCCACAGAGAGCCGCCGAGGAGCCCAGAGCTGCACATGGAAGGGGAGGGGTTTGCATGCCATTGGTTGCCTCTGCTCACTCCTATAGATCTCAGCCAATCCTCCCTGTGCCTTAAGGTACAGATAGATCTGCGCTGCAGTTACAAACCACTGGAAGATGAGAAATCATGCTCTGTAGGGTGAGGCTGTGCTCGGTCCAGTTAATGCACTATAAACTTTATTTGAGCTGACTTCTCCCTGGATCCCCCAGTGACGGGGTCAGGGGTGCAAGCAATTCCACCCCAAATCATGCCATAATCGAATTGCTGCCTATTTCCCGAACCTATAATGAAAAAGGCAACCGAAATAATGCCGGTAATGTTGGCGGTCTCCCCTGCCTGTCCAACGCTATTACCTGCGAATGCCTGCCGCCATTTCCTGGGTACTCTAACAATGAATATATTTCACAGCTCACTGGCTCTCCTGCGTGGGTGGCGTGGTATAGACACCTACATGATAGGAAAAGAAATCTAAGACAATAAGGCTGTGTCTCAAGGCTGAGCCTGGCAGCCCACTAGGGAGGAGAGGGGCCTTTTATCCAAAAGGCAGGCACATACACCACACACACACACACACACACACACACACACACACACACACACACACACACAGAGAGAGAGAGAGAGAGAGAGAGAGAGAGAGAGAGATGTACACATGCAAAAACACAGTACAGTTCAGAGGCACAGCTGAAGCTAACACCAACTTGATTTCTCTTTGTCTTTTTAAGTCCCAGACTCATCACCTGCGGCATAATAACTTAGAGTCTGACTCCTTTATCAAATTCAGACGGTTTAGATGCTCAGCTCCAGTCTCTGAAGAAAAGAAGACAAATACAGCTTTAGGGACTGGGGACAGAGTAAAATAATGTGTGTACTTTACCTGTAAATGCCCTTGAAGTCCTCATTCGCCCTTCAAAACATTTTTTTTTTGTTTTGTTTTTAAATCAAAATCCACTATTTACATACCCTTAAAAATATGACAGCTGGGTGTGGTGGCACACACCTTTAATCCCAGCACTCGGGAGGCAGAGGCAGGTGGATTTCTGAGTTCAAGGCCAGCCTGGTCTACAAAGTGAGTTCCAGGACAGCCAGGGCTACACAGAGAAATCCTGTCTCAAAAAACATATATATATATATATATATATATATATATATATATATATATATATATATATATATATAAAATTCAACATCCCCATGGTATTTCACTCCTTGAGAAAGTGTAGCAGCCACTCAGAGACTCTGGGCTACAAAAGGCCCAGTGCCCAGCTGTTATTTGTACAACTGCCTATTGACAGGTGCTGTCCCCAGGCTGTGGGAAGCTGAGGCTAGACTCTGGGTATGCTTAAGTCTCTGGAACCTTAGGACTTTTCCAGGCTAGCAGCCCTCACTTGTGTCTACATTAGATTCTGGTCACTCTAAGCAGTTATTTCAATATTGCTAAATATCAGATTCCTGCCTTATAAACCTTGGCTGTGCCAGTAAATGTCACCATGCCCAACCCATGATCACCACATGCACAGGCTCAGATCTAACGCTGGGGAGAGGTGTGCTTGTGGTCCCTGAATCCAGACAGTCAGCTCACTGTAAACAATATATATGATATTAGGATATATATATATATATATATATATATATATATATATATATATATATATGATAAATGTATATACATTTAGATATTCTAAATCACTACTACTAATAATATACACATGTCTTGTTTCTTTTTTAATTTTATTTTTCATCTCCTATTTTAACATAGGAACCCATCTTATAATTTTTACTACACTAGTTCAAAAAAGTCACCTTCTTTGTCTTTACCATTTCCTTACATAAAACACCAGTCTGGGTTGTCACATTCAGCGGCAAGTCTGGGCAGCAGCCAGGTGAGAGAGCCCTGGCAAGCCTGGTCAGGCACAGCTCACCCTTCCCCAGCCCCTGGCATAAACAGCAAGGAGAGGAGGAAGAGTCACATTAAAAAAAAAAAAAAGACACATGGGGGCATGCTGACACTCGCAGACAAAGAATACTCCTTTAAAATACTCAGCACTATGGGCTATAGAGACCAGATCTTATAAGAAAAAAAATCAATACAAGAAACAAATGCTCTCGATGTAATTGAAGTCTCACATTTGTACACGACTTCTGCTATATGCCCAATTACTGCTATTTATCAAAGAGTAGACAACATTGAAACCAGCAGCATGAAAAACAAATTTTACTAAGTCAGAGGGAAAAAAAATCATCAGAAAGGAAGGGGGTACAAATAATAAATAATTCAATATTCTTGAGAAAAATCTCTTGCAGAAAGGCCTGGTTGATTCAAACATCAGACGTAAGTCTGACAAGAGACGTATCGATTCAGACGATTCTATCATTATTCTAGCCAGAGTCCTTCACAGAAGCTGTTCTCTTTGCTCCTGTTTTTATTGTTGTAACCACAGACCTCCTCCACAGACATCCAGCTCTTTGAACCGGTATTCCTTACAGCTTAGGTCCTAAGCCTAAGAGGAAGGAGATAAATACAACCAGGGTCCGCTGGAGAAGGCAAGGGTTCCTCTGCCCTAAAAGCTAACAGGATGAGAGGCTAGTGGCCGTCTGCTGGGATCTCAGCACTCCATGGAAGGAGTCGTGGAAGGGCCCCATCTGGGGAATTACCAGGGCAGAATATTTAGATTCCAGGGAGCACACATATCCCCAACCGATCAGACTCACATCTAACAAAGAATTGTCCAACAGCGAACAAGAGTGAGAACAAATATACTCATGTTACTTTAGGGGATCTGAACAGAGAAGTGACAGCCTCTGACGGTAATGATCTCATACTCTGCTGCCCAAATGCTCCCCAAACTGTACTGGCTCTTCCAATAAAAATGATAGGAAGGAAAAAAATAAAATAAAATGGGAGGAGCGCAAGAAAGAAATGGAAAGATCCTTTTAGGTCAATGTTGATCAGTAAAATACAGTGGTATAATTAGAGGAGGAAAAAATACCTCCATTAGCATTTTGCATAAAGCAGAGCTATTTCTTCAATGTTCGATGTGTTAATTACCAGCAGATAGGAGGTGCCACTGAAAATTAACAGTCTAACAGAGTCACAGGAGGTAAACAGATAAGGCAGAAGCCACTGGAAGGTCAGGAAAGCAAGTCAATTTTGAGGAAAGATAAAAGAATCTTCACTTCTGTGCTGGTGGAGGAGAAGGGGCAGGGCAGCAGGCCCTGTTAGACATGGTTAATTAGGCAAGAATTCCAAGCTTGTACTGGGTGCAGCATTTGCCGTGGCAATCAGGCGTATTATTCAAATGTGTAGGAAAACAAAAGACTGGGAAAGCCTGACAAGCAAGACGTTAGAGTTGGCCCCATTCACAGCTGATGTGTGCACCAAGTTCTTCATGGAGTGAGCTGGCTACTGCTCAACACTGAGGAGTAGAGGAGCCCCATAGATTCCGATGACTAAAGAATAGCAGGATCAGGAGCCCCGAGACAGAATGTCACATGTCTGCGTTTGCTGCCTCGCTAGAGAGTCACTGAGGAAAAGACTGGACTGCATTACAGATGCGTGCCTTGCTTGTGATGCTGCAGGTACTAAGACAAGATGTAACTCTCGAGAGCAACTGGGTGTCTTACAACTGGAACAAACCTTCACAGCTAAAATACCAGAAGGTCCGAAGAGATTTCCTACACGTGAGACCTGGAGTAAGTCTTTTCTTTAAGTGCCAACTTGGATAATCCTAGTATTTCTTCTGAAGCAGGGACTAGCAGGCGCTATGCACTTGGACTGCTTGCGAGCATTTCACGGGGCTTCCACAGCACTAGCTGATTTTTATCAATATCATCATTTCTACTTTTACCCAAGAAGTGTTCACGCAGGGCTGGAGAGGAGGCCCATTGCACAAAGCACTTGCCACTTAAGCCTGAGAACAAGCTTGACTCCCCAGAACCTATATAGAAGCCATAATGTCACCCACTGCCTCCCGGACACCACAGAATGAACCCAGGCCCCTTTCCTCTGTTCCTCTTTCTTAACAATTAGCAGGAGTTGGGGGTGTCCCCTGGGGGCTCCATCCCGTCACTACAGGAAGGGACAATGGGGAATAAAAGTCTCTATTCTGATCAAATTAACTGGACGTGGATCAATAGGGAGCCTCGGCACATCCCTAAGCTAAGAGTCTGTGGATTCCGGGCACAGTCGTCTGAGAACGAGAGAGCAGGAGAGTGAGAGGGGAATAATATCTGCTTCCTCGGCACAGAGATTTCCTTTTATTGAATCTGTCACTTCCCATTTCGGTTAACAAACTGCTGCAGAGAGCTCATAGCTGGGCAATATTACAGCTCCACGGAATACAAAGCACGGGCAATTGTTTCAGATTGGGGGTTTAATAGGACAGAAAGGGCAAGGGGAGAGAAGGGGAGCTGGGGACTCTGCTCCTCAGAGGGAAGACAGGAAGCAGCCAAGTTTCACCTCCTTTTCTTCTGTTTGATATCATTGCCAGCCCAAGACTGAGAACAAACATTCACCAGCTCTAAAGGGCTTTTTGTTTGTTTGTTTCTAGGCACGTGCATGAAAGGTAGTGCTACTATCCTCCACTGTAGAGGAGTGAGTTTGGGGGTTCTGTTTTGTTTATGACACAGGACCTCACTATGTAGCCAGCTTTGAACTCACTATGTTGACCAGCCTGCCCCTTGAAAGCACAGAGATCCAGCTGTCTGCCTCTAAAAGGCTTGAGATTAAAGGCATGTGCCACCACACCCTAGTTGGAGAGATGGGTTTTGGTTACTGTTGTTTTGGGTTTTATTTTTGAGAAAATTTTTCTTTGTGTAGCCCTGGCTGGCCTGGAACTCACCCTGTCGACCAGGCTGGCCTCAAAGTCAGAGATTTGCCTGCCTCTGCCTCCTAACTGCTGAGATTAAAGGTATGCACAACTACTGTCCAGACTGTTCTTTTCTTTTCTTTTCTTTTCTTTTCTTTTCTTTTCTTTTCTTTCTTTCTTTCTTTCTTTTTCTCTTTCTTTAATTCTAATGCACTAATTTCTTCTACTTTCCTGTAGTGGAAATGTAACAGTAGTTGTTGGATACATGAGAAATCTGGCCCTTGCTCACCTCTTGAAATTCAATTTATGTTCTTTGTCTGAGAGTGGTATTTATTAAAGAGAAGACACTGTTTCTTAACAGTGCAATCTTTCTCAAACACTCTAGTATGTCAACCCAAGTCACAGAATAGGAAAACAGCCGTGCATGTGTGGACACCATGGCCCATGTTGATTCTATAACATATTTCTGCTTGACCATTCAGTGAGTTTCCTACCTCTTGTTTCTCAGAGCTGAACCATTCAAATACATGGTATATAGCCACCTTCCACTTATGTATTTTCAACTAGAGTCCAACTGACAAGCAGCCAAACATCTATTAATCTTCAACTATTGATAGTTCTTGTGACCCAAGACAAACAGCATATTAGAGTCATCTAAAAACTTTAAACTCCCAGATACCCAAACCTCCCCTCAGTGGAGGTGACCATATAGCTAAATCTGTAAGGCAATGGGCACAGCAATAGGTTGACCATATAGCTAAATCTGTAAGGCAATGGGCACAGCAATAGCACAAACAGGTAAACTGGTAACAAAAGATCTAGGTCTTTAAGAAGATTATGAAGACAGGGTTTGAAACACACCAGAGTTTGTAGGATACAGTGAAGGAAAGTCAATACCCCTTGTATACTATTGAATCTTTTGGGGACATTAGCTGCTTTATAATGTGAAGATGGTACATTGTCCCAGAGATGAAAAATAATATTTGACAGCTAGAGAGAACTATGCTTTGGATAATGTAGACCCTCAACAAAAGCTACTGTACTGGCTGATACATGAAAGTTTTCTATTAAGAAAACTTTTTTTTAAAGATTTATTTATTTATTATATGTGAGTACACTGTAACTGTCTTCAGACACCAGAAGAGGGTGTCAGATCTCATTACGGGTGGTTGTGAGCCACCATGTGGTTGCTGGGATTTGAACTCAGGACCTTTGGAAGAGCACTCAGGGCTCTTACCTGCTGAGCCATCTCTCCAGCCCAAAGAAAACTTTTAAAACAATAGCAAAGATTTGTGTTAAGTTGAAATCAAAGAGTCCTTTACATTTTTCTACCTTTATTTCATCTAGTGTCATCTTTCCAAGACCTCTGACAAATGATGCCCATATTCTTGTCTCATTGTTGCTTCCTCATTGACTTCCTTGTAATGACTAAATCATTCACCATGTATGTACTTAAATGTATTATGGTCTGCATTTCACCATCTTATATTCACCATATCACGTAGCCTCACCTGCCTCATAGATACCTATGATAGACACTTATGGAATAAACAAGTAACAATTGACTGCCTATCAATTGATCTGGGGTAATCTAGATCATTACCTAGTATTCACACTTACATCTCACCCCTAGACTTGATGCATCAGAATCCTGGGAGGCATCATCTGGGACTTTGATTCTCACAGGCTCCATAGACAAAAGCTTTTCCTGGAGGGGCTAATTGGGATTGTTATTACTGTGCTGCTAGTCCAGGCTCTGTGCACATCAGCCAAGAAAGATCCAGTTAATCCACACAACTGAAGAGGTGAGTCCCAGGCTCTTCATCATGAAGCCATGGATGCTCAGAGATGTACTGGAAGGTAACTTAGCTACTCAGTAATAGACCTGTCTAGCTCTACATGGGAATGGAAAAAATAAATTGGAATCACCTGGACTCCTTCAAGAAATGTACATTTCAGGGTCCCCACCCAAGACCCATAGAGTCGGGAACTATGAGCATGGCCATGGCGGTCAGTCATTTGGATTTTGACATAGATGGAAAATGTGAGATTCAGTGATAATGATGGTGAACGGGAAGAGGGCAGGCCACAGCAATGTGGTCTTTTATGGGGATGGAGATGGTTTTAGAGGTAAAGATTCACAGCAAGGCAATAATGACTGGCTGCAGGCATGGGCAGAGTAGGATTGGTGCAAAAATGCATTGTGGGAAACAAGGAGATTAGAAAGTACCTAGGCTCAAGAGAGGCTGGAGCAAGTGCTTTGCTCTATAACAATTTCAAAAGTGGAGAATCATTTTCAGGAACATAGGGTTATGGCAAGCCCCACTCATTTGTTACTGTTTACCTTGTAAAGCTGTGAGTAGCCTCTGACAGACCTCTAGTGGATGTTGTGCATGTTTTGAGGAGAAAACCACGAATTAGTAGAACACCTATCATGGGAACTTGCTCCCTATTTTGATGCAGGATTATACTTTTCATTGGTTCATTTATTCATCTCAGGGGCATTCTGTCATGGTCCATACGTGAAGGTCGGAGGAAAACTTGTATGAGTTGCTTCTTTTCTTCTAGTACTACCACCTGGATGCTGGCGATTGAACTCACGTCGCAAGGCGTGGTAGCAAGTGTCATGAAGCACTAGGCCACCTTGTCACCCCAATGTTTCCCTTTGTGAGCCACTTTTACAATGGCAGCTATGACTAGGCCACCTTGCCACCCCAACATTTCCCTTTGTGAGCCACTTTTACAGTGGTAGCTGTGAAGGCAGTCTAGACACATGGCCAAATGAAGGTGTCTAAAACCTTGGGGCTGACTTAGCAGCAGGTGAACATTTTTAAAAATAAAAAGGATAATAACCCATCTTTGTGGGAGTTTTAAGACTGTAATAGTTCCAGTTTTATTTCTTATGAAGCTTGGGAATTTGGTAAGTCAGTTGTACAACTCAGTGTCCGCATTACAATTATGGGGTTACAAACACAATTCCCAATGAAGATACAGTTGGCTCAATAAACTAAGGAATGCTGACTGAATGCTTAGGTCAGTATGCCTGGACCACAGGTATCACCTAGTACAGATTAACTATCACTTGAACATTTGCTGAAAGAAATCCTATGAAGGTGACCATTATATGTTAACAGTTATCAAATGCCAACTCCTCTATATGGCATAATCTACTATTACCACCACCACTACCACCATCAAGGAAAATAGCAAGAGGGATGTCACTCTAAGTGTGACTGAAGTTACCCACATGCCCAGCCCTTCCCATGATCACCTTGTGAGAGATGGGCCAGCTCAGACAATAGGCAGTACTCCCCCTTATTACTGATCCATTTTGAGCAGCCCCTCATGCAATTTAAGACTTTGCCGTTACTTCATTTTTCCACACTTCATTTTCTCTATTGCCCAGTCTGTGCCATATCAAAGCCAAGGCTCTAAAAGAGAAATTTCATAGTTCCTGACCTTCAGTGAGGAATGCCCAGGAGCAAAGAATGAATGAAACATGACAACGTCTCATGAATTTTTCTAGAAAACCTAAATTTCAATGAAAATGGGGAGGGGTAGACAGGTCAAGGGAACAGCCAGAGATGGAAGTCGCAACTGGCAGCAATTGGATTACATACATGGCCCGTGACTCTTTATTAAGACCATCCAAACGAATGTAATATATATTACGCACACATACATATTCAACACGCACTTCTACTGCTTAGGAGGGTGGAAGATAATGGAAACGAGGAACAGTTGGCAATAACTTTTCAATGCAATTGTGTTCACAGAGCCCGGTGTTGTTTTCTGCATTCCGCAACAATGGGGAAAGGGGAAAGAAATGTCATTCTCTAACCACTAGAAATAAATACTTGTGTTATATTCTGTTCACTCTGCAATGAATAAAACAGGCATGCGGGTTTATAATATCAATTCGCAGGGCTCTTTCTGCTCCAGTGAGCTGTTACTGAACGGTTCAGAACAAAGCTACAGGCTGATCGGATGCAGGCCCTCTAACAGGGTTGACATTAGGCTCAGCCTGATAAGAACGCATCAGAGGCTCTCTAGTTCTTCAGGCCCTGTGATCACAGCAGCCAGAGACTGAGAGGTCCTGCCGCCCCCAGAACCTGATCACAGGCTTGTTCTGCTGATCTACTTATAGCGACAACAGCAACTCAGCCTTATCAGGCGAGGATGAGAAGTTGGGGCAATCTGGTGCTGGCAGCACATTTAAACATGGAGCAAAGTGAAGTAAAGCTTAAGGGTGAGCTTGGAGCACCAAACCCCAGGGAACACACAGTGAGTACCCTGCAAGCAAGGGAAGAGGACCCTAAACATGCCCAGCACTGTTCATAGGCTGGAGTGCTGGAGTGCTGGGCTAAATACAAACGAGAAGGCAAGCCGACAACCAGATTTCCCCTCTCCCTACCTCCTAAGTATGGATGTAATGAGACTAGCTGACTCATGCTCCTGCTGCTATGTGAACCCCAACACCATGAACTCAAACTATGAGGCAAAACAGACCTTCCCTTCCTTGGATTCCTTTTGCTAAACACTCTCTCACAGCAATGAGAAAAATAACTCCTGTAGCCAGAGCATCAGCTAACCCCAGAGATGCGCCCTATCTGCCAGAGCATGCAGAGCAGCTGTGGACCGGCAAATACGACCCAACTCAAGCACAATGGCCAGCAGCAGACAGACTCCTATGGCAAATGGCAACCCTGACCACCCATCCGGCCCTGATGAGCTAAGACTATCAACATCAGCTCTTAGGCACAGCTGTCTAATTTCTCTGCCCTGTGAATGTTGGTGAGCAATGGGAGAAACTCAGGAGGTGAAAAACCCAGACTCGGAAGCAGACCAGACTCACCCATGAGCTCTTAGGGATATTTATGGGATAATTTCTAGAGGTGCCAAGTTTATGCCTGTTCATCTAGATACAATGACAGTATTAAATGGCTTCCTGTGTTTCCAGAAGACAAATCTTAACTTTTTAAACTTCAAAATGAATACAGTTACAC
Source organism: Mus minutoides (assembly GCA_902729485.2). Taxonomy (NCBI): domain Eukaryota; kingdom Metazoa; phylum Chordata; class Mammalia; order Rodentia; family Muridae; genus Mus; species Mus minutoides. The sequence continues at coordinate 974,094 of LR749673.1, read as the reverse complement.
TATTCAAATCTCTGCTTTTAGTGGCTCCTATACATCACCAGAGCTGAGCACCATATATCTCAGTAAATACAGTTGGGGGGAAAACAAAACCCTAAACAATCCATGTTTACATCAGTTGATTCCAGCACTACTTGTGAAAAGATTGTTAATAGGAATTTCTTACTACTGATGTTGTATCAAAGGATGTGTAGGTGCTGATGTCTGAGAAGACCTCCAGTTCAAATTTTGTGGTAACATGAGAGGAAATTACCAGCATACACCTGTCTAAAGCAAGGGATCCCCAACTTTACTTTCCATAAAGAGGTATCGAGTAGATAGCCCAGACACTGCAAGTATAACCTATTTTGCCACTATGTATTCCTGCTATTACAGCACAAAAGCAGTCACCATTTATCTACAAGAAAGCAGACACAACTGGCTTCCCATACGACTGCTTAGGAAAATGTCTGTGTGCCAGCTGTGGCCCGAGGGCTATGTCTGTCCACCTCTGTTCCAGGAGAAAGACCTTCAGTGTTTTGGACCTTCAGTGAGGAGACAGAATCTGTCAGGGTGTGCAAGGTGCTTCAAAATCAGTGCAGCTGCCATGTTGTCATTGAGCCCATGAATAAGCACTGTGCTACCCCGAGGCTTAGCAGGGCAGGCAATGGATAAACTGTCATGTTCTTCCTGCTCACATCCACACACTTTCCTCTGGTTTTGGTTGGACTCTGCATTTGCATTACATAAAAAAAAGTAAATGCATGTGACACAGTATGAGGCCTTTCTCCAAACATTTCGAGTTATTAGAGTGGAGGGATATGATTCACAATGACCATACAAGCCTGCCACAGTGAACAATAACATTTTTCTTTTCTGGATGGTATTCTGTGCATCAGATCGATACATAAACATATATACACATACATGCATGCATACATGCATATACACATACACACGCGCGCGCGCACACACACACACACACACACACACACACACACACATATACACCTAACCCAAGCCCAGTGACAATGAAACCTATCCTTTCCTAGCCAGTAAATCCATTAGTGGTCTTCCTAAAGTAGGTATGGCCAGAAGAATAACACCTTTTGTAAGAAAATGGCTTGGTGAGAATGTGCGGTTTTAGGCTTTGCTCAGTTCAAGAGAAGGAGGTGCACCGTGAACTATCAGGGTGGGTTGGCAGACAATAGAAACATAAGGGATCTTAAGAGGTTGTCAAGACAGAGTCAGAGAGACAGTTGAAAATAGGACAATAGTGGCTTTGATAATGGAGGAGGATCTACTAGACCATCGACTTCTGGAGCAGGAGAAGGCAAGACAGAGACTCTTCAAGCATGCAGAAGCATCCAACTTTATGGATGATTTGATTTTACCCTGGTGATACTCATTTCATTTTTTGAAAGAGTGAAGTACGTGTTTTAAGCCAGGATATTGATGGCACTTTGTGAAAGGATCATGTAGGTGCTGCTAAGTAAAATGTGACATGGCTGAGTACCATTTTCAAACTTGCTATGAGGGATGGTGAAACTATGAATTCTGGGAAATGTCATTTTCCTCTTCATTTTATTTCTTCTGACTCCTTTAGATATGATAATATAAAGTGAATTTGTCCTGGTTGTGTGTGTTTGTGTGTGTTTAAGTGTGTGTGTACATAAGCCAAAGAACAACTTGGATTGCCATTCTTCAGGATGCCATCCATTTTAGATTTTGTTTTATATTTATGATTTATTTTCTATGTCAGGGGGTCCACATGCCATAGCACATACACTGAGCTCAGAGGCCAACATGAGGAGTCACTTGTGTCTTTCTATTATGTGGGTTCCAGGGACAGAACTCAAGTGACCAGGCTTGGTGGCAAGCACCTTTTCTAGACATGCCCTATTACCAGCCCCTAACTTTTGTTGTCCGATCACTGGGCTAAAGCTTACTAAGTGGGCTAGGCTGACTGGCCACCAAGCCCCACTGATCTCATTATCTCCATGTCACTAGTTCTGGGAGTAAAAGTATTTGTCACCATGCTTGATGCAGTGTAGGTGGGTTCAGGGAATGGAACTCAAGGTTTTGCATGGCAAGCACATAACTGACTAAGCCTTTGCACTGGGCTCTCTTTTGTTTTGTTTTGTTTTCCATTTAGAATAGCATATTGTCCTCTGGTACACAATTTGAAACAGGGAATGCAACACTAGTCCATAAAAGATTGGATCTGGTCACAAAACTGGGTTCCCCACCTAGCAACCAAGTGACCCCAGGAACGAAAAGCCAGTTTCCTGGACCTTGTTTTCCTTTTCTATCATATGGTACAGCAATTCCATCCTTGACGTTATTCCAGTAAGGAGTAAAAGCCATGTTAGCAAAGTGTTTGTCTCTGGGGCTGTGGTGTGTCGTGCCCCTCACAATTTTGTGCATCTTAGGAAGGTACTGGCTCTGAGTTGTGACCTACAGGAGCTTTCCAAAATGACCACAATGTACAAGATTTGTTTTGAAGAATGCAGCCCCTTCTCAGCAAACTTTCTGTCGCTCGAATGAGGTTTCTCATCTTTCAACACTATTAACACCGAGGACTATATCATTCTTGCATGTAGGGATTTGACTCTCAACATTATGTGGTGTTTGGGCTGCATCCATGGTTCAGTGTGGGAACTGTCATGAACAGCCCTCTCAACCCCACAGTAGCGACCACCCATTATATTTCTGGAGATACATCAATAAGTCTTGGACATGCACCTTCTGGAGGCCACGGATATAGGGCTGTCACTTCATTGCTCCAGATAGAATCTGGAGAAGGACAGGACAAATAAGCAGCCTTTACAAAAGAGGGGAATGTCTAACCACAAGGTTGTTCTCTTCCAGGCTGAAAAGTCGAAGCCTGACCCTGGGTGCAGCTAGGATTTGGACTGGAGATCTAGATGCACACTAGATATGGAAGCATATGGGAAGACCCAAGTGCACATCCAAATGTTGATCTGAGATGGTAGGCAGGGGGGAAGCACTTGGAAGCATTTTAACTGTGTGTGAGTGAGAGCTGTTCTCCTCAGCACAACTCATTTAATTGCTGCCTTCCAAGCAACCCCTGAGTTCCAGAGCAGCTGCAAACATGCTTTGCCTGGAGCCTGGCCCTGCTCAATGTTCTCTGGCAGCACCTGGTGGAACTGAGAAAAAACTGCATGGAGCCTTGGCTTAAGCATCTGCATCTGCCAGTCTCGGCTCAGCTGAGCCTTTCCAGCCGCCAAGGTTTGCAGCAGGGGAGCTGGGCGTTAGAGGCCTTGCCCGGGGGCTGGCATCAACATTGTGCTGAACTAATTTCCACCGTTTTCCAATCTTACCAAACAGAAAGGCAAAGCTTCTGTATTGTCAGGAGTTTTCTTCGAGGGAGGAATGGTATTCCTACTGCAGGCTTGCTGAAGATCTTCCTCTAGGCTGTGCCCAGAAAGCTCTCAAGAGTTAGCCTGAAACTTAGCATGCCTACTCCAGCTTTAAAAACACACCTTGAAGCTATTACTATATGCAAAATAATAATATCCTTTGTGGCTTGGCTAGGCAGACATCCTTACAGCTGCAGACAGGATCGTCTCTCTACTCAGGGGAGTAGATGGAAGGGAGAATCAAAACTCAAATGTCTATTCCCAGGAAATAAAATGCCTTAAAAAGCCCATCCTGGCTCTAAGCTTTCACATAATCTATCATACTCTTGGGGAGATGACGCCCATTTCGGGATGGGTAAGAAAGAAATGTTTGCCCATCTAATCTTTTACCCAATCATGACATGGCAGGAAACGATTAGAGATTCTAGTAAATATACTTTGATATTTGTAAAATGTTTTCTTAAAAACCACATGCTTGATACATATTTTTCAGAGAGGCTGCATTGGATAGAATCCTAGCACTAGAGAGATGGATAAAGGCAGAATCCTGGAGCTCCACCTGGCCAGCCAACCAGGTCTCTTTGGCAAGTTCCAGGCATTGAGAGATCCTGTCTGAAAAGGAGAAGATGAAGAAGGAGGAAGAGGGAAAGGAGGGAGAGAAGCAGGAGGAGGAGGAGGAAAAAGAGGAAGAAGGGGGAGGAGATGAGGAAAAGGATGAAGAAAAGAGGAAGAGGAAGGAGGAGAGGAGGAGGAGAGGAGGAAGAGAAGGAGGAGAGGAGGAAGGGAAGGAGGAGGAGGAAGAGCTTGTTTTGTTAATGGTACTGTACTTAAGGATTGATACATGAGGATGTTCACTGGCCTCCACCTGTGCATACATGCACACACATGCATTTGTGCACACATCACATATACAGATATAGACGAGTTAGTATAATCAAACTAAGATAGTAAGTATGTAAAGCAATGTGAATTGTTTCACTATGAATACCGACACCCAAAGTAAGTTGTATGTCTTAAACACATGTAATTCCTGCTTTTCAATTATTCCACAAGGAGGCCAGGGGGAAAATAGTCAGTTAATTAAGGAGAAATCCAGTGCAATTCAAGATAGAATTTTATTATGAATGCATGCTTCCAGGCTCAGTGTTCTCTTCAAAATCACTTTTGCAAATGTTCTGCAGGGTTTCTGAAACTGCCCCCAGATCTCCCTGCTTCTGTGTTGTTAAAGCAAACACTTTTCCTATAGATGAGCTATTCCTGTGGTTAATGCTAATATTCAAAGCCTGCCAGAATCACAGGCCACAACTTATTTACCACCCTGCGTGTCAGTGGCTGTACAATTAGGCTCATCCTGAATGCTGCAGCCGGCAGACTGGGATCTCAAGCACTCATATCCAACAATATAGAAAGCTTTTGAAGCCAAGGGTTGTCTTTCAACAATCCATGTTCAAAAGCTTTGAGGGATGCTGCTCCTAGTCGTGACCCCCTGAGAGTAACATGAATCTCTATGTGCCTCTACTCCTAGAGAGAAGCTCTCGGGTGCAGGAGGATGCAATTATATTTAAAACTTTTATTTAAGATTTCTTATGGATGATCATTTATTTATATCACAAGACAATGACTTCAACTCAAATTATTAAAAATGAACAGTGGAACTTAGGAATGCAGTATTTATTTCACTTCAAAGGGAAATCATTACCCACCATTTTCAGGATACTTAACCATATCCAAGAACACATCAGTCACTGCGCAACGTACATTGCAGGTAAGCACAAAGACAAAGCCCGGTGAATTTTTAAATAAACTTTGAAAGTGTTGTTCATATCAGCTAGAGTTCTGAGAGCTAGCAGATAGAGTTTTCAGTTTTGACAAAGACCCCATTCTATTCTTTGGTTAAACTTTTTGTGTGTGTGTGTGATGTTTCTGGTCTCTTGGAACAAGCTACTCTGTGTTTTTGAGATACAGTTACATAAAGAAGATAAAACAAAAAGACATTCCTTAAATGGAAGAAAACCTATCATGTTTGATGTATTATTGAGCCTGATACCCTTTTGCTGTGGGGTCTTGCCTTGTAGATATAGGTCATGATTTTTAATAAAATTTTCTTTAGTCATCTTTGCAGGATAATTATGTTTCTTTGTGAAATTTACTGTGGATGTGTGCATGTTCAAGTGTACAGATGTATGCAAGTGCACACATGTATGTGTGTGTGTATACACACACACACACACACACACACACACACACACACACGGAAGGCAAAAGGCAATCTCAGCCATTACTCCTCGGTAGCCATCCAACTTTATTTTGTTCTGAAATAGGTGTCTAACTGACCTGGAGCTCACTATGTAAGCTAGAGTAGCTAGCTAGAAGGCCACAGGAATCCACCTGCCTCCACCTCTCCAGCACTGAAGTTGTAAGGACATTCCATTACACCTAACTTTTTAGAAAGGTCTTGAGGATTAAGGTCAGGTCCTTGTTACACTAAATGCTTGCTGCACCATAACATTCTCACATACCTTTATCTGTATCTCCCTGTATCTTCAACTCTTGAAGCAAACATTAAGATTATCTTTTTTTCTGTACTATATAAATGGTAACAAGGTCCAAAAAAGGTGAAATAACATATGTCCCAATTGTTGCCCTCACACAGAAAATGAAAGCTTAGATGCTCCTTCACCCAGAGTCTGGTTTCCAAACTGTTTCCAACGTTTTCTTTATTTTTAACCCATCGATCCCATGTGCCTATACACCCATCTGTTCTATTATCTATTTATCAACCTACCTTCCTATCTATAGTTTCACCAATATTCTTGCCATGACTTTAAGCCAAGGTTGAATTTTCTTGTAGAGAGAAGTCTGGAGCAAGCATGGTGACTTCCAAAGTTTCTTGGCAGCAAGAGGACAGTGAGTGAGGCATGTTACACATCTGGAGACCCTGCCTTAACACACTAGGACAGTGAGTGAGGCATGTTACACATCTGGAGACCCTGCCTTAACACACAGGGCAGTGAGTGAGGCATGTTACACATCTGGAGACCCTGCCTTAACACACTAGGACAGTGAGTGAGGCATGTTACACATCTGGAGACCCTGCCTTAACACACTAGGGTAGTGAGCGAGGTGTGTTACACATCTGGAGACCCTGCCTTAACACACTTCTGCATAGACTGATTCATTTTGCAGAGATCAACTGGAATCATACCAATTATTTTGTAGTGAAAATAGATACATCAGTTTAAAATATATACTAGCACAGTGGGCTATGTGTATACACACACACATAAACGAACACACAAATACACACACACAGAGGAAGACATGAGACTACAAGGGGGATAGGGCAAGGTTGAGTCTCATAGGAGGAGGAAAAGAAAGTAGATATGGTCAAAATTCATTGGATGTATAAAATTCTCTTAAAAAACAAAAATATATTTGAAAAGTAACTATCAGACAGCTTAATCCTGCTTGATTTTTCTGATATGATAGCTTATTTCCTGTACTCATACAATATCCTTCAATGTTCTGGTACTTTATTTCTGACAAATTCTCCAAAATCAACTGTACACATTACAGGTATTCTTCACTTAAATTCTGTACAGAGAATATATTTTAGGAATTCTCATCAAAAACACAGATAACAAAAAATAAGTATGCAAGGAGATGGTGATTCCACCACAGTTGATGACCTGTACCAAATCACATTGGACATCTGAACTAAGTGAGTCTTGTTGGTCAATTATATTGCAGCAGAGCAGCAAAAGGGAGCAGTCAGTTAATGAAGGGCCAATGAAGCGCATTTCATGCACAACTGTATCACAAACGACATGCAGTCTCATACTTCTGCACGTTCACATATCCAGAGTCCTCTGTGCAGCTCCACTACTGACAGGCCAACATGGAGGAGGACATGATGCCATTGTGGGAGGGGACAATTCAGTCTCCAGGCTTTAGCAACTAAGATGATTCAACACATGACAGAAATACCCTTCAGCCTCCCTTCGTGGCTTGCACCTGTGACAGCGCAGACACTGACAACCCATGACTTCACCACCATGTTGTTCAGAATGAAAGTCAATTTTTAATTGACTGTATTATTATAGGGCTGAGGCAAGTCTGCTGTGCTCCAGTGAGGGATTCCACTGCCCCTTGTTCTGTGGGCACAATCCAAGTGGAAAACTTGAACATGCTAAAGAATGAGTTGACTCGGCTTAAGCAAGAGTCAAGAGTCAACTCTTCCTGCCTTTCCCACTGCACGGGGTGGGGAGGATTGCAGCAAAGACCAAAAATGGAGGGTTATCTTAGGGAATAAAGACAACCTAAAATATTAAAAGACAAAAGTGTTTAAGAGCAACTTGAGCTCTTCTCTCTCTCTCTCTCTCTCTCTCTCTCTCTCTCTCTCTGTGTGTGTGTGTGTGTGTGTGTGTGTTTCAACTTTTCAGGATTTTTCTTTTGAGAGATCATGTGAACATGCCTATGAGAGTCTCAGCAGTTACCTGAAGGATGTTTTCAGTGGGAGGAATGAGGGGGTAGATTACATAATAAAGCTATTTTAAATGCAGATTCTGGCACTCCTTCCATATCCCAGAACCAGAAGTCTCTAAAGAGGGAGCTTTGGGGAAGGTAGGATATTCACAATCCCAGCAAAATGCTTGGCATGGAAAGATGCAAGAACTTCAGGCATCAAGATTTAAACTATAAAGTAGTCTTGATGGGTCAGTGGGTAAAAACACTTGATACCAAGCCTGTAATCTTAGATACAAGATCCACTGATTGCACACCTGTGTGTGTGTGTGCGCGCGCGCACATACACACACACACACACACACACACACACACACACACACACACACAATATGTTTTGTAAAGATTCAAAGCATAAATGCCAGTATTGGAAATGAAAATTTGTAAGACAGCAATGGTGCCTCCTTTTTGGTTAAGAGACCTTCTCCGCTAGAGGCTCAGTTTTCTCATCAGTCTATAAAGAGGTGAAACCTCACCCTCCAGGACTGGGTAGGCAAATTTTCAAAAGAGAATGCATAGTCAATTAGTACCATTCACCCTGCACTCGACTAAGACTTAATTTCAGTGATGAATCCTGACAAAAGAAAAAAGATAGAGGAAAAAGTGTTGGGAAAGGTGGGGAGATGACCTGGTTGATAAAGAGTTAGGCTTACAAACATAAAGACCTCACTCTGACCTCTTGTAATCCCATCGGGGTAAGGAAAGATAAGAGTAACCCTGGAGCACCCTGGCCAGTGAGTCTAGGCTACTTGCTGAATTCCAGGCCACTGAGAGATCCTGCATAAAAAGGGGATGGGAACAGAGGAAATGACATTTGAGGTTATATTCCAACTCTCAAGTGGAAGGGGGTGGAGATGGAGGCAGAGACTAGAGGGACACTTGCTTATGTGTCCAAGTTTCTAGAAGCCACCAAGTGTTATGGAAAAAAAGGCATAGAAGAGAGTCTTTGAGTATCTGTAAGGAGCTGCCCTGGGGCACATTTTGATTTCAGCCTTTAGGTGTTGGATTCTGTGACTGACTAAATGTTTTCGTCTAAGGTTACCATATGCGTAAAACTGTACTTTTCCTCAGCAGCTCTAAGTAAGAAGAAACCTGAAGGACCTCTGAGGGGGGTCCTCAGTTTTAACTTTCACTTTTGCATGAGGACTGAATTTGAGCAGCCTCCAGCAGTGATCTAGCCAGCTGTGTTTGATGCAGTAGGAACGGGGCTTTGTGCTTGCACATGTCACTCAATATAGGACTGTCCTGGCTACAGCCTACCACATGAGCATATTTCTAGCCTAAACTTCACTTAATGAAAAACTAAAAGAATTATTGTCCCTTTCCAGAGATCTCTGAAAATATAAAGATCTCTAGCAGTTAGGGGTCAGAGATAAAGTCTCCCAGGATAACTGTTAGCCTGACCAGGTCTTCTTTTCTGTACAGATTCTCCCGAAACTCAGCTGTTCATTTCTATTCCCATTTCTATTGCCACCATAACAATAGATAACAGTCATGATGAAGATAAATCATACAGAGTCTTCAACCACCTACATGTAAACTAAATCCTTCGCCAGCACCAGCATGATCTGCAAATTTTCTAAAACCATGTGCTAAATCTGTATCACTATACTGCATGGGAAGACTCAGGTCAAGCAAGCTTCAGCATTTTGTAAACACCACTCGGAGAGGAGAGAAACACACAGCTTTCAGCACTATGCTCCATCTATGGTGACAAGTGCTCTGGCAATGACCATGACTCTTACTGATAATGATCAGATATTAGCTACCAACTCTCTGGTACATTGTGAACGGGTCCACCTGAGACAAGCACGGTCTTCATGAAGAGTCCTCCTGGAATATTACTCTCTGGGAGCTCACAAGCAGTTCCAAGAACAGAATCCTCCAGGAAAGCTGAATCTCCAAATAGTCACTCTGAGGATGTGGATTCTTCCACAGACCATGGGGCAGGAAGCTTGTGGGCTATGGCAGTTTATAAAGTGAAGCTATGTTAACTGAACAGGGAAATCTTAGAGCCCAGTGGGGCCAGAAAAAAAGTGTAGTATTATATGGTTATTTCATAGATGAGAAAAATGAGGCTCCAATAGAATATCATATATATTGAGGAATGTGTATTTCGCAAAATGACAAGATTTAAATCCAGAACACATAAGCCTGTGCTCTTTCCATTCGTGTCTATTACTTTACTGCAAGAGTTGAAAATGGGGGTTACACATATATGTCAGAATTACCCCAGGGTTCCAAAAGAGTACTGCCATGTAAATGTAACTCCACTTAGAAACTACTATCACAGTGGTGTTTCTCTGTAATGCAAACTTTTAATTTGTTTCCTTCTGCTTGCCCTTCTTACTCCTTGGTAGCAACTTTAAAGTCTATAGACTCAGCCATGTGTGCGTCACAAGCGGGTTACAGTCACTTCCATGGAGATATTTCAACTCATCTCAACACTCACAGTGCCCTTTATGTGACAGATAGAAGGGAGGGGTGCTGCTGGGTGTCTGATGCACCCACAAACTCATGTTGACAGCCTGGGTCCTACTCCATAAGTAAGTGGTCCTGAGAAGTCACTGACAAGCTAAATATCCTGCCATTTGAATCACAGCATAAATACATAGCAGATTCAGATACAACCCACTCAATTCTATCATATCAAAGCCTTCAAGAACCTCAGCCTGGCACTGTGTTTGGATAGAATATCAAAAAGGATATTATTTGCAGGTAAGACATGATACCTCGGTGGATTTTAAGTTAAATATGAAGTTATTATTTGTTTACTTATTTAAGAGCTAGGGTGTTTTTGTTTATTTTGCCACACTGGGAACATGCTAGGCTAGTACTTTCGAACTGAGTCATAACTTGGCCCTAAAAATAGCCTTGAGGTATCATATTCCTAGTTTTCTCAAGTCAAGTGAGATTTAAGGAAGCTCACGCTTGCCCGGGCTCTCAGAAAGCTATGTGTAGGGACAGTGCCCTGCTAGGTTGGAAGATGCGTTTTTTTCTTCTCTGCAGAAAGAACTAAGCAAAGGGATCCATATAGCTTGTATGCATAGCATGGTCACAATGAGAACTCAGGACTCCAGGACTCTGCACATTATGGTTAGCTTCAGGTGACTGTGTCCTGGGCACCTGCCTCATATCCAGATAGGAAAATGGTAAATACTGATGAAGTGCTTCCAGGTGGGATACTGTACAAGGAGGCCCTGAACGACTCAAGGAGAAAAATAAAGAAGAAAACATACCATTCTGATATAGCTCTTACAGCCTCATAGGTGTGTCTGTTTGCAGTGTTCTCTGTTTCTCAGTATGATGGTTTTGGGGCCATGCTCTTCCCCAGCGCCAGAAGCAACAGAAACAAGACATATAGAGGCACAGAGATGCAGTCTCGGGTCTGAAGGGACCCAGAGAAGCCAACCCCAAGGACAAAGCTATCTTCCAGATAAAGCAGCACTCCTCTACTGCTGCTTCTGCTCCATCGTTGGTCAGTGAGCAATCACTCTGTCCCTTTCCCCTCTGGAGGGGATATTAATAGGCAGAGAACACTCATGAGATAAAAACCTACAATTCCTAATAGAAGCCTTCTCTTAATCATGGGAAGTCCCTCCCTCCATGCCAAGCCCCGTTGACAGATGCTTCAGCACATAATTATCTTAATTTAGGTGTGTATTCTGTGACAATATTTTGTACAAACCCAGCACCTAATTTCCTCTATTGCAAACATTTATGTAACCATGCCAGATGATTATTCTGAAGGATGTGGGAAAAAAAGATGGGAAAATTTCACCCGCAGGAAACAAAAACCTAGTCTTTGAGGATAAATATGTACTCCAAAATTCATAACTTACTATAGACTACTATTGATATTTCAGGAATGTATTCATCCCTTGGACATATTCACAGAGTATTTGCAGGTCTATAGACACATCTATTTAATCACTCTACCATATAATTCTTCCATGCTACATATACAGAAGAGTCTGTATACCCTACGATTCCACAGTAAGGCAATAAGCTTTTGTCTCTACTCTTTTCCCCCCTGCTTTAAGCATTCCCCTTAATGAGCTCTGCTTCTTTGTAACTCAAGAGATTTAGTATTCTATCCAACAAAACAATTTATTGCCCAAAATGTTCCTACCGAAGATAAAATCGCAGCTTCCCCAATACTTCTGGCTTCACAGTTAATACCCTAATGTTTCATTTACAGCTGAACAAAGCGGCTTATCTCCACTAAAAGGGGAATTAGTAGAAAGAAATAATTTCCATCATCTGCTGAGTTTCTAGGTACAGTGGTGACTTCAGGAGACTTGCTTCCATCTGGTGACAGGTGTGTTGGGGGCTCTCAGAAAAGAGAGCAGCTCTGTCACAAAGACTTTGTGATTTGAACAATGCAGCTACATAGATCAGGCGAGAGTTAGGTCTTGGCTGTCAGGGGGGAAAAAAAATCTACATTCAGAAATATGCTGTAGTCAGCGGTTCTTAGCTACAGATTGGGTACTAACTCAGGGGAAAAAATTGGTTTGAATCAACAAATGCCTCAACCCGCCCCCCACATCTGCAGAAAACTTATTATATACCTAAAAACACACAACCCTAGTCTATTATACTTCCTCAGCACGTACACACACCCACACTGCACTATGATGACTATATATTCTCACATGTATGCATGCAGCCTTATTTATGTGTGCATGGATATGAAGGCTGCAGAAGATGAAGAGGAAGGGTGGGAGAAGGAGATGGCTATTGAAAGACGGGGAAGCAGAGAAACAAGATGAGGCTGTGGCTTATTTACAGAGGCAGGAGCATCCTGTGACTAGCACTCCTGAGAATACAAAGGGAAATTCAGTTTCTTACAGTCCCCATCATACCCTTCACATGAAAGCCTGGCGGTGGACACCCCAAAAATGTAATACGTAAACTGATAATAGGGGTGTATTCAAGGACCTAAGCACTGAGTTGATCCACATTTGAGGGAGATGGATAGGCCATAAGGTATGTCGTTTAAGAGATGGATAAATGTAATTGCAAAGGCCTAGAAACTATTGGGTGACTTCTCTGAGCATGTGTAGGCATGCTAATTTCCCTCCATAGCACTACTTAGCAGGAAATCTTCCCTAGCTGCTGAAGTCTAAACAGATCTTGCCATCCTTCTGGTGCTCAAGGTCTATTCTAAGACCTAAGAAGACTAAGGAGATGGAGAGATTGTATGAGATAAAATGTCGGTGGGAAATGCAGATAGAGAGGACTGTGCAGAAAGCAGTCTCTCTATGTGCAGATATTAATTAGCTTAGAGCTCCTTAAAGTTAGAAGCTCAACAGGAGCTTCAGCTACTAGCTGGGGTAAGTAAGTGCTGGCTACTAACCTTTTACAACCTGAATTCTCTGAGGAGGTGAATTTGACAGATGGCCTTAGCTAGAGTCACTTGGAGTGAGAATTGGGTTGAAGACTACGTGGTTACTACATCTGCCCCAGTGCACAAGGAGCTGGCCTGTGACTCTGGATGAAGAAATTTTGAACACAGTGATTCCCAGAGGACCATTTCAAAGTCTTGTTTCCTTGTATTGACCTTTCCTTATTTCCCTGCTCTCTCCCAATGCATTGTCTATAATCTCACACATCCTTCCAAGGAGCCAAGTATATAAAAATGGATTCCTTTCTCGCGTTTAAAAACATGACCTAAAAGAAAAACTATATATAATCCTATATGAAGAGGACACCCAAATGAATATGTGCTTCAGTATAATTAAGGTTAGGTTGTAATGAATTTTCCTGGAAAACTGATTAGTGGGCATCCAGGGATAAATAAAAAGTACCACATTAATATCAAACCAAAGACTCTACCTTACTGGATCTGTATACAGAAATTAAATGTCAAGAATGGATTTAGGTTCCCCAGAATTTTCAACTTTCCTCTACCCTCACATACTCTTTTTAACCACACGACCATGAATATTTGTGAGAAGGCATGTCCCAGAAAATGACAACAAAGAGATACAGCTGTGCAAGGCAAAGAAGAGCACTCACACCCTTGTGACCAGCCATGACCAAGCCATCACAGCGAACCTCTGGTCTTTAATTAACTTCACACCCACAAGGATCTTTGGAATTATGCTGTCACTTGAGTACCACCCAAATACTACTTGGAGTGAGCTGTGGATCATCAACAGAAAGTGGCTACTGTAGGCTTCATTCCAGTGTGAGGCAGATGTCTTCAAATATCATCAGAAAGGGAGCAAATCACTAAGAACACATTGGGGACACCTCTGCTTTTGACTCTGTACCTCCCCAAATCGCAGTTTCTCAATTGTTCCTAAAGGGTGTGTTTACCTTAATTCACCATTTGTCTAGTGCTTACTGTGATCTGAGCCCTTCCTGATGACCAAGACAGATGCAACGTGTTCCTCAAATAGCTGGTACTCTGAAACGTAGCAGGCATTGTTCAAATAAAAATATGCATTTCATTATAGTTCTGCAAAATGCTTTAACTACCAGCGACTAAAAGAGGCAAAGCAGGAAAGCTAGAAGAGGAAGGAGCCTGGCCTTCAGGCATCAGGAAAAGTTTCCGTGGAGAGTTTGTGCAGCTCGAGTTGTAAGCATGGTGTGCAGGAACTTTGTGTGAAAGCATGAAAACATATTTCGGATCATGGAAAAAGGCCATGTGACCCCCCACCAGAAAAGGCAGAAACAAAGCAAGATTTAAATCCTGAACATGATGGTCGTTTAATCCTTCCTTCCTTCCTTCCTTCCTTCCTTCCTTCCTTCCTTCCTTCCTTCCTTCCTTCCTTCCTTCCTTGTTTCTCCCCTCCCTCTCTCTCTGCCTTCTTCTTTCATCAGCCACTCATTCATTTATTCATTTATCCCTTCAGTCATTGTCAAAGGCTCACTGTGTACAAGGCAGGTAGGTCCTGGGAAGGGACTGGTCTAGGGAACACAAACAGTCTTCCTCTGCAGAGAGCATGGTCACAAAATGAACATCAAAGGGTGTAGACTTGAAATGATGGCACAAGCTAAAAATAACACATTTGAGGTTGAGAAATAATAGAGTAGGGTTACTTGATCTGTCCAGGAGACTCAAGGCAGGTTTTCTTGAAAGAGACAAAAGAGAGTGGTTCTAAAGCATTGATCAGCTCTAACTCAGCAAAGAATGGAGGAAGGTAAGTTGAGGAATATGGGAGAACTTCCAGAGTATGAAAGAACATGTAATCCTATATGGAGTATCCTTGGGCTCCCCTGTGACTAAGAACATCTTCCCTGCATCTCTTTGAGAGTTTCCACCACAAACAAGGACAGATGACCCAAAAGTGTACTGAAAGGGAAACCGGCAAGTGGTATCCTCAGAGAGACTGGCCTAGAAAACCAAGACCAACTCAGATGGCATGGAGGTGGGTCAGTCAAGTCCAGGGGATGGTGCCTGGGCACACTACCCAACATCAGGACAGATTGACTTTCACAAAATTAGTTCAAAAGGCCATCCAAGGATAAGAGCTACGTTCCCCAGGACAAGGAAGAGAGGAAGCAGCCAAATAAGGGGACCTATGGAACCTATTCTAAAAGGGGGGTGTCTATATAAGCCAAGTCTCTCTAAATAGCTTCTGTTCCAAGCCATGTACTTGAGACAGATAAGAAAAAGAAATTCTCCTCTCTGGAACTTTTTATACTATATGTGTAGTTTTCTGACATTGCTAACTCCTCTCATCCCCAGGGCACACAAATCACAGCAAACAACCTGATTGTTGGAATCTGTCTTCCCTTAAGCACACACGTATTCTTATAGACTGAGAGAAAAATGGCCTCTTTGTGAGCTTTTGAAACAAACAAACAAAAAAATGCAACAAATCTCTAAATGTATTGCCAGTTCTTGTAACTACTAATTTCCCTTTAAAGAGACAGTGTATCGATTCTTTTCATCAAAAGCTGCCAAATTTGTAAATTCACCATCCAGGAGACAATCCAAAAGCAATTTATTGTCTAGTGGTAATGCAGAATGAGGCACCTTGCTCTTGCATAATCTTCCTGACATTCAACTATATTTCAAACTCCCTTTCTCATTAAATCTTTACAATCTAGGGAAAAAGATATAGATAGATAAATAGATAGATAGATAGATAGATAGATAGATAGATAGATAGATAGAGATAGAGATATAGATATAGATATAGATATAGATATAGATATATACTTTTTTCCAGAAGTAGTAGGAATAACATATTTAGTAGCATATGTAAGGCAAACACTACCATTGAGTTCTCAGGTTAATCTTGAAGATACATTTCAGTTAACCAATTAGGAAAAAAAAACCTCAAAGACATGGACATAGGCCAGAATCTAGACATGTTCCAATTTCCTCACAAAGGCACAATGACCTTCATCTAAGGAAGGTCCCAAAATATCACAGACATTAGTAAAGAGGACCCTATCTGAGGGGTTGGTAGAATCAATCATGCCAGGAGCATGAAACCTATCTTTTCTGCCTCCATCCCATGCTGGATCAGCCGGCTGCTCATTACATCATGAAAATGAGCATCTCACAACGAGAGAAGCATGAATGAGCTTTACTCCACCTTCCTTTCAAGCAATGGGAATGACTTTTTAGTCCTATTTAAATGTAAAGAAATATAATCCCCCCAAAATGGCACTATAGCTTTCTTTTTTTGTGGGCTGGCCTTTGTAGTAAGGCTAACACTGGGCTAGCCAAGTGTTGAGTTAGTACTTAAGATAGAGGTATTGTCACTGTGCAATAAAAAAAAAAAAAAGAGCAGCAAGAAGAGTTGAAAGTAAAACATCAAAGAGCACAGGCCCATAAAATAAAAGCATGGAAAAGGCCAGGGGTGGAACAGAGAGCTCTTACACTGGTGGTGAATCCCCACGTGCCTTTAAGAAGTTACACAGTCACTCATTTTTCTGAGCTATAAAGTGGGGGTAGTGATAGACACCTAGGAGGACCACTTCTTTCCTCTTAGCAAGACAACCAACTGATATTCAGTCCTTGACGTAACAGCCCACAAGCAGCAAACATTCGAGACCTGTTCATTTCTTTCGCTCTTCTATTCCCTACACTTCTCATGTCTATACCCTGTCTCCCCTCACTATCTCCATATTGCTTTCATTGTTCTTCCCCACTGGTGACATGGGATGCTGGTGTGAAGAGTCACCACTGCCTTGCCTTCACTACTTCCAAGTATAAAGCGATCGATCCGCCAACAGTGGGTAGGGCTTCCTCCTGAGAAGCCATCTCTGGTACATTAACCCTCACAAACACTACAGGAAAGGGATCATTTTCAATTATCAATTTTCTAGAACTCCAAAAAACTCAAGAAGAGAGAAAGGCAGGCAGTGGATACAGAAGAGGAATGTGCGCATGCCAACCCACATTTTAGGTCAACAGAAATTGCCATGCTGAAAAGAACCCAAGTAGTGTGCTGACTATTGGGAAGGGAAGTGGGTGATTTTGAGGGCAGCATGGTAGAGATCTTGTAGGAGAAAATTGGTGATGGGATTCCCATTCAGGAGTTGATCAGTCTATGGGCCACTGCATTCACCCATTAAGGACAAACTAAAAATATATTTTGAGCAAAGATCATGAAGCCCCTCTCCAGGGTACTCTTTGTTCTTTCTGAATCTAAATGAAAGACAATGGAGCTTTCTTGAAACACGAGGGGCTGTCGGAACTATCTGGAACACCCAGCATCTGGTGAGTCTGACTCCATTGGTCTTGAGTTCTATGAAGAGCATGGTTTGATTTTTAACAAGCTTCCTTAATGTGACCCTGGAACTATACTTGGAGAGATTTTGTTCAGGGGTCAAAGAAATGGTGGAATGTAGGCCCCTGTACTTTGTACACAAGGGCCAGCTGATGGAGAGCCATGTAATAAGCTGGACAGTGCCTTGTCATGAGCTGTGATGTCAGAATCTGCTCCTCTCTGCCGAGTTACTTTGTGAAGTTGTGTAAGTCATCTATCCTTCCATTCCTGAAAAACGTGAGGCAGGCTCCCCAGTTTCTCTTAGCATGGATATTGCATTTTCTGGAAAGACCCCCTGGTAATTGTGTGTGTGTGTTCAGAAAACATCAGAAAACACCATAGCTACTTGGGGGCAATGCAAGGCCTTAAAAGCTCAATCTACAATAGCCAATCCTCATGCCCCAGAGCATCACCCAGCACAGCTAGCCTGACTATTGCCTTCTCTTTTAGCTGTACTCCCCTCTAGAAAGGAAACACTGGGATAGGGTTATGGTGTTTCCCCCTGTGCTCTTTCCAGTTTTCCTTCTCTCTCTTTTTTTTTAACCTTCTCACACATCCCCAATGGGCAAGGCTGAAAGGATGCTCACACTGGGCTTCTCGTTACTTCATCTTGGTTTGGGGGAAACCAGAAGGCAGGGATACTAGGGGTGAGGCTCAAGGTTCTAGAAGTATGGAGTAACAGAAACCAGGACCCTTGTGAGCTTCAGCTTCTCACTGTCAGCTACAAAGCCACATACAAGGACTAGACTTATGGTAGAACCAGAAGAACCCTTCTTTGGTAACAGTGTAAAACACTAAGGTTTCTGGAACAGGGGACAGGTTCCCAGTTATTCTGGATCAAGAATCTCCAAAGGTCTTTAGTTCTATGACCTGACTGATGTATGGTATGTGTATGTGTACTTGTATATATGTGTATGCTTGTATATATTTGTGAATGTATATTTGTGTGTGTTAGTATATATCTGCATACATATGTGTGTAAATTTTTATGTGTATGTTTCTATATACAGACTATGTTTGTGTTTATGTTTGTGAATATGCATGTTTATTTGGGTATACATAGGTGCATTTATGCTTGTGTCTGAATGTGGACATTTATCTTGGTGCATGTGTATGTGTACATGTGTGTGTGTGTGTGTGTGCCTGTGAATGCCTATATGTTTGTGTACTTCCATGTGCCCATGTCAATACTGATGCTGATATTTCTCCTAGCTGTTCACACATATTTTGTTGTGTCTATGGACATATGTATGCTTATATATGTGCAGGTGTATATGTGTGTTGGTATATGTATACATGAGTGCTTATGCATATGTGTGTACAGGTCAGATGTCACCCTGAGTAGCTATTTGCATTATTTTTTGATACAGGGTATCTCAGTGGCCTGGGACCCTCTATGTACTGAGGTGGCTGATCAGCAGGTTCTAGAGATTTGCCTGCCTTACATTACAAGCACATGCCACCACACTTGACTTTGTGTACCAAGTTCTACAGATTCAACTCAGGTCTGTTTGCTTGCAAGTCAAATGCTTTACCAACTGAGCTATCTCTCTAGCCTTGCATTATGTTTTATAAGACATTACTGGTGTCTAAATATTTCTTGAATAATTTTATTGAATGGAAACCAAGTTAAATCTAGACTGGCAGAAAATGTTACTCTAACACTTCTTTATCTTTCAGTCACATGTTCTAAGTCCTCAAGAGGGTCAGGTTTTCAGCATATGGAGAAAAAGAGATGGGGAGAGACGGGGCCAGAATGTCAGGGCTTATTTTCTGCAACTAAAAGATGGGTTGCAAGTTCACAAATTCATTTGGTACCTTATCCCTATCTAGTACAAAACGCATATGATTCTAGAGATTATGTCAGGGCCAAGGGTCCTTGACCCCATGTACTCAGAGAATGATTCCTTCACATAGCTGCCATCAGCATCTTTTCCTCCCCTGTGGGATCTTGTTCTGTCTCAGCAAAGACATGAACCTCTCTTACAAAATGCCTGTGGCTACTGCAGTTTTCTAATAAGCATCTTTTCACACAAAACAAGAAACTGGACCAAAATGACCCACTAAAACCAGTAAGATAGCTAATAGGAGCTAGAGAAAGATGAACTTGAGTGACGCCCCCCCCCTTTTTTCTTGCAAATGGCAAAGAAAATTCCGTCTTCCTTAGGCATCCCTGGCCTTGCTCACCGTTATGTCAAGTTTAATGAATAGCTCATTGGTTCAGTGTCCCTTCCCCTCTCTTCAACATGGAGCACTTTGCAGGGAGATGTCTAAGGACAAATATCCAAACTAAGCTTACTCGATGGAGACAGCCACAGCCCTTGACTTAATTGCATTACACGTCTATAAGAAGCAGCAATTTACTCTGAAGTGGCACTCAGGCTGCATTCCTCTTGGCTTCTCCTGCAAAGCACTTGGGCTAAATTTCTATTTAATGTATGCTAGCTTTGGAAGCTAAGTACAAATATCGAGATGTGTATTAACATTTTAATTATGTGGCCATCCTCTGTTAGAAAATGAATCTGAAATGGACACAGACTTTCAATCCTTGTAACAATGAAAAACACTATTTTTTGCCATCTTGTGCATTTATCAGTCCATTTGGATGTGTGTATCTATGCCAGCCTATAGCCTGAAAATGTAACCAATTCTGTAAGTTACCTCCTCTACCTTATCTTCCTAATGTTGTCAGTATTTAATAAGTGCTAACAAGAAGCCAGCTACTTTCATTTAATTAAAGCCATATATCATTTTTAATAATTACTCATAATTGAGGCGAATCATTAGCTAAGAAAGATAGGAAAAATATATATCCCAGATAAAGCTGAATGCTACATTTTGAAAAGTCCAAAATAAACTCTTGAGGGCTATGCCTAGTTTTAAGTATGATATAATTTATAGAATGAAATAAATCTAGGGTGTTAAAATATTTAGTGGGACTGAGAATAATGAGTCGAGATAGAATTAGTTTAATTAGTTTACTGCAATGGAGTCTCCCAGTAGCTAAGTGTGATATATTGGCTTTTGTCACTAGAAATAAAAAAGAGGTAATTAGTCCCTGCTCAAATATATTGTTTTCTCAGAATAGGCTGAGTTTTATTTTAGGCACTAACCCAGAACCAACATTGAAAACTGATTTACAAATTCTTAAAGAAAAGATCATCCTTCAGATAATTTAAGAGTCTCCATCATTTGAAACCAGTGGTTCTTAAAGTGGGAGAAGGGTATGAGAAAATTCTGCGGCATCTGACTATGGCCACAGGCACCTCGAATAGCATAATAGCAAGGGAAAGGCAACTCGCCTCGTGACGGTGAAGGCCAGAGACCCTGAAACCATCCATTAATGCACCAGCCAGACTCTCCCCATCCCGGAGCATCAAGAAATACCCAGGTGTTAGGAAGGCCAGTTGTAGAATGCTGAACACCCATCTGAATGTTCCTGCTGGTTCTTGGAGAGGAAGAGAGGTACCACCATGATTTGTAAGGCTCCTACTTCACATTACATTGTATGTATAGTTCCTCCCTATATATAATAGAAATTAAAAAAAAAAAAAAACATAGATCCTCCAAAGAGGTGTCATAGGGAAAACAAGAGGCTGACAGCACATTCATGCAACAGGACGCTGTGATGCTGGGGAAGGAAGAAAGAAGCCGAAGCTGCAGAGATGGTTTAGTGGTAAAGATCACAGGCAGCTCTTGCAGGGGAGCCAGGCTGAGTACCCAGCACCTTCCTGGTGGCTCACAAGCTTCTGTAACCCCACTTACAAGGGGTTCAGCAGCCCCTCCCCACCTCCATGGGCACCAGAAATACATTAGTCAAAACACATGTGCTTAATAAAAATATATTTTTAGAGAAGCAAACAAAAATCAGTTTAAGCTTAGTTGGATAAAATATACCTTTACAAGCTGGACACAAAAGAGACACATGAATTATAGTGCATGTTTGTACTTTGTGATTTCGTGTTGTTAAAAAAAATTCAATTAGGAATTTGACAAATGAAGAGTGGGAGTTATGCTTATAGATTTAAAGATTTCTATTCTACCATGGATCCTTTTCTAACAGTGTATGTTCTCCACATGTTGTGTATATTATGTACCTAACAAAAAATACTGTGAGCTGAAAGGTAAAGTAAGAACCAGCCTGGAGAGTCAGAAACCACGCAGACTTGTACACGCAGACTTGTACACGCAGACTTGTACACGCAGACTTGTACACGCAGACTTGCACTTGAATTTGGTTTTGAAAGAGAAGACCTTAGCACTTTGATGGGAACTCTGTGTCGAGGGAACTCCACGTAAGGTACTTAACACAGGCAAAGGTCATAAAACAAGGCTTGTGTCCATTCAGTCCTTGTGAAGCCAGGACACAGGTCTTGTTTGACCCGCACTATTGTAAGCATATCATGAACTATGACTTACATCTTAAATACTCAAATAGAGAAAATACAAAAAAAATTTTTTTTTCAAGTTCAAAAGATCATTGGAGATACCTGTCTTTTTCCACTGGGAAGTCATAGAAATTCAAAACTTCAAAACATTCAAAAATCTTGTTCTTTCTACTTCCCCTCCACAAGTGTGCACAGACATTTATAAACCCTCTGACTCTTGATCGGCACTAAATTTTTAGAGAGTCTGACAGGAAAGGGGGGCCCTGGTCCCCATGAATCTAAATGGCTATATCATGCCTTTTAGCTTTTAGTACAATTATTTTCCAGTTAAAGAATGGAACACTTGGGGTGCTGTACTAGCAAAAAAAAAAAAAAAAAAGAGATACAAGCAGGCCAGTGATGGTATGACCTGGAATTGTAGCACGAGGCTCAGAGGCAGCAGAGAGTTTTTGAGGAACATTTTGTGTTTGTTTTTGCTTTGGTTTTTCCTTAAGCATTCAGGCCTCTCAGCAGGGGACCAGAGCGTGAGGGCCCAGAAAGATGAGATGAAGTAGATGAAATTAGTATGAAGTGGATAGTCTCTATGTTCTGACAATGAAGGATTGATATATACAACATTTTAAGTGGTAGCACAAAAATCACAGGTATCGTGTTTATGTCTAAATGTGCATATTACAAGTTTGTTCAGTACATATCCGGAAACATTGCCTATAATAGTCACTAAAAGAAGGGGGAGGCAGAACACAGGACATAAAATTTATTTTCACTTTGTTATTCTCTGTGCGAATATGGTGGTGGCGGTGGTTTACAACTCAGGGCATGTATTAATTTAAAATATCAAGTTTCAGGAATACTGATCTATCTACAAGAAAGCACAAACAGACAGCTATTGCCCAGCTTAAGTAATGAAATGTTTTTGTGTAACTGACCGACCTCTGGCCCTGAGATGTTATTAAATCAACTTTCCGTTCCCAGCTCTTTAAGTAGTGGTCTCCTGACAGTCAGGCTGGCCCTGAGCTTGAAGTGTGGCTGAGACATGGTGATCTTGGATGTCTCCACCTTTCTGAATGCTGACTGACAGTTGTGGAGTGCTGCATGTCTACCAACGTGTGGTACCGAGGGGGAGGCCCAGGGCTTTGCGGACCCAGGGCTTCATGCTTATGAGGTGAGGCAGGCACTTCGCCAACCTATCTTTTCTTTGCCCCCATTCTATGAAAATCACACATCTGTGCATCTTGTTCAAAGCATCAAGGACTAAACTGTTTCAAACTCTGAGTAAATTTCCTTTCCTACCTTCCATCATTCAGTCAGAAGTCCCATCAGATTGGCAAAGGCCATTTTCCCTCTATGTGTAGTTATAGTTTACTATTTCCTCTCTTTTATGGTATTCCACTGCTTGCAAGGGTCCTCTTTTATTATTGAGATTGGTTTTTTTTTTAAATCAACTACATGCTTTGATTATTTTAAGAGTTAATGTTGGACAGGAAAGGATACTGTAAATAAACCCCCTCTGCTCCATGTATCCTTTGACAATGGATCCTCATCTCATCCACCTCAGCTCCTCTCCCTTCCAAGTGTTTTCCTCACTCCAAGGAGAACACAATTTGAGTACAGCAACCACTGTTAACAGCAAAAAACATACAGACTTTCATTTGTTGCATGCTTCTGATGCTCAGAGCTAAGCTACTGTGCTATAAGCAGTGATAATATTCCCATTTCACATGTGGACCTCTGGGTTTACAAAGAAGTTTCTGCCTCGGGCTCTGACAGTGACAGTGTTGGTGGTGAGGGAATTCTGAGGTCTGTGAGTTGCTCAGCTAAGTCTTGCCAGCAGAAGTCTGTTCCTTCGACATTTGATACAGGAGCCTATGATTTGGAAGGTCATTCATATCCTGTGAAAGGAATGTTCCAGAACGACTAGTCTATCAGACTGTTCAATGTAAGGTGTAATGGCAAAAATCTTACAAAAATAATAGCCAAGATCTCCCCAGGAAACGGAAGATGCCTACAAAAACAACGGGCCATTGTGGTGTGGTCAACACTTAGCCTCTCCCAAGCATGCTTCCTGAAGATGGAAGATAGAGAAGGGTAACATGGCACAGGTAAAATGCATGCCTATCCTGGAGTCCCAGCTGACATGGTACAAATGGCAACCATCTGGAAAATCCACTCAGAGAGCTGGTTACAAACCACCCCAGGGTAGTAGGGAGGCTCTAGCAAGCAGCAGCTCCGGGGTAAGCTGGCACCTGCTTGTCCTTGCTACCCCTTATCTTGCTTAAAAATATTCCAATGACGTGAGCAGTCAACACCTGGCTAAGAGAAACACATTCACATTCTCCAAGACCGGAAACCTGAAAGTCAGATGCTATCTCTGCCTCGCCTGTGCATTTTCCTTTTCCCTCCAAGGAGGCAATGGGCTAGACTGTGCACACTCATCAACACATGTCATGTGACATAGCTTACCAGTCACTAAGCACATGTTCCAGATTCCCTATGTGATCTGACCACGAATACCTATCTTCTACACAGCAATGGACACCTTCTATTATGTTTTCTTTAATCTCTTTATCCCAAAGCAACGTTCTGGCTGTGCATCCTTTTGTCTTCTTCAGGGATACCATGCCTGCTTCCGCTTTGGAGACTCTGTGAGTTCTGTTGTCTCCTCTGCATGGCCATCAATCTCATAGCACTCTTCTCTCATCTGAGCTCTCCCCTTCTTAGACAGTCTCTGAGTCTAAACCAGAACCTCAGTACTCTCCTTTCACGTCCTCCTCCAGTACCTGTGTCTCCACTGTGCCTGTCACTCTGGGTCTCTGCTTATTGGCTGTCTATTCCTCTGCCAAAACATGGGTGAGTGGGCACCTGGGCTTCTCATTCACTGGCACAGTTCTCAGCTCTCAAGAAGCTTCCCTATTCAGATCTGTAGAATGATTTAATGACTGCAGTCACAAAGGAATCTTCAAAATCTCTTTAAAAGCCTCCAAGTCCTACCTTGAAAGATGACTGTCACATGGCTGAGGGTGTGGCTCAGTTTGTGGAGTGCTTACGGAGCATGCACAAAGCCTTGTGCATCAATTCTCAGCACCACATAGAGCCAGTGGGAGGGAGAGCATTGCAATACTATAATTACAGCCCTAAGAATACAGAATCTTGAGGATTCAAAAATCAGCATCCTCTATGGCTAGATAGTGAGTTCAAGACCTGTCTCAAAAACAGAAAGAGAAAATCAAAATAAAAAAAGAAGAATACCACAGTCAATTCCAACACATTTTTCTTGTTCTGAAAATATTGATTCCAGACCCAAAGGGTCCCATCCTCCTATGTGGTTATTACAATATCTTTTCCTGAGTGACTGACAGGCATGTATAGCTGTCATAGTCCATATATCTTAATGACACAATGATTCTTCAGAAACTCTATTCATGAGTCATCTATAGTGACACACATAGCATGCAAACAGGCCTAATTCATGTGAATGAGATGCTGTTTTAGGGGTTTTTTGTTTGTTTTGTTTTATTTCTTTTTGTTTTTCTTCAGCAGACATACACATGCTGCCAGCACACTTTGGTGATGCTCGCATCCTGTGTCACTGCGTGATTTACCGGGAGAAGCTTTGGAAGCTTTGGAGGTAACTGATATATGGTAGTTTCTCCCATTGTCATGTATTCCATGAGCAGGAGGAAATACAGTGAAAATAAATCTACTCTAACATTTGTGCATGTGTGTGTGTGCATGCATGTGTGCATGTGTGTATGTACGTGTATGTCTGGGCACAAGCACGCACATGTTTGGGCACCAAAAGTTAACACCAGGTACCATCCATCATAGGGTCTTTCACTGCCCTGAAACTCACAAATTCAGCTAGTCTGGCTGGCTAGTAAACTCCAGGGATCCTCCTGCCTCTGGCTCCTCAGTGTTAGAATTACAAATGTGTATTAGCACAACCCATACTTCACATGAGATTTGGGGATAAAACTAAGGGCTTCACACATGCAAGGCCAGAGCTTTACCAGCTGAGCTAGTTCATTAGCCTGTCCTTTATTGGAGAGAAGGTAAAAATTTTTTATAAAGAATAATTTTAAAGCTAGATTGTCTTTCAGAGAGATGTCATGGGAGAAAAGGCTGGATTTGAAAGTTTGTCAGCTCTACATGCTCCTGTCAGTCCTGTGAAAATCCGTACTAGGGTCAACAGAAGTCATTGTTTTGATCACTCCTAGGATGCTTAGGGGACAGACAAAGAATGCCACCTGAGTCTGTTTCACCATTCAGGCCATCACTCACACAGCAAATGTACAGGGTAGGGGAAAATACTTGTGCCCCATGCAAACAGTTCAGTATATAGGGAGGGATGCTCTATATTACAATACGGGTGACTGTTGCATTTAATGGTTCTGAGGTGGACCCCGTCTATCTGGTATGACCCTTATACCAGGATCAACTCAGTCTCTAGACTCGGCCCTCAGTCTCCATACTAGTGTTTTCATGTTTCTTTTATTTAAGTGTCTGAAACTGCATTAATTATACTTGTTCTTTAAAAAAATGATTTATTTGCTGAATGAACCATGGAAACAAACTGCACTGATGATCTTTAAATGACCCAGAAACCAAGATAATTATAGTTGTAATTAATTACATAACACAATATCTTCTGGTAGTTTTCAAGAGGTATAACCCAGACAACTCTGAGGTCGGAAAATTTGAATTTGGACACAGCACCAACACAGAGCAGGGCAAGTGTTTGGCAGGTTCTGATGTTCCTCTCAGTGTGTGTGTGTGTGTGACCTGAGGGGAGACCACTTAACACATTCTTATTGGTCATGCTCATCTGTGAAATGGGGATGGATATGTAGGACCATCTCCAGGGGGGATGCTGTAAGAAGCCATATGTCATGGAGTGACACGAAGTGAAATGACTAGCCTCTGAGGACTCTCAGCCAAACTGGGTTACTAATACAATTGCATGAAGAGCCAGAAAGAATGGTCAATGATGTTTCATGGATCGGACAGCATCTGCAGCTGTTGTCATTGTACCACACTCATATGGGTACACATGTGTATGCATACATAAATTTATATTATATATATATATATATATATATATATATATATATATATATTCCTTCATTACAAAAATATCACAGTCCCAGTATACTGAATAGCCACATCAAATATTGTTCCAGCAAGGGCCATACACATACATATTCTCTTCCCCCCTTCAGCACACATCATTTCAACGTTTGTCACAGGATCCTACTCTCTGATTTCTGGGTAGATAAGTCTCTAGCTCTCTTGCCTCTGCCCTACCAAATGCTTACCCCTTACTTTGTATGCAAGCCAGGGCATAATGCGGAAAGTGCTTCCCTTGCCAGTGTGCTTTGCATCTTGGGAATATTTGCCGAAGGTAGGATCAGATAACACTAAAAGGTATTGCCTGTGTCATCATTACAAAGTGGGATACAAATGATGCATTAATATGGGGGAGGCAGAATAAAAGTAAAAGAGAGGCCAGGCGGGGACAAATCTTTCGTTTCATTTTCTTTTGTGTTTATTTATAGGGAAGACACTCTTAGGACAAACTCCCCAATCAACAGAAGAGCACACATCTTAAACTCAGTTCCTTTGTACCTTGCAGAAGGGGCTGAGAGGTTAATGAGGGCACACACAGACACGCTGATGGAATGTAGACAAGCACAGTTAAAACACCCGACGAGAACATCTGAGTCTAAAGAAAACACTTATCAGATGTGAACTCAATTCAGATCACACTTTAATGAAGTGGTGATTTCGTGGTCAATAAAAAAATCTTGGTTTCTTCCTAGAAATATAAGGTTCCTACATATTCCCCTTTGACTCACCGTAAGTACACATTACTATTAATATTACTAAAAATATCTTATACTCTGTGTACCTCGAGCTTAGTAAGCTAATAGAAGCCATTTTAAAAGGACACAGTCCTAAATTTGAATCTGAAACTTCACCATAGGCTCACATGCATGAGCATTTGGTCTTCAACACTGTTTTGGAAGAATATTGGAAAAATGGGCTCTAGCTAGAACATGTAGGCCAGCCACTAGGCATGGACCTTTAACATATAAGCCCTGCCCTGACTGAGATCCCGTGAAACCATGAGCCAGGACAGACCCTTCTATTCTTCACTTGCTTCTGTCTGGCATTTTGGCCATTCAACAAGAAAAGCAACACACACTAACGTCGACTTTTTCATTTCATAGTGAGCAATTTAGTCAGAAAAATTATTTTACGTTCTCGAGCTTCAGAGGGTTTCTGACAGGGTCTTGATAATGACATTAATCTTCTAAGGGTATTGAAAAGATTAAGCATGATAATGAATTAAATAGTGGCTAACATAATACAATATATATGAGACACAGTAGAAACAAAAGAGTTATTGCTACCTCCAAACTAAAACATTAAATAAAAATTATAATGAAACAGCAACAAGCCCCATGAGAATTTTCTAGAAAGTAATACACAGTCCCGTCTTTGTCTCCTTTACACACCCTATCACATGCTTGTGCCCATAACTTTCCCTCAAGAACCACATAAACACATTCACTCCCACAAAGGGACACAAGTTTCTCCTCCAGTATAGGTGTCATACATGCCAACTTAACTTACGACACTTAAACCTGTCCAGCAGTAAGGCTATCAAATACAACTGCAGGCAAGTAATAGATAAGACACATTCTTTATTGATTTAAAACCACATGATCGGTGGCTACTTTGAATAAAATGTTGCATGCATGGGGTGAAGTGAGTGAACACTCATAAGTGTGAGGGCTGCTGTAACAAGTTAATGGTAAGTAGACAAAGTCATTAAATATTGCTATGGACTGAGGCTATAGCTTAGTGGTAGTGTGTTTACTTAGCATGCACAAGGCTCTGAAGTTCTATCCCCTGTGCATGGTGGGACATAGTTGTAACCCCAGCACTCTGGGGGAAGAGGCAAGAGGATTAGAAGTTCAAGGTCACCTTTGGTTATGTAGTAAGAGCCAGTCCAGCATAGGCTATATGCATAAGACACTGATGTGGTATATAATGCAGACAAAGAAGGGAATGTTTTGTACTTTCTGGAAGATTTTCACAGTGCTTTTGGATTGCTATTGTTTGTTTGTTTGCTTGCTTGCTTGTTGACTCCGTGAACTAATCTTCCTGTCATCTGAATATAACAGTGATGATGAAGACCAAGGTCTGAGAGCCAGGTATGTCTCTCGAAACAAAAGCATTAATATACATATTGGCTCAGGGCAAGAGTCCATGAGATACTATTATAATGTATCATAGAACATAAATGCTGATTAAAATAAGCAAGTATAACTAACAAACGTAACTCATCTAGCATGGGAGGTACTGCACAGTACACATACGCTATGCAGTTCTCTGTACTGCACCACACACACATGCCAAACACTGAAAGAACTACACGCCACTAGTGCCCCTTCTCAGGGGAGCAGGAAGACAAAGGGCTCAGGAAAAGACAGGAAAGTAGGTCCCCTGGGCTGGTGAGTGTGTAACCCACGCTGACACCCTGATCTACTGTCTCCCCAAGAACGAGCTGCACACTGCTTGCTCTGAGCCAGGTCACCTGCTCAGAGGCAAGGACTCTGCCTCAGCAGCCCTTTCCCTCCGTTCCATCAGAGCTGCCGAAAAGCTCACGTTGACTCTGGGGCTATGTCTGCCTCTCCATGTGTGTCTCAGAAAGATACTTTATCTTTCAAGTTTTATGGCTCATATCTGTGACTAAAATATCATTTATGACAATTCCCATCTGCTAAGCTTCAAAAGTGATATAGTTTCACTGCAAAGGGCTGCTACCAGAGACCCAAGTTATAAGCCAAGATTTGAGTAGAATCATAATACAACTAGACTCACAAGCTGAACACCATTAAAAGGCATTCGCTTCATATATATATATATATATATATATATATATATATATATATATATATATATTTTAAGAACACTGTTTGGTGAAGATCGCAAGCTTCAAAGTACAACTCCTGGTGGCTCCCTCTAGAGCATTAAAAGGGTGAGGCCGTTGCAGCCCACACAACCCAGACCCCATTTCTTATTCTGGGTGAGAAAGCAGAAAGCCTGGTCCTTCTATCTTGTCTGACAGTTATGGACTAGAAGTGCACCTTATTAAAGATTAAGGCTTGCCCAGGCACTCTCTTCTGGCCATCTCCTGTTCGCAGTCCAACATTTATTACAAAAGGGGCTGGAGATTAACATCATCCATTCTGCCTGGAAAGAAGGCCGATCAGTTAGTGGTTACACAAAATCAAGAGAATGCAGAGACACACAGAATAGCCTTTCATTTTCTAGTGTTCTGCCTCTCATTGCTACCTATAGCTTTAAGACTGTTTCTACTTCATTGTAACATTTAGTGAACCTTGTTTCACATATGACACCTGTTCTGTTTCTTGAGGTCAAGTTCAATAGATAGAGAGAGAGAGAGAGAGAGAGAGAGAGAGAGAGAGAGAGAGAGAGAGGCTCGAATAAAAATTAGCCTACAATACTCTTCATATTTTGGAGTTTATTTACATCCAATCTCTTCCTTTTCTCCTATCTTCTGTCCTTTGTCACTTCTCCAATAAAGGTGTTTTTATGGTGGCATAAAATTTTTTGTTAACTCTCAAACCCTATAATCATAACCTACATTTACTAAGCAACGAGGAATGCTGCTTCCCTGGCTCCTTTTCTGCCATTTCTTGCCCCAAGCAGACATTGCTAATCAATTGTAGAACATCCTCTTCCTCGGTCTACACATGGCCCTTCTCCAAATGACTGCTGCTAATAAATCTGATTTGCTGCTAAGGGTTCCTTTTTCTATATCTGTTTCCTGTCCTTTAGAAACGCACATTCTAACCTGCACAACAAAATAAGTTATGAGGGGAACACCCCACAACACAGAATCAGTGTTCTAAGCCAATCTAAGAGCTATCTGATTATCACCATTTGAGTCTGCTCACAACTAGATAACCTGTTTCATATGGGACATAAAACATGGAGTAGTTTCTTACTCTCATGTGACATCCAGCCCTGCAGCTCTGTCCCTATCTCTGCAGAGACCCCAACACCAAATCACAAGTGCAGGCTGTGATAGGTATGTCACTGCAAAGTAGCTGCTGAGTACATATATGTTTTCTGTCTTGCTGGTGTCATGTTTGGACCAATAGCAAGAAAGTGATAAAAACTGAACAAATATATCTCTGGAGTAGGAAGGACAGTCGTATGTGTTGTTTATTACGTTTTTGAGTTAAGGTCTTGCTCTGTAGCCCACTCTGCCTTTGACATTTTGCTCTGTCTGATTCTACTTTTTAAGTACTGGAATTTCAAAGTATGTGCCCCAACATAAACCTTACTTGTTAAGGTTTGAATTGCATCTTTCAAGAGTGGTAAGTTACCAGTAAGGAAAGAGAGGCAAGAAGAATGCCAAATACCTGAGATCTGCCTGGTCTAGCTGTACCATTCTAGGCCAGCTAGGTCTACAAAAATACCAAGCCAAACCCAACCAAACATAGCAGGAAAACAGCAACGTTTTTACCCTGTAACCACACTGCTAGATTAATGAGTCCAGCAAAGAGTGACTGAGGGTAATGCATCCATGTTCTCTTTAGATATTTATAAAGATTTAGATAGCTCTATTTATACTGGAAACTCAATGTATATGCATGCTATTAATATTCACAATTCAAAATACCACAGAGGCCATTCAGGAAGTCATTAAATCAGGAATATAAGAGGCGTACAGTAGAGGACAAGTCAAGGAGACTCCATAACACACTATAAAATCCAGATGGGTAACCATGAAATGGGCATCTAGTCTGATGTGGATTAGTCTTTGTGTGAAAATAAATAATATCTATTCATACACCTATGTATATTAACTTACATATCTATAGATCTTGGAGTGCTATCTCCCTCCAATGGCAACTGAGAATTAGTAAGTAAAGCAGAGGTCATGCTCCCTTTCTCTTTGTTGTTGTTGGTGATATCTGATGATTAATTTGTTGAATGTATCACTTTAACATAAACAAACATTCATTGCTTGATTGGTCTGAGTAGTGATTATCCTACACGCACACGCGCATGCACGCACGCACACACATATTATATACATATACATATATATATATATATATATATATATATATATATATATATATATTACTTTCTTGATGTCTCCTGAGGAATGTACCACATGTATATTAGATACAAAGGGGGATTATGAGTTTCAAATATGGAGAGAGATATTTTTGGGAGAAATGTACAGGGCAGGCCATGGCTTCACAAAAGCATCAGTGAAAGGAGTTATGGTGGTACATGCCTGTGATCCCAGCACTTAGGAGGGGAACCAGGAAGATCAGGAGTTCAAGTCTATCCTTGGCTACCTCATGAGTTTAAGGTCAACCTGGGCTATAGGAGATTCTGTTTCTGCAATGAAAAAAATCAATATGGCTTCAGAAAATCTGAACCAAAGTAGCCACTTTTGGAGGACAGGAAAACAAATTATAAGCAAGTTGGAAATACACACATCGGTATGTGTGTCCCTAAGGTACCACCTGCCACTCACTATAGACCATCCCCTTTCTGGGCTTTGCTTCTGGGGTCATGGCGCATTAATATTCCACTCACCATTGTTCTACTCATCTTCTCTCCCTGTTTCTTTTTTACCTCAAGCATTTTATGCATAAATGTCAGTGTTCTTTGCAATTAATCATGCCCACCACAGACTAATTGTGGACAACAGGCCTGCAATTAGCCCAAATGCATTTCAAATATGCATGAACCTTCAGAAAGCACTTCCATTCCCAAATCTTATACTTAAACAGGAATGATTGGCTACTTTGTCCTAAGTCCCTTTCATATTCAATGTGAACGAATAAGATAATCAGATCATAGCTAATGGCGCCCATGCCCATAGTCTGCTAATGAGAAAGTGGCATCTTGAAATGCCAGCTGTGAACTCTACAGAGCAGTATGTCTGGGAACACTAAGAATGGCCCTCGAGAAATCCTGGGAGTGGGGCTTCACAGAGCTCATAAAACAAAGATGCCTTTGATTGAGAAGTACAATGATTCCCAGCAGAAATGAATAAAAGACTCAGAAATAGACACAGGGGTCACATATAACACAAACTTCACACCTGCTCGTAGCAATGTCACCTTAACACCACTGTCACCAGCAAATCAGCCTCGACAACAAGCTTGCTTCTTAATGTTGACTAAAGATAGGAAAAGCAGACAACCGGGGCTGTCAGGATGACTCAGTCCAGGTCTCAAATATCTACCTAAAAAGCCAGAGTGGTAACTCTTCCAGTAACTCCAGCTCTGGGGCAGTAGAAGTAAATGGATCCTTGAAGCTCACTGAATTGCCTACAGAGCTGAGCAGTGAGGTTTAGTTTTATGGAGAGACACTGTCTCAAAAAATAACAGTCGAGACTAGTCAAGAAAAGACATCATTATTGGCCATATTGACTTTGGGCTTCCATATGTATGCCTCACACTTGTACACATACATACATACACACACACACACACACACACACACACACACACACACACACACACACACACTGACAACAATGCCCAGGTCAGGAAACTGACTGTGAGCAACTATAACATAGTTTATGGAGCAAGAAAGTATGAGGGACAGTCAGGCTTGGGACAGACAATGCTATGGCTTTGAGCCAGGTTCTTCTCCCCAGAAGGCTTAATTTCTCTCTCTGTTAAATGGGGATAATATGACCATCTTTGCAAAATAGTTACAAGAATTTGAGAGAATGGATAGGAAAATACCTGCTAGATTATATGCGAGAGCTTTTGTGTTCATTGTCATTATTACTGTTTACTTATTTTCCAATCACATAATCAAACTGAGATAGAGCCCATGTTGGTGAGTTGTGCAGCTGCCAATCAGGCACCATGGCAAATATCCCCTCCATCCTCCCAGGAAAAAACTAGTCTCACTTCAAACAATTGTTACAGTTAGAATCCAATTGACTCCAGACAAAAGTATTGAGATAATCAGCATATTAAAGCCAACACTATAACCATATGTTAATTATGTAAATGATTCATTTTAATCAGCTAGAACCATGTAAAGAGTAACTAGGAATGCAAATGCAGGGAGTTATTAAAAACCTCATTATTATTCATCTTGGTTCCATGCGTGAATGTATCCATCCAAACAGATGAATTAATAGTGAGAGGAGAGATGAAAGTGCTTGAGGGAGAGTCTGCGGGACACCATCTGTCTGCCTTGCTTCTTGCTCTGGTCTCCACTTTGCAAGAAAACTGGATCAGGCATGAAGGAAGGGGCTGCAGGTTTGCCTGTAAAGCTTAGTCAGCCCTTCACTCCTGCAGGAGCACAATGGGTCCCATGCATGTGGGTGCACTTGTTTTCTGTTTGGATGGGAAGATGTCATGCATGGAGTTACCAAACTATAGATTTCAATGGCCAGGGTTCCCTGATTCATATTCATTCATTCATTCATTCCATGAGTGTGTGTGTGTGTGTGTGTGTGTGTGTGTGTGTGTGTGTGTGTGTATGTGTGTGTGTATGTATATGCACATGTATGTGCAGGTAAAAGGCTTATTGTGTGTTGTTCCTCAGATACTGTACATCTTCTTTTCTGAGACGGGGTCTCTGACTTTTACCTAGCTAACTGAGACAATCTCAAAGACTACAATAGGAAGAGGACTGGGATATAAATCAGTGCAGGTTGTTTGGCATCTATATGAGCTCCTAGATTAAGTCTACAATACCACCAAAAAGAATGAAAGGGAGGGAGATTTGGAAGGGGAGAGGAAGGGAAGGAGGGCTGGAGAGAAAAGGAGGAAGAGGAGGAAGAGAAGGGGGGAGGATAGAGGGGGAAGGATATAAGGTGAGCAGGCAGAAAGCACGTTGAGTACGTCTCTACATAGGTGAAGAGAACCTGGGATTCAGGAAAGTTCACTTGCTGGCTTAAGGTCAAGCTGGTGATTTGAATTTAAACCCATGTCCTTCTTGTTTTCCTTCCTGCTCGGAAGATCAAGCTAATCCTTAAAATCATCCCTTCATTCTCTATTGACCTAACCAGTAATCAGTGTTTTCCTATTGGAAAGCACTCCATGATAAAAGGTTCTGTATCTGCTCTGAATATGGTTACAACTAGCCTTGCTAGGCTCCAGAACATTTGAAAATCACCGTATGTATCTAGGGGACCTATGTTCTAAGAATTGCTTAATATTAGAGAACTTACATCTAAAGAGTTGCACAGGGCTAGATGCTGAAGAATGATTTGAATAGCCTGAGATTTCTACAATGAAACTGCACCATGGCTCCTACTCCATCCTTGCAAAAGCATTTTGAGGATGAAGTCTCAGAGGATGCTTCTGTCAAATGGGCCAATGGACAGTTGCAAAAGTACACGTTGCCCACACTTAGAGGGTCACTTGGGGCTTCATCTCCAATGCTTGGTTCTTCAGTGCTGACTTGTTTGAAATAGGCTCTTGGTACACACTAAGATTAGCCACTGAGTTTCTATATAGCCCAGGCTGGCTTCCACTCACTATATAGCCTATACGTGCCTCAAACATACTATATATAGCCCAGGCTGGCCTTGAATTCACTGTAAAGCCGAGGTGGGCCTCAATCTTACTACATAATTTAAGCTAGCCTCCAACTAGTTAGATAATACATATTGGATTCTAACTCACTATTTAGTCCCATTAGGCCTTCAAGTAACTCTACAGCCAATGCAACTTTCAACTCACAATCTTCCTGCATCAGCCTCTTGAGTCATGGGAATTCAGAAATGTGTCAACAACGGGCCAGGCCTTAAAATTGCCTGTGTTAGAAAAACAGAAAGATTTGCCATTTGTTACCTCATGACAATTGGGTAGAGCCTTCTAGACATAGAGCTAACTGTCTCTGCTGGCTGAACTTAAGACTAACTCTCCAGGGCTCTCCTCTTTCCATCCACCCTCCCCCCACAGGGCCAACACATATGCACCCTACGTTACAAAGTGAATTAAAATGAATGGTGTTTTGACACTTTCATGAAACCTTTTAAGCTTATAAAGGTTTTTGATCAATGATGCTACTTTCCTGGTAATGTCCAAGCTTTCCAAAAATAGCACTTCTCAAGATGAATGATCAGAATGGAAAATGCTGATGCAATGTGGGGCAGAAGTGTGGAATTACGTACGGCAGTTCTTCTTCTTCCTCCTCTTCCTCCTCCTCCTCCGCCTTCTCCTCCTTCCTATCTCTTTCAAGAGAGATTATAAAGCTGGGCTAATACCAGATTTAGTCATGTAATGAGAGGAGAGAGAACCAGAGAGAAGAAAGGAGAGAGGGATAAAAAGAAGAGAGAATGGAGAGAGATAGAAGGAACAGAAAGAATATAAATTGTGATAAATAGCCCCATGGAAACTAAATTTTTGAAGTTAATTTTTTTTAATGTATTAGAAAATCTGGAAGCACACACAGAAGTATGCTGCAGTTAAGAGGGAGGTACCTTTTTCAAATGGAAGGAGCAACAGTGTGTTTGGTTTCTGCTCTTTACTGTGACTCTGGCAATGATAAGGAATGGTGTGGGCAGGAAAGTCTACAGTGAAAAGAAACAGGAGTCCAGTGAGCTTCTGTGAGTCTCTTGCTCTATGCTATAGACCTGCAAGAGATATTGATCATGGAGTAAGAACAGAAGCCTGCTTCTCTCTCACAGGAGAACATGCATACATTTTCATTGTAAGAAACTGAGGGCAAATCAAGCAGGTAAATAAGGACTTGTTCAAGAACTCTCTGGGGTCAGGGGTTGAGAATCAGATGGGAAAGTGCTGGCCTAGCATTCATGAAGCCCAGGGTTTGATCTCCAGTATAGCATAAACACACATTGCCAATTCTTTTGTTTGGGAAGTGCATCCTAGAGGATCAGAAGTTCAAGGTCATTTTGATTGAATTGTGAGTTCAAAATTAATAAGACCCTGTGTAAGTGTCCCTGGACTAAATGAGGCTTTGCCTCAGAGAGGAAGAAAAAATAAAGAAGAGAGAGAGAGAGGGGGGAAGGGGAGTGAACAGGAGGGAGAAATGGGAGAGAAAGGGAGGGAGAATATGAGTGTATTAAGAAGAGAGACACTGAAGTAAACCCAAAGACAGCTTCACTCAAAGGAGTATATCTGATTCCCTCTGGTTCCACTATGATAATACTTCTCCAGGGCTAATATGGAACTGACTACAAACTAACCAGTATCCCCATCTCAGAGCGGCAAATCCCCAATGTGCCCCCATGTGATTTAGGGTCTCATCTCTGCCAACAGCTAAGATGGGGCTGGGGACCTTAGCCAGTGCCTAGAGAACAGCTGCTAATGCATCACAGCCAAGAGCACCTTGGTCAGCTCAGTAAATGTGCCCACTGGCAAGATTTCACAATTCAACCAATAGCATATTGTCTAAGACCAAGGAGGGAGGAAAATACAGTCAGAAAACCCATCTGCAATTCATTTCACACTAGACTTCGAAAACACGTCCACCCAACAAACATGTAATCGATCGTTTCATTTTATTTTTTGAAAGAGTA
The DNA here is from genome assembly GCA_902729485.2 of Mus minutoides. Lineage (NCBI taxonomy): Eukaryota > Metazoa > Chordata > Mammalia > Rodentia > Muridae > Mus > Mus minutoides. Next base: position 936,506 of record LR749673.1, on the reverse strand, counting down.
AACATGCTCAAAATTAAATACTTTGGGGGTGAAAAGTCAGGTACCCAGATAGCTCTGAGTGGCTTTGTTCTCCATATTCTAATTCTTCCTTGTTTCTCTGCCTGATGGCGCCTAATGTTTTCTCTGGAATCCCTTTCTGATCTTTAATCCCTTTAAATGTTTTTCTGTGCTTACTCTCAAATGTCTTTGTAGCTTCTATAATTGGGTTCTCTGGCATCAGTTTAGCAGAGCTTAGCACAATGCAGGCTTGACAAAGTTCTTCTAAGGGGAATTAAAAGATAAGCTATCAATATCATTAGAGGAAGTGACCAGAGCTTGCCATGAAGCACAACAAATATATCAAATAGGACCAAACATGACTGCATGGTCTCACGGTCAAAGCAGCAAGGAAAAATGGGGCCATATAAGGCTGTACCATCTGAGCCCATCTATCATAGAATATTCAAAATTCACAAGTCTGGAGACAGAAGGCTGGACCAGATGATTTTTCAAGGCCCAACCAAGTTCAGCATTCTCACCAGAAATGTCAAGGCCAAGCTTCCCTGGAAACACACACAGGATTGCTTCCTCTCCAGGAGCCTGTGCTGTAGTGATATTCAGCCAAGGTGTTCAGCAATCTGGCAATGCCTAAGTGACATTCTCTGACATAGCTGGGCTGGAAACAATGTCAGATTTACAAATGTCCTGGCAGTAAGAGAGCATGCAATGGAAGCCGGCACCAGCAGAAGTGGAAAGCTGGTACAAAATTGCCCTGGTTTCCTTGGGAAAGAACTCTATACACGTGCCTGAGTTCGGAACATGCCTGTGACACCCAACACTACACCTAGGTTAACAGCAGATAGGCTCAATAGAGAACATGTGACTCATGCTGAACCAGTATAAATCCTCCCAGGAAACTTCTGAGATGACAAAATAGACCGAGTGAGTCTCTCCTTATCTGAAACAGACAGACTCAGTAGCTCTCAGCAACCTTGTTCTCTGCAGGGTAGGAAACTAGCTTATAGATATGAAATTGGCATTAAAGAAGGCATGGCTTTAACATTTTCCCTATCTATAACCTGTATTCCACAAAAAATAATACTTTGTGTGCAACCATACAAGGATATTGCATCTGTCACACTAAACTAGAGATCCCCAGTCTCTGTACACATTATAATTTTGGTGTTTTAATTTTCTTTTGCAGGAGACTGTCCTGTGCAGTGTAAGGTGTTAAAGAACAGATTTTTCTCTAGCTAGCAGAGAACAGAAGCACCTCACATTCAGTTGTGAGGAGCAAAAATGTCTCTACATTCAAACACCCCTTGTGGGGGGAAAACTAACTCCTGATTGACTGTGACTGCACCAAAAGAATGTTAATGCAGCAAGCCAGTACTGAGAAGCAGTGAGATTCTTCTGTGCTACTTCACAGTGCCTATGACTTGGAGTGTAGACTGAGGCCTCTAAAAAGTTGAATCTCATATTAGATTCTTGTTTTTGTAATAACTCTATATTCTTCCTTGCTACAGAACATCTGGCAAGGTCTTCCATGTATTTATTACCCTGTGGAGTGTATCATCTGGAGATCTTGTTTCTGATGACATTTATATCTTTCAAGATGTTTATGGTTACAAGGAGAAAAAAGGGTTCTGCACATTTATGACACTGGCCGTGAACACTATCTACCATTGATAAAATAAGATATGCATTTGGATGGAAGGAAGGGAAAGGAATGGTGGATGGACACTTCAGTTAGATGATAGATGATAGATAGATAGTCAAACAGATAGATAATATGTTAATGGATAGATATATGGTATATTATGGATGGATAGATAGATAGATAGATAGATAGATAGATAGATAGATAGATAGGCAAGTGGGCAGGCAAACAGACAGATTTTCCGACAGTAACTGTAATGTTCATTGCCCTAATACATGGACATTCCTCATGTGGCATCTAAAAGGCTTAGTCGGTAGAGTTTACATTTTCCTATGAACATCATTTTTCAACAGCTACCTCACAGTTTGTAACACAGGGACCACAGGGATCCAAGGGTTTCTTGGGGATTCTTCCAATAGACCCCCTTAGGGCAGGCTCATGACCAACCCCAGGACTCTACATCATAACCAGGGTAATATTTTGGAAGAGTCATCAAGAGAACTGTCTAGCTGGAAGAGTGTGTGCCCCTGCTCTAGGCCATTCCTAGTTGTCTAACAGTCACTCCCTGGTACCTTCCAGTAGTCAAAGCCCATTCTTCAAGATTCCTAATAATGCAGACATTATTGAACATGCTTCTAATGAATGTTTGTGTCAAAAAAAATCACAGTAGATTTTTAGTATTGAATCCCAGAAACTCAACCTGATGCCACCAAGAATGAGCAAGGAAAAATGCTAAATTAAGGAAATACAAAAACTGCTGACATATGACGACCAATAGATTAAAACCATGATATGTCAGGGTAAGTTTTTTGTTTGTTTGTTTGTTTGTTTGTTTTTCTATTAGAAAGGTCAAATTCAGTAACCAATATTAAGATCCTTCCTGCACATGAACTGCAAGGTAAACAGATTTCACCCTTAAAAGGGGAAATACTCTCCTGGCAGCCAAGTGCCTGAAGATAGGAGAAGATGCTGGCTCTGTTCACCCCTAGACACCCATGTGACAGACAAAGCTGTCAGTGAGATGCAAGCCAGTATAGATTCTGAAATCCTCAACTGCTACCAGGCGGCAAGACACAGATTCCTAATCTTAAAAATGTTCTGCAAAGGTGTGGGCTGGCACGGGACCCAGGAGCCTCGCAGCTGACTGGCTCGGCTGCTTCTCCATCACACCCACAAGAACCATCTTGCTCGAGCTTCCTGTTCAGAAATATTTCCCCTCAAATGCCCTCTTTTCCTCATGGAGAGATACCAGGAAAGCCATATGCTTCTTCCTCCCCAGCCCTCACTGCTGAGTGTCAGCAATGAAAGCCAGAAGCTGACATGTGCTAAACCCGCCTGTCCCTCCCACTTCACACAGATAATAAACAGCAGCAAGGACATAGGGTTTAGGACACTTAGTTTACACTGAAACCAAAATCCACTCCGACTTCTATAAGAAGTCTCTGAGCACTCCATGACATGGACTTGGCTGTGAGCAAGAAAGTTTTATCATCCAACAAAGCAACGAAAGTGGGCCCAGCACAAGAGACTTGACGGCTCTCAGTGTCAGATGTGTGGGGATCGGCAAACTCAGAGTGACCTTTAGCACCTGCTGGGCATATTGCCTCACAAGCCATGTGACCCATTTTGTGCTAGGCATTTTGCCCAGCCAAACAACCTTTAAAAGATCAGGTCTCTATTTTTTGTTTCCACCAGCTATGGGGTGGGGGGTGGGGTGGGGGAGAAGATGCTTGTTATTAAGAACTCATTCTGGCCGGGCGTGGTGGTGCACGCCTTTAATCCCAGCACTTGGGAGGCAGAGGCAGGTGGATTTCTGAGTTCAAGGCCAGCCTGGTCTACAAAGTGAGTTCCAGGACAGCCAGGGCTAGACAGAGAAACCCTGTCTCGAAAAACCAAAAAAAAAAAAAAAAAAAAAAAAGAACTCATTCTGGGCCAAACACAATTCTAAGCCTATCATTTCAAAGGCCACTTGTGATAATGCAATGGACTAGGTTTGCCTTTTTACCCCCTTGAACTAAAGAAGTCTCACATCCAGGACATCACAGGAGAGGCGGAATCCCTCAAGGCTGAGTAGTATTTAGTATGGACTCTCTCTCTAGTATCCCCTGGATTACTAATCTAGACTCAAAGTCAAGATCAAGGCTGAGAACATTCTGCTTTGAGTCTACCTTTGCTGAAAGTCTTGCAAAAACAAGATAATGGCAGCACCACCTGGCATGACGGCCTGTATCATGATGTCCAACTGACCAAATATACCATGTGCCAAGCCTCAGGCTGGGGAACTCATGGAGGGGCTTGATTAAGACTTAGAGAACTTGTCTGTAGATCTTTGTGTGTTTGTGTTCGTCTGTGTTCACTTATATGTGTGTCCTCATTTATGTGCAGTGCACAAGTGGACATGAGGGTGCATGTGTGTGTGTGTGTGTGTGTGTGTGTGTATATATATATATATATATATATATATATATATATATATATATATATGCATGCCTGTTTATGGGGCACTGTGTATATATGTGCCTAGTCCAGAGATCTATATCAGGAGTCTTTCTCTATCATACTCCATCTTATTTTTTGAGAGAGAATCTCTACTGAACTCATAGATCTCTGATTCAGACATTGACATGCGAGCACATATAATCCAGTCTCTACCTCCCTGGTTCCCCAGTACTGGGATTACAGGCATGTACTGCTAGGCCACAATTTTGATGTGGGTTTGTGTTTAGGTGTATGTGTATACACGTGCACACTCATTTGCTCTCTAAGAACGCCTGGAGAGCCTGCTTTTCTTTCCCTACCACTTTCTTAAGGCCTTCTTTGGCTACATTTTAGCCCCCAGACTTTGTTAGACCTGACTGCAGCATGATCAAATTTCAGAAGTCTTCTTTTCTACGTTCTGCCGCCATCTGCTGTGTGAAGGTGAATCCCATGTGCTTTGGTGTCTGTCTTTACCCTGTTGAGCAGAAACAGGGCCAAGAGCACCTGCCAAGGAAACATTCTCATCTCTGCCACCTGCCTCCCTCCAACTCACCTGGGCTAACCTGGATTGCCTCCATTCCAGGGATGGATACTCCATCAAACAGAGGACAGGTGAGTCTCAGTGGAACACAAAAAAACCATTCCTTCATACATTGGGAAAGTGCCACCACCTCTTTCTTTGAGGCAAAATGGTTTTAATCTTCCTCAAGAGCAAACACCTGCTAAACATGAAGCTTTCTAAGTCAGCCATGGCTGTTCTGAGTGCTGCCTTTCACAGGCACCTGACAAGATAGAAGGGCTGAACAATGAAGAGTGATATAAGCAGGGCATTTAGGCACAGAAACTTCTCAGGACACAACCAACTACTCTGCATAGATTTCACCTACAGGTTAGGAGCTAGGAACTGGAAGAATGGCTTCTGTGGGAGGAAAAAGACTCTCTAATCCTGGACAGGACACAGGACTTGTTCCCTATGTGCCCAGAGAGTCCCATTAGACCCAGAGCTTGCAACCATGCATCTAGATCCAAAGCCAGCTTCATGGTGTTTCTGATGTTAGGGCATTCATTTGGGGTGTAGGCACATGTTTGTATTCATGTGTGCACATGCCTGTACATGCTTGCTCACACGAATGGTCTGAAATTGACATCTGATATCTTCCTCAATCTCTCTGCAGATTATTTTTGAGACAAGGTCTTGCTCTTCAGTGAGAATGTACTGCTTAGGCTGTCATGGCTGAGCAGCCTCCCCAGAGCTGGGATTACAGCTGCAGGTCACCTGCCCACTTTTGGGGATCCTGGAGTGAGCCAACAAGAATTATATTGCCTGTAATAACTCCCCAGCCCTGAGTTTTTCTTACTGTCGGGGACATTCAAGGTCTTGAGACACCAGTGTTGCCCTTAAAATGGCGGTAAAGAAATCCATGCCCAGAGGTTGTGAGTGCCCACTGATGGAGATAAATTAAAGGACAGTAAATGCACTCAAAGACTTCAAGGTGACCTGGGTGTAATCTCTGGGTGGTGTGGGCAAAATGTGGACATCTAATTAATGGCACTGTCTAAAAGAAGGGACTGCGAAAGGAGGAGGCCTGGCTGATTCTGGTCAGAAACAAAGAGAGCTCAGAGCTGTGCCTTGGCAAAGTGCCTACAGCATTGCCCAGACATTTACAATGAATCCCAGAATACAGGCTCTTCACATGACAAGAGAACAGGCATTCTGCCCCATGGGGAGGACTAATTCCTCTAGCTTTGCAGAGCATTCAGGAAAGTCACTCTAAGCCACACTTCCCATGGACCAGCTGAATTAGTCCTCACCACAGTGTTGCCTTCTCAGGTTTTCTGATACCAGGAAGACTGTAGCTAAGATGAACATGGGGAGATTTCGCCAGAAATAGAAAGGAATGTCCTATTTACTCCTAAATGTATATGGACAAACCCTCACCCTCTCCCTCTCCCTCTCCCTCTCCCTCTCCCTCTCCCTCTTATTACTGTATCATCTAGTGCTCTACAAACACTGTGGGCATCGAGTGTTTGTAAGAGTACTGGATGATACAGCAATGAAAAGCCCTGTTCACCTTTCTGTGAACTGGCTCATGTTTCCATCATGGGAGGAGGGAACACATAGGTGGCCCAAATATACAAAGACTCTACATCAACAACATCTCTTGACTTTTCCAGATTGGTTCAATTTGAAATGTAATGCAGTTGTATTAATATTTCTAAGTACGATACACAATGCACATGAAAGGTTGGGATACAGATAACCAAGTGTGACTTTACACAGTAGCTTTTCATCTTGGTTATGTGCCCCTAACAAGGCCACACAGCACATGCCCTTCACTTGGAACTGTACTTACAGCCTGAGAGTTTAATGATCACATCCATTTGTGTTTCTCAGAGAGTTATAACTGCCAATTCCCTTTTGCATCAATATTAAAGTGGGGTAGAGGCAGCAAAGACCAACTCTACTTGTCCTCCTTCCTCAAACACATAACATAGATTTGATTTTACTTTAGGGTTCTGAAATTCTAAGCAGTAGGAATAAAAATAGACGAGGGCAAAATGGCATTCCACACTACATGGAGAAAGCTTATGTATGGCTTGCTGCAATTATATCCACCTTTGCTTTGAAACCTTTCTTCTGTTGCATCTGGGGTCTGGCATATGTGTCGCTATGCAAAAGCTCATTGCTTAGCCTCTTTCTAGGTTGCAAATGAAGTCTTCTTACTTTTCCTTGTGTGAACATCAATGCTAACTACGAAGATGCGTCAATCACAGTGAACCCCTTCTCTGATGCGCTATGTATTAGGGCTCTCTCTTCCCCTTCATGGTTTCTGTATCCAGAAGACTGGACTAGCTGTTTATTTCACCAAAAGCTTACCCACTCTCCCAGGACAGTGTGTACCTGCCTAGTGTGGTGACAACTCATACATAATGGATCTTCTGGCATGAGTTATGAAAGTTAATCAATAAGAAGTGGAAGACTTATAAATTATCTATTGGAGATCAGCCTATTAAACATTCTCCTTCTAGAAGCTGGTTGGAGCTGAGGTCTTGCCTGCATGGTTTATTGCCCCTGTGCAAGGAAACGAGGCTCTGAGGCAGACAAAGGCAGGGTTTGCTGTGAAGATGGAGATGGTTAAAAATAAAAATGAGGGGCTGGTGAGATGGCTCAGCGGGTAAGAGCACCTGACTGCTCTTCCGAAGGTGATAAGTTCAAATCCCAGCAACCACATGGTGGCTCACAACCATCCGTAACGAGATCTGGCTCCCTCTTCTGGAGTGTCTGAAGACAGCTACAGTGTACTTACATATAATAAATAAAATAAATCTTAAAAAAAAAAAAAGGAAAATATAAAATAAAAAAAAATAAAAAATAAATAAATAAAAATGAGTGCTTTGCAATAGCAACAAATCCTGTGGCCATGATTCCAGGGAAAAAAAAATAATAAAGTGGAGCCAAGTTCTGGAGGAGAAAATTCTCCCTTCATGAGTGAAGTAGAAGGTTCAGAGATGGGGAGAACACACAAGGGAAGAACTTGCGCTGCATTTCCCCAAATTAAAGCAAAGTGGTTAAAATATTAGGTTGTAAGAAATATCTCTTATCACCTGTGCCCTCCTTCTGAACTTGGCCAGAGTTGGGAAAGAAGTCCTATGACACAAGTTTCATATTCTGTGAAGGCTACACTGGTCTTAGATAAGAACGTAAAATGGTCCAGACAAAGGGGTAGCTCTTCCCTGCAAACTGAAACTCTCCTTTCTGGAGGGAGGCTCTGTACTGGGGTAAAGGAAGCTAGTAAGTGCCAAGAAATCCTGAAACTTACAAGATTCACAAGGCTCTTCACAAGGTTACATAAGCAATAGCAATCCCTGGAAGCTCTCATGATAAGCAAGACTGTGCTGCTACAGAACAACACTACAATGGAATCTCTGCCTAGCGCTAGAAAAACCAAACACATATGCATGCTGCGCAAGGGTCCTGCTTCTCTTGGCCACTGTCCAACAAGCCTTCTTACCCCTTTTCAGACAACTGCTCTTCTCTACTATAAACCACAGGCTTCCAATGGTGGAAAGGTCATTGCATGTCAACACTTTCTTCTAAGTCACTGTTCAGTAAGACCTTACTTGACCACACCTCTGTGATAGGGCTCTATGACCTGGAGTGTCTCTTTCATTCCAGTCTCCTCATTCTTAACCACATAGAAGGGTTCTGCACCCATGCTCTAACTTTCATCTGCTCTTAGGAACTTGAGTACTGTAAGAATTTGATCCCTGGTCCACCATTTGGTGCTGTGATCTTGACACCCTGCCCACTGCCTGAACATGAATGGATATGCAATCCCTTCTTAATGAATAATGATTAGATGATCATATCAGCCCCACAACTGGTCACACCACATCAATCAATGTGGCAGAGGCCCAAGGTTAAGACCTACAACCTTACTAGAGGGAAATTCTTAGATTTGCCTCCTATCTTTGAAATAAACAAATTACAAGGGCCTTATCTCAGGACATAAACATCCCCTCCCACACAAAGGGACTCTCTGTTCTGGCCTTGACCTCATTTTGCCTCCGGCAGAATGCTTTTGGCTGTCAGCTGTGAGAAGCCTGAGTAGAGCAGGTGGAAGGAGGTGTAAATGACCCTGAAGGTTAAAAGGGAAAGAAATGATCACCCAAGGGGTTGTGAAACAGTTGAAAGATTCACTGTGTTCATTTTGGATACGGATGCAAGGAAACTGACTTCTCAGACCCTCTGTGATGAAGAAATAACTGGCAAAGCCATCTGCCAAAGTGAAGTTTGGTGGTGTCTGTCAGAAAAGTGACTGTATAACCCCTTAGAACTAAGCATTCTGCCTCTGGAATTCTACAGCAACTGAATCATAAACACGTGCACACATACAATTCACACGCACAATTGTATAATCTTATGTAACTGTAGAATGAAAATAGAAAATAAATGAAGGTTGATTAAATACTTATAAAAAGGCCAAACCCTATCATTGTGGGGGATCATGCTCCGACTCTCACTAGCCCTAGGAATGTCGGTCCTGTAAGAATGGAATCATTGGCTCACTGTGCAGTGCTGTGTTCTTGAAGCCCTGTAATTAGCCAGGCATTCCCACAAATGCCAATTGCTTTTCAGTGTATGCTCAGGCCCAGGAAGAGCCCTCACCTCAAACATAACAATAGCTAGAGAGTGACAGGGCAGACAGCTGCCATCTCACCTGGCATCTGGGTATGCACACAAGTGAACACACTGACATGGATAGACACATTAAATAGATCTACAGAATCTTAGGATATCTGTCCAGCATGCAAGGGGAGTGCCAAGATATGCACTTGGGTAACTAGCCAAGCTTGCCATTGGATAGATAAGACACTGGGTGTCAAGCATTGTGGGCACACTCTTACCAACATCAAACAAATAGGCTGTGTTCATGAGGCCCAGATATGCATGCAGTCACATTCAAAGGTTCAGGAGAGTCACATATTAAGAACTATCCATACCAGCTCTGGCTGGGTAGTGGGAGAGAGTGGTGGGCTGGCGTCAGCAGGTGTTCACCTTTATCCCACTTTTCTATGTTTCTTAGAACTGTTTTTTAACAAAGCACGGTTATCCTGTGGCTAATAAATTAATAGTGCTTCTAGGGATATATCTTGGTGGATAAAAACTCTTCCTGCTAGAGAAGTCGAGAATCTGACTTCCATCCCGAGAACCATGTAAAGGTGGAAGGAGAGAACCAACTTCACAAAGTTGTCCTTTGACCTCCATATATATAGTGTGACATGTCCTGCTGCCACCACAATGATGATTAAAAAAAAACAAGTAAAAAATAATGTAATATAAACATTTTTAAAGGAAAAATGCTGAGAGATATCAAAAGAGGAATTCTGCCTTCTGGATTGAGACTTTTCCAGTCTGGTCTCTCTCAAAGATTTCAAGCAATAGAAATCAGCCATTAGACAAAATAGACAGAACTTAGGGATTTGGATTCAAACCAAGGCTTTGCTACTTTTAGACTTTGCACAAGTAAGTTTCCTGGTGTTCTGTTTTCTTATTTACAAAGATGAGATATCCAATTGCAGCCTGCGGGAGGCCCTATGCCCATACCTGAGATAATGCTCTCATAGTCTCCTTCCCAGCACAGAGGAAGTGCTATGCTAACTTTCATTCATCCTTTAGTAGTCAGTCTGCTATAGTAAAGACAAGAGACTATAATATGGCAGTATAAAGAACAAAGTCTGCTAAATTATCCTTTAGAGCTCCCTTCAATGAATGGCATGGAGCTGGGCAATGGTGGTACACACCTTTAATCCCAGCACTTGGGAGGCAGAGGCAAGCAGATTTCTAAGTTCGAGGCCAGCCTGGTCTACAGAGTGAGTTCCAGGACATCCAGGGCTACACAGAGAAACCCTGTCTCGATAAATAAATAAATAAATAAATAAATAAATAAATAAGACATGTTCTATATCATGCTACCCAATCCATTCAACACAAGCCCCCAGTGGTCTTGACCTCAGGATATGACAAATATGTCATTTATGTATAGGATTTTTAATATTTAGTTTTAAGTAATTTAATTTAAATAAAGCCATAGAGCTGATAGTCCTATCACATGTAATTTTTTTCTAGAACATTCTATTTCCCCACCTAAACTACCATAATTCTTTCCTAGCAGCAACTAGAACTTTATATTGACCCAAGTAACAATAATACAAAATAGTACTTCATTTTCTAGAGAGTAGTTTCTTCTTTGAATCCATTCCATTTTTCTGAATCCTTAAAGAAAAAAATGTTCTTTATTTCTTATCTATGACATGGTCAACATCACTCTCTCTCCCTTCCTCTTACTGCTCTGTTGTGTGTGGATGGGTGGGGGTAGTGTCTACCTGTCTGTCTATTTATGTGGCAGGGTCCCATTACATAGGTCAGGTTGTCTTTTAACTCACAGACTTTCAGCCTCTGCCTCCCACTAAGATTACAGGTATGCACTGCCACACCTGGCTAACACTTCCCAGTCTCCTTTTCTGCTCCTCAGAGAGAACAGGCCTTGGACATAGACAATGCCTCCATTGAACATATGTAACAGGGACAAACTGATGATATTGATTGGTTTTCAATGGCTTGTTCAATTGAGAGATAATTAATATTCTAAAAAAAAAATTCCACACTTCGAAAGTGCAGGGCTCAGAATGTAATTAAAAAGTTTCACACAAAAAAAGTTGTAACTGTCACTACTATTGGATAACAGACACTTTTTTCACACCATAAACTTAACAGGATCCCTCCCCCACTCTGGTTGACAATAACAGATCCACTTTCAGTCACCATGATTGTACTTACTCCAAATGCTTAATGTAATTAGAATCATAGGATAGGTTTTTCTTTGTGGCTGGCTTCTCTTACATGCAATAGTTTCAATGTTCATGCACGCTCTTCCACTTGTTTGTGCCTATAGAATATTCCACTGTAGGCTATGCGATCTTATTCAATTGATTTTAGATACATTAGTTGTTCTCATTTGGCATTATAAATAATACTGCTATAAACATGTATGCCCAAGATTCTGTACACACACACACACACCGAGAGAGAGAGAGAGAGAGAGAGAGAGAGAGAGAGAGAGAGAGAGAGAGAGAGAGTTAGTTCTGTCTTGAGTATATAGCCAGGAGTAGCATTTTTAGTACGTATTGTAATTCTAGATCACTTTTTAGGAACTTCTAAGTTATTTCCAAAATTCAACACTTACAGTTTCACCAACAGTGTATACATGTTCTGACTTCTTCATATTCTTACCAACACTTATTGAAAGTGTCTATCTGTATGATCACAAACCTGCTCTCCATTATTTGATTAATACAGTTGTCATAGATACTTTCACATATGCCTGGTGATGGAAATCAGAGTTGGGAAGTTTCTTTCCATGAATCAGTTCATATTAGTTATAAAAACATAAGAAATAAATACAATACCTCTTGAGTTTAATGTGTGTACCATAAAGCATTTGAATGTGGGATATGTAGAAGACTGTTGTCAAAGCCATGGGGTCCTTTTATGGGGTTGTTTATTAAACATGTATCTTCAAGTAATGTACAAAATTGACAAGATTTCTCTATTGACACCTGAGCATTTAGGAAAATTAGGACAAATGTATAGTCTTCAGAATTCCTGTAGCAGGTTATTTTCTGGAAGTACACTGACAATTTAGTTGCAAATGTAGTCAGCATCACTCTTGGAAATTATTACATAATTTATCTTTATTTGTAATTTTATCCCTATCTCATTCCTCTTTGAGTTTTGACCCAAAAGGTTCTAGAAAAATAGGACTGACCAGACAACAGGATAAGCAGACAGAAGCAATGGCTCAATGGTAGGGAGGGTACATTAGTTTCATACTGGGAGCTGACCTCACTTCTGTAGAGAAGGGACCAAATTCCTATTCCCAGGACAGCTCATAACTCCAGACAAAAGGGACCTGCCCTCTCAATGTAAACTATACAACTTTCATTTCCTCTCATATATCATCTGGACTTGCCTGGCATTGGGGAATGGGGCCAGTTCTTTCTGGTCTGTTTGAGGACAAGTTCAAAGATTGAACCAATCTAGCTACTTAGAGAGGCCTCAGGATGGGTTTCTGCCCACAGCTCACAGAGTGCCAGAAACACCACAGCTGTTTCTACAGCAGAGATTCTTAAACATGCTGCTGCCGTAGGGTGGGAGAATAATCAAGTCATAGTTACAAACTTCTCTACTGCAAGAAGGTCTTCTCACAAATCTATGTACAACTTAAGACAGGGTTGGTGAGATGGCTGGCTTTTTGGGCAAAATAGCTTACTGTTAAACCTGATGAGCAGAGTCCAATCGCAGAGATCCTCATGATGAGGGGAGAGAGAAGAGACTCCTGTATGCTATCTACTGACCTCTACACATAAGTTGTAACACACAGACTCCATACACATACATCCACTCACACAGAGAAATATTAAAAGATCTTGTATGTGTGTGTATGTATTCTTGATAGGAATATGTATATGTATATAAACATGTACATACATGTAAACTATCAAGAATATATGTATATATGTAATATATGAATACACATGTATTCTTGATAGTTATATAAAATGCTTGATAGGAAATTGGAGCCACCACAATTCAGTAGCTCAAACTCACAAATCACTACCCAGGAGCCTCTTCCTTCTTAGCTGAGTACAGGGATAATGGCTCTCACAGAGAGCATGGGCTCTTTGCCTGGGACTAGAATCTCCTCAGCAGCAGATCTGAAAAGACAGCTGCTGACAGCTGCAAACTCCATGCCTGGTCCTGGAGATCAAGCATTAGAATGGCAGTTTCCTCGGCACTCCCAGAAACAGCTGGCTCTATCAACTGTTGGAAAAACACATTCCCCAATCTGCAGTAAGTCAATTGATCCCTGTGGACACGTAGTTTAGGGCCCCAAAAGAATAAAGAACCAGATATCCTTAGGTAAAACTGGAACGGGAGACAAAGAGGAGATGTGAGTGCCATGAAGATAGATCCCAGAGCTCTGTAGGGTATGAGTCTAAGACCAGAGAGTTGTGATCCCTTTCCCCATCACCAACCCTTCCTTCCATCCCATGTTATTTTCTGCACAGCACTCCTTGTTTCCTGTAATCATTCCATCTATTCGGCAAAGCCCAAGTGGGCGGAGGAATCTGCCCAGGCACTGAAGTGCTTGACCACCTGAGTCTGATCCCTAGAACCTATGTCTAAAAGGCAAATGCTGCAGTGCATGCTTATGATTGTAGAGATAGGGAGAAAGGCAGGAGAACCCCTGGGTCACTATGACCTGCCAGGCTAGGGGACTCATCAAGTTCCAAGCTAGCTGGAGAGCTAATGAGGAATGACACTGACGGATTGTCCTCTCGACTCCCCAAGGATGCTCATACACATGTCACAGACCTGTACAGACACACACACACACACACACAGACACACACACACACACACAGACACACATACACACACAGACACACACACACACACAGACACACACACACACAGACACACACACGTCAATTAGATTTGATTTCTTGAGTGCTGAGCTACTGATGTCCACTGCCTTATCTCTCACCCAGAGAATTGAACAAGCTTGCTTCATAGTAATCTTCTCCAAGATCCTTTGACATGATACTTTTTCCTCAATTTGATGCAAATACAGTAACATAGTAACTTCAAATGAAGTTCAACCTACATAAGATCAAAACTAACATGGATCCAGAAGAGTTCTGAAACCCAGGTCATATTCTAAATCTAAACTGCTAAGTTATCTACCAGTCACAGACTTCAAAAATTAGAACTCACCTTTCTACTTCTGCCAAAATATAATAGGAGGAGAATCATTCGGTCCTCAGACAGCACTGTCTGCTGATAGAAAGCCAAGTCCACACATATGTGGCCCACCAGATGTTTCAAATCTTTGATACAGCAAGATTTTTTTTTTTTTTTTGGTTTTTTTGAGACAGTGTTTCTCTGTAGCCCTGGCTGTCCTGGAACTCACTTTGTAGACCAGGCTGGCCTCGAACTCAGAAATCCACCTGCCTCTGCCTCCCAAGTGCTGGGATCAAAGGCGTGCGCCACCACGCCTGGCCTGGTACAACAAGATTTAATAAAACACCTAAGATGAATCCTCTATGCTCCAGCAGGCTTTCTTGAAGCCCTTGGATGCACTTTTGGGTCATTAACAATTAAACACACATGCTTCACACATCACTAAAGCAACCCAGCAACACAAGTCTGCATGTTCTCCAGCCCTGGGTCTCTTTTTCTGTTGCCTCCAACTCTACATGTCACCATAAACCACCCAAGCATTGTTCTTTTAAAAAAGGCAGAACTCTCCAGCCAGTCATGATCAGAGATACACCAGTCTGACATGTGTACAGACCATGGAAAATATTATGTGGGTGTCTTGCCAGTATGGTATCATCTGTACCCACTGATTCCCATTTTCATGGTGTTAAAAGCCATTGGCAACCCTCTCTCTACCTTGAAGAGGGATCTTTTAAAATCATAAAGGCAGTTCCTGCTACTATCCTCTTTAAAACCTTCCAGGCTTCTTTACCATTGGGGATGGGGAGATAAAGGATCAGCCTCGAAAACACAAGGACCAAGTTGTTCCCATAACTCACTTAAAAAAAATAGTTCAACTTACATAAAAGTCTAGTCATGCTGACACATGATTGTAATCCCAGAACTGGAAAGTTAGGGAAGACAATGTGGATACCTAGGACTTTGCTAGCAGGGAGTCTAGGATCTTTGGTGAGTTTTAAGCCAGTGAGAGACCTGTCTTCCCTACCTCCCCCCAAAGGGTAGGTAGTAACCGAGGGACAACTCCTTACATCCTCTGTCCTCCAATGCACCTGCTTGGACACATGTACACACACATAAAGAAAATCATGCATACGCTCTGGAATCTCCCAGAAGAATGGATGTGACCATGGCCTCCCAGGTCCCCACATTTCACAGCTTTATTTACTATCCTTCTTACCCTCAAATCTACACTTCTCATTCCACCTTATGTCTACTCATGTTCTTTCTACTCGTCCCTCTGTCTCCTAAACTCAAAACTAAATCCAGCTGGCCCTGTCTTGTCAGCCAGTCTAAGCTCAAATTTCCCCTTGAGTGATCTAAAATAACGCCCTCTGTCACTATCATGTAACCTATTTTATTTTCCTCACAGACCTCCCCATGGTCTGAATCTCTGTTTGCTTACAGCTTTTTCTCCTAATAGAATATAAAGTCTCACACCTACAACTCTAGTACCCGACACAAATAGAAGGTTGAATAAATATGTACAGAATAAACAAACATACAGAAACCAGGCCACCACACCCATCTGAATTTCCCAATCAACCCATTCTGAACCCTCACAAGGCAGGGCAGATGCTGCCACCCACATTTAGATTGTGAGCATGAGTCCAAAAATTAAAAACATTAACTGTTTAGCTTCTGGGTAGAGAAAGCATAGTCTTTAAGTTTTAGGCACACATTCTGACACGGGCTGAATGGTAGATCTCATCCAAATGCCCCTGGTGAGTACAGACTGACATTTCACTTTCTCCAATCTGTAATTTGAAAACATTATACTTTTAGGATGTCAGGGAATTAGGACAAGGATTTTGATTTTTTTTTTAAAGAGACATGAAAGAATCTTTACATTAAATCATTCTGTACTAAGAACTTAGATTAGGCATTTAGAAATATTTCATTGGGCACATTGATTGAAGCATAACGATGCCATGAAAAAAATTTACAAAATGAGATTTCTATAAGACTTCAAAGAATATACATTTATTTATGAAAATATTTATGGTTAATTTGTGTCACTTGTATACTCATCTCAATTTTTAGGACTCAGAAATTCTCTTCCCTTGGCAAGCTAGACCTGTCAGCTCTCACTCTATGCTGGCGACTTGATGTCCCCAAACTTGGAGTAACATTTCCATCGAATCCGACATGATGGTAAAGATGTGAAACACCAGTTTCCTCTGGAATGTGCACTGCCCTTGTGTGTTTATGTGTACGTAGCTCTTTCTCTGCAGTGAGCCTGGCACGGTCTTTCTGTAGCTTCATTGCCTCTTGGAAGCACTGTTTTTTTGTTCAGATGGTGATGCTGTAACCTTTAGCTGGTCATGGTAGCATTGTTGGTATATTTCAAGCTTGAATCTGACAGAATCTTCGTGAGCTTGGGCTCTAGAGAGTATAGATTCCATGTCTTTGATTCTGCATTTCATGTCTGATATTTCAAAACAAGAGAACTCTCTTTTCTCAGCTCTGATTGCTTATGGGCTTCAGAATAGGTTTTTTTCCCTCAGGGTTGGCTCTTGAAATTGATCATTCCTGTCTTAAAGTAGACAAAGGAAATGGCTGATCTGGGGATGGTGTCTGATTAAGTGGTGGCATCAGGTTTGGAGGATCTAGGTTCTCCTCATTATTGGCTGCAGCACCAGTGCCAGGGCATTCCAGGTGATCATCGGCCCGGTCTTGGTGGGCAGGCACAGAGTGTGTTTTGCTGGCACTGGTCAGGTCAGATGTTGCGTCCGTCACTGGACAGCCTTCCCTTTGCCCTTCATGTGTCAGGCATCCTGAAGGGGATGAAGCTGGCTGGTGATCTGAAGCATTTGAGGTGTTTACTGCAGTAGCAAGAAAAGATGCTGAGGTGCTCATGGCTGGATCACAGGGTTCGATCCAAATCAAAAATTCCCAACTGTACAAGTCCTTGGTCTCCACAGTTCACCAGCTCCAGCCTAACCTGGACTCCATTCTGTCCCTGAGTCTCCTCTCTGACTGTCCCTCGCGACCGCGACCGCATCAAACTGCCAAGCTGAACACACTCTGCAGCCACTAAAGGCATTTGCTGTCTTTCTACACATGAGGTCACCGCTAACTCCCCGTCACAGCTAGCTTTCTTGTGCACTGGTTACTTCCTTTTCAGAAGGCAGAACTTCCGGAATCCTATAAAATCTTTTTATACAGTTTCCTTGCTCTCACCAAACAATTCTATATTGAATAATTCAAAATCTAGTAGAAAATATATTATGCTCCTTAGAAACTTATGTTCCTTGCAGCAGAATAATACAACTATTTTAAAAAATTATACTTGCTATCTCACAAATAATAAGAGTTCTAAATAGTCATTAACATGGTGATTTGGAGGAGAATACATTTTTAAAAATGATCAGCTGGGCGGTGGTGGCGCACACCTTTAATCCCAGCACTCGGGAGGCAGAGGCAGGCGGATTTCTGAGTTCAAGGCCAGCCTGGTCTACAAAGTGAGTTCCAGAACAGCCAGGGCTATACAGAGAAACCCTGTCTTGAAAAACCAAAAAAAAAAAAAAAAAAAAAAAAGATGATAGGTTTGAAAATGACCATAATCACTACAATTTACTATTGACATAAATTTCATAGTACTAAGCACTTTTCTTAAGTAGACATAGTGGCTCCACCCACACCTGACGAGCTAGTGGTAGTTGGTGGCCACCGAGAAAGGAAGAGTCAGTTTCCTTCAGTGGCACGGAGCATGGTAGGCTGCTCATGCAGCAGGGGACAGCTGAAGGACTAATTGGACTCCGTGGGGAAGGAAGAGAAAGAGGCAAAAGGAGAATATAATGGAGAAGAATTAATAACGTTTCAAAGGGGTTCTGAGGTGAGATGTGAAAGTAGATAGGATCTAAATGCAAAGAACTGCTATCGAGGGACAAATAATCATAATTATAATAATTTAAGCCAAAATGTGAGAAATTTTCTCCACCGCAGACTCTTCAAAGATAAGTGACAAATAATAAAAATTCTAAGGGTATCATAAAATCTAAACTGGTCAAATGTGTCTGTAAAATTGGAATGCTGTACCTCAGAGTGGACAGTTCTCCCTGCCGCTGAGCCTTCAAAGCTTCTAGCTCTAGTTTTGTTCCTTTTGATCCCGAAAGGTCCTTCTATAGGAAACTCACAGGATCTTTTTAAGAGAGAAAGTAAAGTCATTCAAATTGAAAATCAATCTCTTGCCTTAGATGTATGTGTGCTTGGTTTGTAAGAGAAGCCCTTGGTCAGCAAGGAAGAGAGATAGAAAGTCAGACCAGGGCCCTATCTTCCTTTCAGTTCCTGACAGATCAGGTTGGCAGCCTGGTCTTGAGCAGGCTGGTTTCTAACCCAAGTTGGGCACAGACTATCCAGTAGTCTGATGCATCCTTCCTCCCTGGTGGCTATAGGGTGTTTCTGTTCCATAAAGAGAAACACTATTTTCAAAGGCCCTATTTCCTGGAATTTAGGAAACCTTACCTATTGGCCGAACTAGCTGGAGCTGAACAACAGCCTCTCTACCATGTGATTTTCTGATACTACGGTCTTTTCTATTATTTGACTCCTGATTGTTCTGTCCAGTTCTCATAAGAATTAAACCCTACTTTTTTTTTTTTTAATGATGATCTATTTCTTAATAGATCATCTACCAATGCCATTATGGAGGCAAAGATAAGAGAGGGGTCACATGGAGAGGTTAAGAAGATGTTCTTCTATGAGGTACCACCCTAGTCTCTACAGACCTAAGGACATATTTGTAAAGAAAAAAAAAACATTAATTATTTAATGTGTATGCTTTATTTGTTTTTTTTTTCTTTTTGTGAGAATCTCACTATGTATTCCAGATTAGGCTTGAATGTGTTCTATATCCCCATCTGTCCAAAATTGTCAGCCCTGCCTCTGAGAGCCACGTGGTGAAATACACCAGTAATAGTTAAAGAAAATGCCTTGAATTAGATAGAGGGTGGGTGTGTGGGAGAAGCTGGAGGGATAGAGGGTGGGGGAGAATCTAGAGGGATAGAGGGTGGAGGTATGGGAGAAGCTGGAGGGATAGAGGGTGGGGGAGAATCTAGAGGGATAGAGGGTGGAGGTATGGGAGAAGCTGGAGGGATAGAGGGTGGGGGTGGGGGAGAAGCTTAAGGGATAGAGGGTGGGGGTATGGGAGAAGCTGGAGGGATAGAGGATGGTGGTGTGGGAGAAGCTGAGGTGAAGGATGTGGGACTAGAAGTGATAGAAATACAGAACTCTTGTATGAAACTTTCAGGAAATTTAATTTAAAACAATAACAACGGTGTAATTTTAAAAAGAAAAAGTCAAGCCACTAGTAATGTATTTCTGTACAAAGGAGAGCAGGAGGAGATGCTGAGAGGAGACAATGGTGCCCAAGGAAAGCCCAAAAGACCTCATGGTTTTCAATGGTTATGTCTATGTGCTCATGTCCTTCTGTGTATGCACAGTAGTTGTTTCTATGTTGTATACATATTTTTATGTATTTTCTTGTTTTTTAATAAAGATTCACCAAACCGATTGTATGTGTGTGCGCACGCGCGCACACACACACACACACACACACACACACACACAATTATATCTCATTAATTCTGCAGTGAGAAAAAAAAAACTAAACAACTTTTAAAATGACATTATATTGACAAGAACTTAATGAAAAAGAGTATGAACTTAAAACAAATATTAATCTGACTCCTTGTTAAAATTGGCACCAAAACAACACTTCCTTCTTGAAGGCAGAGCATGGTGGGATCAGTTCTATCCAGAATAGTTTCAGTGATAGCATGGGGTCAAGGATAGTCTACCTTCAGTTCCATAAACATCACAAGGAGAGTGTAACAATTTTCTGAAATCTTCCTCTTTATCGCCTTCCCTAGCATGCTCAGCATCGCTCCACATGAGCTCCAAGAGTAGCACCGCTCAGACTGAGGACCTCTTGCACCTACCTATCAGATCCTGTTCTGCAAAGTGGGAAATTGTAGCTCTTTCTTCACAACACTGCTGGCTGGAGCAGTCTATGCAAGCATCCTATGACAGAATCACACTCCCATCCCTGGGACTGGAAGTGTTCATGGAGACACCATCTAGGCTGGTGGTCATAGATACTGTGTTATTGCGGTAGAGAACTTTCCAGCTTTGTATTAGTGGGCATGTTAAGCAATACATTTCTGCCTATTTTTAGCTATCCTAGGAATTGTGAGCTCCCAGGAGCAGCACTTTCCAGTGGGACAACTGAAATGCATGTCTAGGCATTGTAAAGTGTCCTGGCAGTATAAAAATCAGCCCTGTATGAAAACCATCGCCCCAGATAGATGTTCATGAAATCCACTGAAGTCCCTGGGCCCATCTTACCTCCTATCTTAACCACGGTTTTATTTTACTTTCTTTTTCTTTTTAATTCAGGAGTTACCGTGCACTCATTTATTTAAGTAATACATTTCAAAAAGCAGTAAAACATCCATACCTCCCCTACTGTACTTTAAAAGCTAACTAGATTTGAGTGGCTCTTCTAGTAAAAAACACTCATAGTCAAGAAACACTTTGGGTTTTTTTCTTTGTTATGTGATTTCGAAATAATGTGCTACTACATGACCCAGACCGGCCTGGAACTCACTATGCTGTCCAGGGTGAATTTGAATTCCTGATTCTCCTGCCCCAGAACCCTCACCCCTCCCAAACTACTGGAATCATAGGCATGGGCCACCATGTCCAGCTGTCCACAGTCCATCTGTTCTTCAGCCAGCAGTAAACTACAGGCTTCAGTGCACCCTGCCTCATCCCTGAAGCCAATCACAGCATAAAAGCTCAGTGAAGCAGGTGTTCCTGAGTCTTAAGAGACCCTTAAAATATACCAGGCTGTGTCAGCAATACAATAAAAAAAATGGCAAAAGAATAAGAGAGATTTGACTGCATATGATCTTGTACAGCCCCAACAAGGAGGTAAGGAACCCATGACATGGAGATCATCGTCAAACGTACATACTGTCCTTCCCCAGGAGGGAAGAATGCGTGTGCATCTCTAGGTTGTTACAGCCAGACAGTAAAAGAAATGGACATGTAGCTAGCGCATTTCCTAGTATGGTTTAGACAGATAAGAATCCTGCATGTTCTGTTCTGCCTTATTCTCATGCTGGAGGCTTCTCACTGTCCCTAGGTGGCTCCATCCCATGCAACAAATGGGAGCCCTAGTTACTCACAACAGATAAGGGAGGAGGTTGTGACGCTGAGGAACAGCACCTGGGGTGATGGGAGATGGGCTCAGTGTCTGCTGCTTCTCCACACCGATCCCAGGCCCTCTGGCAAGCTACAGCAAGCACCTTCGCTAAGTCACAATGGAAAGTACCAGGCAAAGGAAACAGTGGGTATGAAACAAAATCCCACTAGTGAGAGCCCTGGGCCCACAAAGACTTTTATAAAATGCTCCAAGCAAAACATAGAGCTTCTCTGAGAAGTGGGGAAGCTTCAGTTATGAAAACACTAACTGGTTGCTCACCACACACGTCCCATGTTCCACAGAAACCTCCCAGAGAGCATGCATCTCCAGGATTTCTCTTCTCACTACAACAAGCACGCGGCTGTGGAAGGGAGGAGGACGCAGCTTTCAGGCTGTCTGAAGTCCCTGGACTAACTGAAATGTTTGATAGATTGTGTGTGTTTGGAGGGGAACCAGAAGGTGTATCTCCAGTGGGATTAGACACAGATAACTTCAAAGACAGTCTTGTAAACCAAGCTGTGAGGACCCTTTTCCCAGCAGTCCTCTCCTGGTCCTGGTGTGATCCTTCCCCCAGGAACTTGACTTCCACTGAGGAACAAGCTCTCCTGGCAGGAAGCTGCAGGGCTTGAGGAAGAAACTCATGAGACAGGACAGCAGCCCAGAAGGGCTTCTGCTCAAAGTGGCTTGTGCTGAGCACAGACACAGGCACTCCCCTGTAGAGCATGGTAACACGACCACCACTACTTCCTACTCTAGAATCCCACAGAATACAGGCCAACTAACCAGGCTCCACCTCATCCCTACTTAGAAAGGCACTCAGTTTAGTTGGTTGTCCTCCCTTTTCTTTTAAAAATATCAACATATTAGTTTGTTTAATCTTTGGGGCAAGGTCTTCCAGGTAGCCTTGGCTTGCAGATGGCTTGGAACTTGTCATCTTCCTACCTGAGTCTGCTGAGTGCTGGACTTACAGGCACCAGCACAGTGCTTGGCTTCCCTCTTCATTCAAAGTAAATGTTTTCGGAAATGTTCAGAAGAAATATTTTAGAGAAAACTCTAAATGGAATTAGTTGCAGTCGTGCCAGTAGCAGCAGAAATAAGAATAATGACTATTTTATATTATATATGAATTGTATATTATGTTACCTTTATCTAGGATATGCTAATGTTAATTAACTATATAATGACTCAATGAATAATGTTCCAAGGTTTATATAACACTATATCATATGTATCTTATATATTGATTAAATGCTAACTAACACACATGTCTTTATTAGATAGATTTAACAATTATGGATAATTATTTCTACTCTTTTCTCAGACATTCTGTACATGTTAGTATTGAAAGTGTATTACCAAGATTCTTTCTTCAGTGGTCAAGAACAACTGATATTATAGAGAAGTATGTAGAAGCTGGGGCATTTTTTTCACATACTCATTGTAGCCAAGAGGAACTACAGAGCAGAGATGTTGTGGAACTTTCTGATGAAAAGCAAAGCTTACCCTTAACCAGAAAGCCTGGCTCTAGGTTTGTGCTCAGGGACAGCATAGCACTCGCTGCCACACCGAGAAGACGTATAACCATCAGACCAGGAGTTAAGAGTTGCCTTGGTGGGGTTGCAGTGCACTTAGCAAGAAGTTTGGAAATACATTTTGAGTCTGGCCCAATTGCTATGCTGTTCACAGGCTGTCTCCTTTAACAACCAATGGGATAAAGAAGAATGCAGTTCAAGATCAAGCTATGTGCACCCAAGGTCACAAAGGTGATCGTCAACGGTGCAGATAGAAGATGAACCAGTTGGCCTCTTCTCCAGTCCCCACCTCTGCACAATCCTGCCTATTTTGCCTAACTAAAACCCAGTGCTTCCATAAGGTACTGTAGGTAAAGACCTAATATGTGAACTGGTACATAGAAATGCCTGAAATCAAGCAGCCACTGTTGATATAATTATGACTAAATGTGAAAAGCCCCGGGAGGCATTTTCCTCCAAGAAAATGACAGAAGCAGGAATTTATGGTGCCGTCTGCTCCAAGGGCCAATTCTTCCCTCCTCTCTTAAATCTCAGCAAAGCCCCTGCATTGTTGAGCAACATGTTCCTGAGCCTAGCTTCCCATGAGAATAGCAGCTACTGGGCTGGGGTCCACGTAAACAATGCACACAGCCAGGATTGGTGCATGGCCCGCACTGACAAGGCACTTGTCCACACTCTGATTTCTAGAGGAGTGGGATCCACTCTCTGGGCTACAGTCTCCCAACCACACACACACACACACACACACACACACACACACACACACACACACATACAGTGTTTGCCACAGCTGCCCAGTACCACTCAGCACTCACCCATCCTCCCTGCCACCAGGCACTGACAGATGGGAGCTATTCTCATTATTTAACATTTATTAAGCGCCCACAGTGTGCCAGGAGCTTTACAGAACAGGGTTGTGGGTGGTACTAAAGAGTCTGTCCCCAGAAGGCTGTAGCCACATGGAAGATATGAGATGGGCCTCACTTCCCGACCACAAAGGGCAGACTCCACCCATGCCACCCAGCTTCAGCCTGTTCCACAGGAGCAAGTGTGAAAAGAGGTGGTCTCAGTGTGATGGAGACCTGTGACCTCTCCTACATGCAACTTGTCTAGATATCTAAGCTCTCCCAGCTATAGCTTGGCAGAGGGAAGGGGACAATGGGCTCCATACATTACAAGGGAACAAGGGTCTTCATCCCACCTAAGAGGTAGGGTGAAACGCAGGTGAAAGGCCTCATAGGTGGCTGGCTACATACTAAATTCATGAAATCTTGCAATCTAACAGCTGCTATTGAAATAACTATGATTCTATGTGAAAACCAACCACTGGAGTCATTATCCCAAATAAATAAATAAATAAATAAATAAATAAATAAATAAATAAATGCTAGAGATCTGCCACTCCAGTAGAAAGCATTAGGAATGACATCATTCTGGCCTCAGTTGGCCTGTGACACCTGGACTACAGAAGACCCTGTCTCAATTCTCCCACAGATGTCAGGCTCCATGACTGTCCATTCAGCCTTTCTCCAGGCCACTCTATGAGTGAAGCCCTAGGCTGTGCAGCTATACTGAAAGGAACCTGCTTTGACATTAGAAAAATGCAACCATGACCATCACCCCAACTACAACATTTTATTCACAGACATGACAGTACAGACTGCTGGGAAATGAACAACTGAACAAGACAACAGCCAATTCGCCATTCAATGGGGATGTCCCCACTGAGACCTGGTGCAGCTCAGTAGATTCTCAGGCCACCTGTGAAAGATCTGTGTCCTCACCCCACTCACAAGTTCAGATGAGGTATGGCAGTCAGGAGCTTCATTGCCAACTAGAATGCACAGAATAGATAATCCTAGGTATGACATCACGTCTTAATGCCACCATGACTGTCCTACAAAGCACTCTGGAAAGGTCACTTTTGGACTCTGAATCCTGAAAGTGGTCTTGAAAGGCAGGATACATTGTTATGGCTTCCATCGTACAGACATGAAAGTAGAGGCTTATAGAAGTCAAGGAATTTATCCAGGGCCACATACAGCAGGCCACCACCATACTTAACTTTTGCCTCTATGAATGTTGCTTTCCTTTTACAGTCCCTTCTCTAACTGAGAAGAAATAGCATTTTACAGTGTATCACTGAAACCGGACAAGGAACGTACAGTGCCCACAGGTCACTTCTATGGGCCACGTCTACAGCAGCAGGTTTTGAATTCTTCTGCTTTACTCTGAGCTGGGTGCAAGGCTGGGCTCAGGCCACTCCTCTCACCCATGCCATCCCTCATCATTTCCCCATGTCAAAAACATTCAAACAGAAACTACAAACACCTATGTTTTCTGAAGTTATCAGAAAAGGATGAACAGCTTCCTAGGATTGTCTTCAAACCTGACATCATAACCAGCTGTGGTAAAGATGTCATCTACCAGTTGGACCTAGGGCCTTTGGACCCGAGAAACCTACAGCAATGTTGCTGGGTTTAATTTTCAAATTTGCTACCCATAAGGAGGCTTTCCATGTGACCCCTGAGAGCTGATGTTCTACCCCATAATTTCAGTGTTCAGAGCTTAAAAGAAAATCCAATGTGGAACTCATAACCAGTAAGCAAGCATTTATGAATGAGCTATATGGAGCCTCTGCCTTCTGCTTTTAAAAGCTCAAAGTGCTCCATTTAGAAAGTGCCTATTGCTGAAAACTACAGATCCAGCTACCCAGAAAGGACTGAGCATAGATTTCCATGTTTGTGTCCAGCATATAGGCTTGGCAGCAGATCAAGTAGACACACCAGCTCCTGGCCCTCCAGACTGCATGTGTGCTAGGTCTATCTTTGGATGGGAGAGAAACACAAATAGGGATAAGTATCTCCATCATAAATCAGCCAGGCAAAGCACTTACCAGAAACAACTTTTAAAACTCAGGGAAGGAGTGCCTCACTGCCAAAGGCTCAGATCGATGTACCCAAAGCATCAACTAGAAAGCAAAATCCACAGGTCTCCAAGCTTTCCCTGGACTGCGTCAACGTATAACAAGCATACTTGCTTATATAGCATGCCTTTGAAATGATCAACATGACAGATGGCTGCTGCAGAAACACATCCCTTTTATAGGACAGATATTAATCACAAAGATTGACAGAGTTCCTTTAATAATTTAATTTTTAAAAAGCATATTTTTACGAAACGGGGCATGGTACGCCACTAGCATCGGCAAGTGCCTTGGAATGATGGAAGGTCCACACTATTTCAGAGTCTATCACTAAAATGTTTTGTTTTGCTTTCTGACGTTAGAGATTTCCTTCCTTTGTTAGAAATGGAATAGGATGTATAGTTGAGAATGTCACATGTAGGGGATGGAAAGGTAGCTCTGTTAATAAACAGTCTGTTGTGTAAGTATGAGAGCTCAAATTTAGATTCCTAACACCCACATGAAATCTGGCAATATGATGCACAGCTATAGCAACAACATTGAGGTGGAGTTATGGTGAAAGGTAAAATCATGAAGCTCATTGGTTAGCAGCTTAGTTGAATTGATGAGCTCAAGGATCAATGAAAGACCCCGTGTCAAAAAAGACACGATGGAGATTGATCAAGTGAGATACCTGAAGCTGACCTCTAGCCTATACAGGCATATGTGCATATACATATACAGGATATTATTTATGCCTTAATATAGTACATATATTACATATATATATATCTTTGTACAAATAGTATATATTGGTTTATGCATGGTTAATATAAATAGTAAGAGTTGTATGTATGTTCTAAGATGCCCATTTTGGCTCAGTTACTATGATGGTGGATATTTCAGGCTTTTATGACTTCCCTAGATGGTGAGGCTCTCGCCTATGAAAAAGTGGAAGTGGCCCTAGATACACTCTCATCAGTCAAGGGGAGAAGAGGCTGGTTAAAGCAGCTGTATCTGGCCATTAAGAGAAAAGCTGATGGGCTAGAAAGATGGAACAAGTTCCCCATGAGTATGGACTACTTAGTCTCCTGATCATGATCTGACCTCTTCTTCATCCTCTGGCATAGAGTGTGTCCTATGAAGAGAGAAAGGACATGCTCAAGTGTAAGAGCTTTCACTATTATCCTCATTGGTCAAGAGAATTTGGGCTTTACCCATCTAGTACTCGCTATTTTAATAGTTCCCTAACTGGTCCTCTATTCCCAGTTCACTCAGCTCAGGTGTGGGTGAGTCAGAATTTAGCATCATTCAGGGATGCTGAACCGTGGACTTTCTGCTGGGACAGTCAGAGAAGAAACCCTTTAATATGAAGTACGATTCAGGTTTATACATGTTGCCAATCAACTTTGTCACCATGTGGCAATGACATGCCTTTATATTTAATGTCCAACTTTGTTACACATAGGTGGCCCTTCATGTGACGCCTGAAGACAGATGTTTCTACCACTCAGCTCAGTGTCTTCATATTTAGGAATACTGAGGAGAGGCAATTTGTATGGACAGGAGAGAGACTGTTTTTCTGTTATCTGAGCTCCTGGATCCAACTGGGCCTGAAGTTTACAAGACCAGAATCCATTCTCTGAAACCAGTAAGATTTAGATTTCTCTTCCTTACATATAAAAGAGTACTCATTCAGTATACACACTGTACCTTTCTCTCCTTAGAATACAAAATATACATATGTATGTGTACATATATAGATAGAGATAGAGATAGAGAGATAGGGATAGAGATAGATATAGATATAGGTATATACAATCAGATATGGATAAAGTACAATCCTTTCCATATAATGTATACGCCTTATAGTTCTTCTATGTGTCCTCATCACCCATTCTTAGTTTGGTCCTGCTCATTACAGATAATCAACACATAATTGCCAAATGACTATATCAAACACACAAGAGAACTTTGAAAGTTAGCTCTTCCAGGTTTGATGCAGCAGCTGAGAAAAACTGAGGCATGTTGAGGTTAACTGACAAGCCCAGGGCCACAGGCTTAGTTTATGCCAAAGCTAATTTATCAAGCTGGACCTGCTTGACTCTAAATTCTCCTTGCCACCTCTCTTACTGTTTAATTTAGTTCACTGTTGACATGGCCTCATTGGCAGTACAGAAAAGTCACTTACTGACTAAGATGGAGTGGCCACAAAGTAAATGGCACCGCCAGCATTTATATCAGGTGTCCGTTCTCATGTCTTTCCAATCAACAGACTCCCTAAACAGGTAGAGCACATCATGAGGGCAGAAATGCTACTGAGAATAGAAACCGGCTAAGGCAGCCACTAAATTAGTAGAGTTGTTTCCAAGTCCAATCAGAAACAAATGCAAATGTCTTGCAGGATCTCCGCCCATTTATTTGCATCTCTAGAGGGTAGGATCTCCTCTGACCGTGGTGAAAAATGAACAGTTCAGTAGTTTCTAGTAGCTCTACACAAAGGATGCAGAATTCTTGTAAAACACTCTGCCAACACAAGGAGGCTGCTAAAAAATACACAGAACCTAGGGTTGGTGGGTACAGCAGAGAGACATAACCTAGCCGATTTCGCCACCTGCAGCTATGGGGAGTGCAAGTGTTAAGAAGACATTTGGCTTTTAGGGACATTACTATCTCATTGTAAAGAATGTTGAGGAGTGAAAGACACTCCACAGATGGGCATTTACCAGCTAGATCAATGGTTCTCAACCTGTGGGTTGCAACCCTTAGGGGGTTAAACAACCTGTTCACGGGGGTCCTCCAAGACCACTGAAAAAGACACTTATATACATTAAGATTCATAAAGGCAAGAAAATTGCAATTATGAAGTAGCAATGAAAATAATGTTATGGTTGGGAGTCATCACAGCACTAAAAGAATGGCAGCCTTAGGAAGGTTGAGAACCACTGTTCTAGAGCCACAGGCGTCCTTTCCTCCAGGGACAAGTTCAGGGTGTGGAAGACTTGTTTCCGAGGCTCCTCCCAGCTCCTTTGGCTTACATCTTGCCCTTTTGGAATCAGAACACCATCACATTTCACTGAGCAAGTAAGATGGCAAAAATACCAAGGAGGCTCTCTCAGCGTGACAAATACTCTGGAGATTGCCAACTGGTGTTTATGCAGCTCCAGTTGGTAACTGGCCACTTCACAGGCATGGGCTCCTCCCTCTCTCTGCTCCCAATGCTTATTTCTGCTTATTGCTGGATCTCCCAGTAAAAGAGAAGGTGCTCACTCAGCAAATCCCAGTCTAAATCTGGACTCTCCCACTGGTATTCTTTGGGACCTCGTAATCTTATTCCCTCTTTCTGAGTCCACATTCTCCATATGCAAAAGATGAGTTAATAAAAGGCAGTGGTTCCCAAACAGAGAACTCTGGAGTCACCTGTAATTCATAATTTTCATTTTTGTTTTGTGCTGCTTTCCGTTTTCAGAAAGGTATTCCACTGGAAACAGTGATTATGTAAAACGTTCCACAGTCTGGGGCAACACCCAGACACCAACACCTAACGCATAAACATTCCCCCTACATGAATATTCATGCTGACTGGGATAGTGTATAAATAGTTGCTTGTTAGCTTTTCTGGTCAAGTCTTATTCCTGTGTGAGATTTGGTCTCAGGCCTTAAATTTTTTGGTTTCAGAATTTTTTGGAATTGAAAATTGTAGGTATTGGTTGATGAACAAAAACTATTCATTAAAGAATTAAGTTACTGCTGTATCTAAGACATTAGCTTTGAACACACTTGCTTTCCTCTGCTGTCTTTATAGCTTAGAAATGATCTACTGGTTTTTTGTTTTTTTTTCTCTAGGCTGTGAAGGATGTGGTGATGTCATTTTTCCTTCTAGGTGCCCCTCCTAGGGCTTGACAAAAGTGGACTTACAAAGATCGGTAGGTGAATGGACACCTGAGAAGACTCCTAAGACTGTTCACTACTTTTTCTCTAGGATAGAGTCTTTTCTTGTAGTGCATAACTTAGCAGGAATTGCTCAGTAATCTGTTCCCTTGTTTGGTAGCCAGAAAGATCTTCACAGCCTTCATGGCCATGGCAGATAGAACCCTCCTTCCTGTAGCTCAGGTAACTCTACAAATGGAAGCCCTCCTAGGGATTTAAATTACCATATGAAAAGCTGGAAATCTGTAGAATTCATTGAGGCCCTTAAAGAACAGTTCCTTCCTCTGAGGCACAAAGAAACTAAGTTTCAAAGTTTGGGTGTAGACCTGGGGACTCAAAGCTTGGTGTTCTATCTTCATCCTGTTTTAAAAACTCAAGTCAAGAAGGCTTGTCGATGAAAGGACCTGGAGCCCACCCCACCAACAAAAAGTGAATTTAAGAATGAGCAGTTAAGTATCCTTTAATAAGCTAATGTGCTGTCCCCTCCCAGATTGTATCAGATGCTCAGAAAAGAGTAACATTCTTTTCACCGTTTCTTTGGACAACTGGCCAAAGACTAAGCATGCTTGTCCCTAACACGCTGGGCTTCTTCACAGATTCTCTGAAGGTCCCACCTCCCTCCACTCCACTCCACTCCGCCCGACCCTACCACCAGGCAGTTGCTTGCTGTTCCCATTTCTGAACATGCCAAAGTGGGCTTCCCCCCCTCCCCTGCATCTCTTTCCAGCCAGCAGCTGCCTAGATTTTCACAGTTTACCTGCCCTCTTGTTTTTCTTTCAAACTCTGTTCAACACTGTCCTGGAGATTCCTTCTGAGTCTCCTTTTAAATTCTTTTATTAACAAGATTAAGAACTCAAGAAGAAAAATCTTAGTTTCTATGGTACCATAGTTTCTTTAAAGAATGTGTTGGAGGCCAGGCATGGTGGCACACACCTTTAATCCCAGCACTTGGGAGGCAGAGGCAGAGGCAGAGGCAGAGGCAGAGGCAGAGGCAGAGGCAGAGGCAGAGGCAGAGGCAGAGGCAGAGGCAGAGGCAGAGGCAGAGGCAGAGGCAGAGGCAGAGGCAGAGGCAGAGGCAGAGGCAGAGGCAGGCGAATTTCTGAGTTCTAGGCCTGTCTGGTCTACAGAATGAGTTCCAGGTCAGCCAGAGCTACACAGAGAAACCCTGTCTCGAAAACAAAAACAAACAAACAAACAAACAAACAAACAGAATGTGTTGTTCGCTTTTCTGCATAACTAATAACTAATATTGTGTGTCAGCATACATCCATCGGATACATGGATGGGCTTCAAGCACCTTCAGTCACGTATGTGATATAGTTTGATGATATCTATCCACTCTCTCCTCCCTTCCACTCCTGTTAGCGCCAATCCCTTTCCTAGTGGCTTCATTACTACATCTCTGCCATATGCCTGTGTATGTGTTTAACCTGAAACCCTGGGACAAATAGCTGAGGTGTCTATTTAACATATCAAAGCAAAACTGGCCACCAGGTTCTCCCATCATCCCACAGTCCCTTCCCTACCTGTTACAAGATATGGCTGGCATACCCTGTCCTCTTCCCCAAATTCTCCAGCCCAGGTGCTGGGCTGCCCTCCTTCAGAGGCTCTTCCCTATGCAATCCAGCCTTTTGGTTACTCACCCTTTGCTCTCTTGGGTGCTACACCTGGTTCCACTCTCCCTCCATGCCCTCCCCCCAAACCTCATGGCTCAGGGTTATGTCCACTCTGGACTCTTCCAGATGCCTTTGCCTCTGGCTATTCTCTGCCTTTTATCTATAATAAACTTTCTCCTTCACTTTCCCTAGGAACAGACATGTTCTTCCTTTTTATTTCTGTTTTTTTTCATTCAGTATGCATGTATCACTTTATGCATACATATACACACATATACATATAATCTAGGATGCACAAAGGAGAGAAAGCATATCTGTCTTTCTGATTTTCTGCTGTATCTTGTTTAGTCTGCTAATCTCCAGTTCTATCCATCTTCCTGCAAATGATGTCATTCAGAAGCCATCATTTTTGAGGCCTACAAGGACTTCAGCAGAGTCACTCTGTATTGGAGGAAGGCTGCTTTAGTCATATGTGCAGACAGATATGTACATCAGGGCTGTAGCTCTATATTTGCTCCATAAAGCTGAGAAACATTGTACTCGAATGCTAAGCAAGCCCACAAATGGGCTATGAAGCCACTGTTCTGATTTCATTATTTGTCACTGTGTGAGCATGGCCCATGGCTTAAGTCAATCCTGTTGTTAGCACTGGAATCAAGAATGACTTTGCCAATGGACTTGACTTCTTATAATAGAAGCAGCTCAGTCAACCCCCATGGTGAACCAAGGTGACACTTGGAATGCTGGACTAAAGAGAGGTCCCCAGGATGATGGCTAGGCTCTTCAGTCAAAGACATCAAGACTGGGCTCTTTACTGAAGGTGAAAGGTCTGCCCAGTGTGCTTGCTATCATCATTTTCCCCTGCTTCCTTTTGACCTCTTACTACCTGTGAAACCATTCTACCTGGTTTAGCCTAAATCTCTACAACCATTGCACGATTATCTATGTAGTTAGAGGAGAGGAGAGGAGAGGAGAGGAGAGGAGAGGAGAGAAAAGGAAAGGAAAGGAAAGGAAAGGAAAGGAAAGGAAAGGAAAGGAAAGGAAAGGAAAGGAAAGGAAAGGAAAGCAAAATACTTGTCTTACTTGTCTGTTTACTCCATAAGTTTAGACATAAAATAAAGGGTGCCTTGGATACTATATAGTTGAGACTGTCTTTCCAGAGAAGCAGAAAGTAGGAATGGAAATCTTGTGTTAACTATAGGACTTACTTTAAAGAAGAGGCCATGAGAGGGACCTCACTAGACACACAAGGACACATCTGTAAGTACTGACTGCAGCAAGAGTCAGGTACACTCTTAAAACTTAAAAAAAAAATGCAATTTATTTTTTCTTTAACTGCAGAAAAATTAAGCCATGCTGGTCTGAATTTTAAAAGTGTCTCAGAGAGCAATTCAAAAAGGAATATCTTTGGCCACAGAACTGTTGGCTGTTGAGTTTAGAAAGACTGTGAAATTGTGAACAGTATCTCAAGCAGCTCGCCAGTGGCCCTTGCACATAACTATTGATGCTGTTCCCAACTATCCAGGCACAAGGAATCCTAGCAAGGATGGGTCCACAGTCCTCTTCATCTTGCTGACATCACTAAGCTGCTGAAGAAATCTGAATCCTGGCTAAAGGGCCTTTATTCTTGACTTGGGGTAAAACTCCTCAAGGCTAAGGGCCAAGGTAGCTAGGGCAGGAAGTGCAAACTGAAAGGTAAAGAGGCACTAGAATTTTCTACCCCTTTCTATCATACCACATCCTTTCCTTATGAACAGAACTGCAATGGGAGGGGGGTTTAGTTTCTTTGAGCCTCCACAAAGCAGCAAGAAGTCTAGCACCTTCATGTGCACAGCCTTGCAGTGTGCTCTGTGTGGAGGAGAGGGGAAGGGTGGAGTGGGTCCCAGTAGCTCATCAGAGGCTCCTCACTGACACACACAGAAGGACTTGTGGGTCACTAGTTCAGAAGTTTCCTTTTGGGAAACAAATGAGAATGGATCAGGTTAACATTCGCAAGTAAAATAACTTGTTCCACTCCAAACTAACCAGTTATGTTTCTTGAACATTCTGCCAAAGAGGAAGAAATAGTGCCTTCCCAGCTTTGCAGTTGGCTCTGGCGTCTTCTCATCTATCATTGGGGTAATACGTTCAGAGTGGCATTTTGTAATGACAGAAACATCCCAGCAAATCGATAGTTATTTAATTCCCAACAAGCTCTCGAGTCCATTAAACCTGATTACATTCACCCATTTCTGTGGGTGCCGTTATTCTCCTGCACCAGCACTTAATCTATAACAGGAACTTATGAGAACTTTCAAAAGCAATTTCAGCATCAATCAGCATGGACTGAAATGAGCGATTTGCTTGTAATTATTTATCGGATAGGGCAGCACAGGGGCCAACAAAACTCCAGCCTTTGACCTTCACCCCAAATTTCCAACAGAAGCCAAAGGCACTGTGACTCTACTTCTCCTTCAAGTCCTGAGTTTCAGGTCACCATCTGGCTACAAGTTCCCTTCCTTGGTGTTAGGACCATTCTCTGCCTGGCCTATTCACCTATCACATAGACATGTAGCAATAGTATACATACATCTAGGGTAACTGGCAGTTCTGGTGCTATCTGAATTGACTGCTGAGTGCATTCCACCACCCAGCTTCTGACAGTTAATAAAAGGTCACAGTCACAGTCAAAGAACAAAAAGAATATTTGTTCGATCCTCCACAGAAGTCGTCATTAATGAATTAGAGTTTTGTAGAACTCTCAGAGAGGGCTGGGTGGGGGTGGGGCTACAGGAAAAAAAAAAGCTAAAGTGTTGCACTGCATATATTTAATTTTCCTTTCCCATAGAAAGGAGATTTAGGATTTATTACCCGGAGTTGCTTATTTCTAAAGAACAGCAACAAATAGCCACTTGCTTCCTACAATGACCCACTTCTATCACAAGTGGATGTTGGCTTTCCAGAGAACTGCAGGCGTACACCCAGAAGCAATGGGTTTGAGTGACAGCGAGGAGGTACAATAAGGCAAAGAAACAGGTCCAATTTCTCACTAGCACACAAACCTCGCAGTACACAGAATAATAGCCTTAGCAGTCAAAACAACAGGCATCCCAACCTCTCCCCTGCTGCTGAGAATACAAACAGTTGGCATCAAATTTCCAGAATAACCTCTGAACTTCCTAAGGAAACCATTCTCAGTGTTCCCTCTGGTTTGTGGATCGCCTCTCAGATTTGCAAGGGGGAGCTTCTCTGTAAACAAACAAGCTGTGTGGGGTGTCCTCAGCAGCACTCTGCATTTCCTGCCCTTCTGTTTCCGGGGTTAAAGCCTTTAAGCAAGCCATATCATGCTAAGTTACTGAGCCTCATGATCTGCTCTGGGAGACCCAGTACCTTAGAAAGCTAGGGAAGAGAGCAAATCTTTGGCCCCCTGGTCAACCTCCCGAAGCAAAGGCATGAATGTTAAACAGCACCCAGATCAATACAAGCAAATACAGCTCAACTACACCATTTATTCATCCATGAGAGATGTCAATAGCCAGATTAAGGTGATCCATCTTTTTGATTTCCTACTGTCTTTCCTTTGACTACACGAGGGCTTTTTTTTTTCTCTTCCTGTATTAAAAGTGTTTGCTTTCTCAACCATAAAAATTCCAATTATTACTCAGAGCATTCTGGAGTTAAGTTGCTTGCTGGCAAAAGCCATGAATTACCTGCATCAGTCCCGGGAAGTAGGGGGCAGCAGGCACAATCATGGGCACGCCATAAGAATGCAGAAGGACTCCTTGCGACGCCAACATGCTTTAAATGGAGGCTTTATTCCCTCCAAGGCTGAACACATCAATAGAGAGTTAGAGGGGGAAAGAAATCTATAGACCCAACTTCTTCTCAACTACAAAGCCGAGAGCCAAATCGCTTCTGTCAGGAGCCAAGTGCTCATCCACAGGCAGCGGAGAGGGGAAAGGAAAGAAAATCCTGCATCAGCAACTCTTAATGTGAAAGTTTTCTTCCCAGACAAGGAAGGGACGCGGCAGCTGCAGGGTCGGAGCTACCAAAATGGAAGGAGCTATTTTGGGAGCAGCTCGCCCAACATGACTAACCAAATACTCTTCATTAATTTACTTCTCAGACCGAGGGAGATGGAGTGACAGGGAATCAGGGGGAAAGGGGAGGCATTTGTCTGGAGGAACTGGGCCAAATTGCAAGGGGCTGGGTCTGCATGAGATTTTTAGGAAGAATAAGTAATAGAAATGTATAAGCTTACATGAGAATCAATTGCAACTTACAGAACTTAAACCTTTACCTACATAAAAATCACCACCAGAGCCTAGACTTAAGTTCTAAATTGCAACTTATTGTTATGTGAGTTTGTATACTGCCATATAAGCCTGAGGACTGGAGTTTGGGTCTCCAGTGCCCATGTAAGAAATCAGGCACTGTGTCGCACATCTGTATTCCCAGCACTGGGAAAAACAGAGACAGGAGAGTGCCTGGTCTCAACTGTTGAGCCAGCGTAGCCTAACAGAAAGTTCCACATACAGTGGTTTAGTGAAAGACCCTCTCTCAACGCATAAGTGAAAAGCAATAAAGAAAGATACCTGGAGGTCACCCTTTGAACACAGCACATACATTTTCACACCTACACCCATCCCCCCACAGTTATGAACAAAAACAAAACCAACCAACCAAATAAGAACAACAACAACAACAAAAAACCCACTCAAATCTAGCAGGTTCATGTGGGCAGCTGGTCAAAAATTATCTAAGAATACTCAGTATGTGATAGGAAGCCTCTATAATCCTAGAACTCAGAAAGTTGGCATAGAAAACTTGGGAGCTCAGCTGTATAGCAAACTTAAGGCCAGTCTGAGCTACATGAAACTGTCTCAAAACATTCGACTCACTTTCCACCCCTTCTTCACCCGATTTCAGTTTGAAGAGGCAATACACGAGTAACAAAATAATAGCTGAAATCTGAGTGAATTAGCTTTGTGGGTTACTGAGCTCCATTCGTCCACATCTCTGATGCAGGGGCCAATCCCAGACCCAAGAAGCAAAGTGGTACCCAACAGGAATCCAGACTCACGCTAGGCAGCCACTTTGCAGCCAGTAGGAGGCAGTGTTGAGTTTAAAACCCCTCACACACAATCACTAGGTAAGTTGTCTAGCTGGCATTGCACTGTGAGATGTGATCTAGAAATGTGCCACAGAGTAGGTGCAGGCTTGCTGATGCTGTGTTTCATGTGTTTCATGTGAAGGGATTTCATATGGCTGGTATGTGTATCTTCCAGCTGTGATACATGAATTTGCAATATATTAAACAAAGATGACCCCTGCCCCCAGAAATGAAAGGTATTGAGAAGAATGCAAAGCAGGAACTGGAGATGCTTTACTTGGAAAGATCAGTTCCAATGGGATTCCTGGGGTTTCGCATGTAACAGTGACCTGGTATCTCATCACCTCCTTACAGTGTGCAGTAGAGGTAGCTAGTTGCCATGGTTTCTGCTCTTCCCTTCGCAGTTAGTATTCACCTATCTATGACTTTAGATGTGAGGGCTCAGATGATGACAAACTGTCATATTCCCACTTCTCATACCAGGAAATACGAGGGCATACTTAGTACTATGCAACTTTGAAACTAGTAATATGGAGCTGTCATGAAGTAAGGTCTAAAGACAGTTGAGGATCACCTTCATAGGGCCTGGTAGATAGCTCAACTGGTTAAATACTGAATAAGCAGAAAGGACTGGCTTCAGGCACCCAAGACCTATGTGATAAGCATGGTAGGGCCATGAGGCATAGGCAGGAGGATCCCTGGGGCTCAGAGCCAACTAGTTTTGATGAATCTGTGAAGTACATATGCAATGAGAGACATGGTTTCAAAAACAAACAAACAAGCAAGCAAGCAAACAAACAAAAACAAGAAAAGAAGGGATATTAGAAGTTACCAGACATTGACTTCTGGACACACACACACACACACACACACACACACACACACACCATGCCACGCACACGCAATGTCACCTTCAAATCAGACACACCCTTGCCACAAACCACTTTTCTCTCCAAATAGGAAGCACATTATAGATTTTGTCAAAATGATGATCAGCAAGAACTCCAGACACCACCACATATACCCAGCTATTGGCTTTCTCTAAGCCCAATGTCAATTCGTCCACTTTCAGAGAGCCAAGGTGTTTTTACACTACACTAATTTTAGTTGCTTGATTTAGCTACATAATTACATTTCTAGATAACGACAGCAGACAGGGTTTGGCAGAGAATTCAATTATTTAAGGCTGGAGGTTTGGCCATCTTGACAAGGTTTCTCTGTAATTGATTCGCATGCATAGGACTGGCCATGTTGTGCAATCCCGAAAGCCCCTCAAACAGCTGCACACTGACCCGCCCATCTTATACGAGCGCCCGATGCCGTTTCTAACTTTAGCTTCTGACTATGACTTTAAAAACCATATTTCTGAGAAGTTAGCAGGAAGGACAGACATATCACCACGAGACCAGTGTGTTTTCTAGTTT
The DNA here is from genome assembly GCA_902729485.2 of Mus minutoides. Lineage (NCBI taxonomy): Eukaryota > Metazoa > Chordata > Mammalia > Rodentia > Muridae > Mus > Mus minutoides. The sequence continues at coordinate 898,335 of LR749673.1, read as the reverse complement.
GCTTCCTGTTGATATTCATGACATAGAGACACTCCTCAGTGCTGAGGGAAGGTCTTGGGCTGAATTTTGGCTCTCTGGTATTATAACATGTAAAAGCTGTGGTGTCTGAAGGCAGGACACACAACTTACTTGTTGAGGGCATAAACTGACATATTTACATCTTGATTACACAGGTATAGAAGAGTCTTGAGGGCAAACTTCTTCAGGGGCTTTGAAAATTGGGGGATTATATAAATGTGACAGGCAGATCAGCAAAATTGGGGCTGGAGAGATGGCTAAGCAATTCAGAATACTTGTTATTTCTCTCTCTCTCTCTCTCTCTCTCTCTCTCTCTGTGTGTGTGTGTGTGTGTGTGTGTGTGTGTGTGTGTTTTGGTTTTTTGGAGACAGGGTTTCTTTATATAGCCTTGGCTGTCCTGGAACTCACTTTGTAAACCAGGCTGACCTCAAACTCAGAAACCCACCTGCCTCTGCCTCCTAAGTGCTGGGATTAAAGCATGTGCCACCACTGCCCTGCCAGAGCACTTGTTCTTACAGAGGACCTAGAGTATATCACTAACACCCACACAGTGGCTCACAATAATCACCAATTCCAATTCTTTTGGTTTTTATGAACACCAAACATGCACATGGCACACATACATGCAGGTAAACACCACACATAAAATAAAATAAAAATAAATTAATAAACAAATATATGGATTATCATATGAATTATTCATGTATATACACACGGTTATATTGAAGAGCCTGCTGGTTCAAGTTACGTTGAAATGGGGATATGTCATATAAGGGGCAGATTGACATATAGCTTTAGAGGATACACATATGGTATTTTCTTTCTTCTTTTTAAGGAAACTGTGTTATACAATGTTTGCTGTCTCTGTCTATCTTCTTTCATCTCTCTAAAGCTAAGGGCAAAATTTTTGGTGAGGAATTCCTTTTACTTTGCCTGCTAAGAAAATTACCAACAAATGAGATGCTAAAAGTTAGGGTGGAACACTATCCATCCACCTGCCAGCCTTCTCAGGCTGCACATGGAGATTCTTGTCTATCCCAAACCCACCAGTCCTGACCACCGTGACCCCCATTGCCTCTGATTATGACTTTCCACCTACGTATTGTTCTGGTATGGTTGTAATCCCTGCAGTATTCTAAGCCAATAACAAAAATGTGAATGAATGACTACTATTAAGTGAATTATAGGAAGCCTCTGTTTTCCTAACAACTGCTTAATTTTCCCAAAGTATATCTTATATGAATAAGCTATATTTTTCTTGGTTCATTTACTAGAAGGTGTGCAACATTCTGTGTAACTCTGTACTCTCCAGAGCTTGACACAGACACTTCATGAGGTTATGTATCCAACATGCAATATTAAGCTCATGATAAAATTTGCAAACTTATAATAATAAAACAGGCAATGAGATAATAAAATCCAGAAAAAGAGATGTTGCTAACAGTGGCTGAAAGCACAGCCAACTGCTCCAGATGTCTTGTATTCAAAATGAAGGGCCACATAGTGTTGACTGTCCTGGGTCTCCCTAGATATTAAATAAGTATGAGTATATATGTGACAAATGTCTCTGGTGAATACCCTTTTCTCTGATTTGCAAACATTCAATACCTGGCTCCTGGAGGGCACAAAAGCACCCAGGGACAAGAACAAATGAATGACTGTGGCCTGGTTTCATATGACTTTATTAAGAGGCATTGAAACTTATACATCCTTGGGTTTTCCTGGAGCATGGAATATTTTTCTCCCTTAAACCCTTTTATCCACTTAAAAGTGTCAAATGGGCCAGGCATGGTGGTGCCCACTTGTAATTGTAGAAATCTGGAAGCTGATAATGGGAAGATTATAATTTCAAGGCCAGGGAGAGGGGGAGGAGAGGGAGGGAGGAGAGATAGTGAAAGCAGCTGTCTAAGAGAGAGAGAGAGAGAGAGAGAGAGGGCAAGACACAAGTGTCAGCTGGAGGTCAGGCCATTCATGTCCCAAGGACTGTGGTGTCCAGTAGATATCCCCTAAGAGACTAAATCTAGCCCAGAGAAAAGATGAGGATGACATCTCAACACTGTGAAAGAGCTAATATTTGAAATGGGAGTATGTGAGTAATTGTAGGTATATGGTACTTTCGAGAGTCTAGGGGACTTAGACATAATGAGGTCCACTTCATTGTCTGAGCCATGACTCAGCCCTTGGAAGGAGCAGTATCTTTTCTAAAGGAAGGAAGATATGTCTACATGAGCCTTCCCGGCATCTCTTGCCAGATTCCCCCAAAGAAGCTGAGACTCAGGCACCATGGATTATCCACCCAAAATAAACCCTACAAAAATCAGTTCTCCTTTGTTGCTGAACAATGATCATACTGTGTGTTAACTGTTTTGCTTAGCTTTTAGAGACGGAGCATGTGTGTCACCACATGGATTTTCACAAATGACTGAATTACAGCCTTCCTTTCCAAGCAAAGCTGGGGAACAGAAGACCTCTTAGAGAAGTCAGAGTTGGTGGTGACAGTGGTTTTGAACCTAGCCATATTCAACTTTCAATGTCCACCAGATAAAGCACATTTTTCTCCTTTTCCTCTCTTTCTTTTGATCTTCCTTCCCTTTCCTTTTCTTTTCCTTCTTTTGTATGCAGCCTGCACCAGCTAATTACCTTTATGAACACTTCCATTTTTCAAATTTCCTTTCAAAGTTGCTGACAAAAAAAAAATCCTCCTTTTTCATCTCTTCCTCCTTTTCTTCTTTCATGGTTAACTTTGCTGGCCTAAACAGGTCACATTGTCTGCAAAGCATCCTCTGTCACCACGGGCAGAAATCATTGACCTTCATCCTTTGGAATTTTTTTAGTGTTACACTTAGTAACAAATGTTGTCACATTGGATCATGACTCGTTGGGTGATTATCCAGGGGTGGTATGTGCTTGAATGAAAATGGTGATTAGATAGGCCTTAGGCTGTGCCTCAGTGGTTAGAGATCCTGCCTACTAGGTACGAAGCCCTGAGTTATATCCCTAGCACCACCAAAACCAGGTGTGGTGGTGTATACCTGTAATTCTAATGTTCAAGAAGTAGAGACAAGAGGTTCTCTACTTCTACTTAGAGACAAGCTTAAGGACATCCTTGGTCAGAATGGGATATAAGAAATCCATCTCAAAAACAAACAAAAACAAAACAAAACAAAAAGAAAAATAAAAAAAGAAAGAAGGCAAATTAGTGAATAGATAAATAAAATATCCTATAATATTTTGCTGAAAATTTTCCTGAATACATGTAATCAAAATGGAGAGGCTGTCTCTCAGGAAAAATAAAGATCTATCCGTAGCTCCAAAATCATCTCAATGGACTCAGGGACATCATGGCTCATCAGATAAAACAGGAGGCTTAGAGTTGTAGGGTTGGTGTCAAAGGTTGGCTTTGTCATCGTCTCTTCCAGTATGACGCACTCTGAAACCCTCATCTCCACAGCGGTGACACAGAGAGCCTAGACCTTCCACAGGTGTGCTGAGGCAGTGGAAGGACACGTGCGATGTGGGTGTCCCTGGCACTTGAAGTGCACTCAAAAGTACTAACTTTATTTTTATCTCTTTCTTTGGAGTGTCTTTAAAAATATCTCTGCAGGGTATCTTCTCATCTGTGGTTCTCACGGCAGATCTGTGTCCTGAATGTCCCTTCAACAGTGACATCGAGACCTCCGTCGGCACACTCTCAGCAATCAGCTGCTCACGCTGCACATACACTCTTTCAAAGATGTGCCAGCCGCTTAGCAAGCATCTGCGTGCACGCAGACCTGTCCATCCTGTGACTCAGGAGAACTATGAATCTGGCTCAACACAAAACCATACAGATTCTTAAAACCATAAGCTTTTTGTTCTTTTTGTTGAAACAGGGTCTCATGGAACACAGGCTGACCTCAAAATCACCATGTATCTGAGGGTGGCTTTGAACTCCTGATCTTTCTGCCTCTACCTTCCAAATGATAGGGCTATAGGCACATATTATCACCCACAGTATACTTGGTTCAGGGATTGAACCTGGGCTTTCTGTACGATAAGTAATCACATTATCAACTGATCCAAGCTCTTAGCCAAATGGCTTCTTTTTCAACTTGATGGCACAGTTCTCTAGCACAAACCTTGTAGATGGCAATATTCTGTCACAATGTGGAAAGTTTGCCTATTTGTTTTATCAGATATTCTAGATAGTATCCCTGTTTCCTAGCTTTATAATCTATTCAGCTGAGATCCCAAAACATCTTAGTTGATTTGTCCTAGAGCAGGAAACATATGGCTGGAATTTCCATTCAGGGAAGCTACATTTGGCCTTCCCTGCTTTCTCTTCCAGGGTTTGGTTTTCCCTGTGGCTATATGCCCTGTTGATTATCAAGGAGCAGCTATTTCTACCTGCTAGCTCATCAAGAAGGACCACATTCAGCTGGAACCAACAGAGATAAATGTGACTCACCACCACCAGAAGTTGTTTTAGTTCCGCACAGTGATGGTAGAAAGGCTGCTTGGAAAAGCTGAATATGGCGTAGACCTCAATATCAAGTTCCTTGACTTATTATGTAATAGGTACATTCTTGAGTGCCAATGATCTAAAGATTAATGAGGTAATTCTAAGAAAGGAGGAGATGGGCTCAAGGATATTATATAGCACAACACCTGAATCATAGTAACTTCAAATGGAATACTATGGAAGGAAGCACTTCGTAGGAAAGCCTCCACAGACCATGGGCAACACGCACTGGGCGAGCAAACAGCACTTTCTCTGGTTGCAACTCTCCCCTTCACAATAGATTCATCATTGGAGGACCATGACAGAAGAGTTTCATCCAAGAATTGAGGCCGCATTCTAAACTCCTGTTATGGATACTTTTCCTTTTAAATGCATGAATGAGTTCATCTGAGGAAAGGATAGCTGATGCCAAGTTCATTATTTTATTATTTTATGTACATATTTGTCTTTTTGTGCTTACAGAAGGTTATCTTCATCATATGCATGTAGGTATCCACGAAGGTCAGAGGGAATTGGACATCCTAGAAGTGGAGATATAGTAGGCTGTGTATTGACTGATGTGGGTGCTGGGAACTGAACCCAGCTCCTCTGTAAGATCAATAAGCACTTTTAACCCTTTAGGAATCTCTCCACCCACACCATGGTAACTATCCTTGGTACTTTGGTGTCTATTCCTTCACTACCTAACATTCCTCATTATTCTAGATCACCTCATGGGACACACTATACTATATATCATTCAAAGTCTCTGTCCCTTAGAGCATCCATCACATGAGAATATGACTAGTAATTGTAACTTACAGAGTGGTGGAGGATGTAGTCTGTGTGTGTGTGTGTGTGTGTGTGTGTGTGTGTGTGTGTGTGTGCCCTTGTACGTGTACACACATGTGCACATGTGCATTGTGTGTGTGTGTGCTCCATGACAGATATATGGACATCTGAAGAAAACCTAGAGTGCTCAGCCTTTGGTACATTTGCCTTTTGTTAAAGGCAGTGTCTCTCATTCAGTGTGGCCTAGAACTTCATCAGGTTGTCCAGGCTAGCTAGCTTGTGAGCTCCACAAATACACCTGTCCCTGTCTATGTCTCCCTTCTCACCAACCCTAGAATTACAAATGTGTACCATAATGCACGGTTTCTTATGTGGGTTCTACAAACTCAAATTCAGGTCCCCATGCCTATGAAACAAGCATTTTATTGACTGAGACAACTCCCCAGCCTTAGGCTATGGTTTAAACAGGAACGAAATTCTAAAGTATTTATCTGGAAAACTGCCCCATAGGGGAAGCCCCTGCCTGATGGTTGATGTCATAATGGAAGCAGAATGAGCAGCAACTGGCTTGGCCCACTAAGTGAGTGATCCCAAAATTCTCCTGCTAATTGGTTAATAAAGTGCGCTTACAAGTTCGGACTCATGCCTTCTCAACTCCTTATGCTACTTTCTTCCATCTCCCAAAGAAAAATTGAAATACACATGTTAACAAAAGATATGTGTATAGCTTCTATACATGGCAAAGAGCTTTAAAAACAAATTATGATGATGGAAGTTCATGTGGTAATTTCATGAAATAAATAATGCCTTTAAAACAAGGAGCAAACCTAAGGATCTGAGACAACATGTCACTCTCCCCAGTAGTATTGCCTCATCTCCCAAAATGGTTAGGAAGATGCACAAAGAACATTCCAGTAGGCCTATCCACGAGGACTCTGCTAATGATCGTTAGAAGTTTGAACCCCCAGCCGTGCAGATAACACAAGCTTTGCTTGGTTCATTAAGCACTTCTTGACCTGATTCTCCTCTGAAAGCCAGACTGACTGACTGGCTGAATGAGCAAATCTAAGAATATCAGCCCCTCGCACCATCTCTGCTGAGATCAACAATGCTTCAGGAACTGGCCTCTGACCCGTCTGGGGATGAATGGCAGCTGGGTTGGAGAATTAGTTGACCTTGCTTGAGGCAAACAAATATTCCCTGAGGACTCTCCCATAAGGACTGAATAATCAGCTGCTCCCAGCACATTCCTTGGTGCCCTGTCCATATCCCCTGCCTTCTGTACTGCAGGTGCCTGTAGGGGCTGGCCAAAGAGAAGGATTCAAATAGTCATATTCTCCAGCTCTGGGAGTGAAGCTGCTCTGTCCCATCCTTATACAGCTGACCACTGGGCTGAACCACCAGGACTCCACTTTCTGTTCTGAAACTTAGAGTTGGTCTGGAATCTTCAAAATAACACCCTGCATGGCAGAGACCTGTTGGATGTTCTCTTTCAAAACAATCAACGATCAAGCAACTAAGTTTGGGAATTAAAATTTATTCTCTCTCTCTCTCTCTCTCTCTCTCTCTCTCTCTCTCTCTCTCTCTCCCTCTCTCCCTTCCTCTTCTTTTTTGTTCCCTTCCTTCTTCCTTTCTCTCTCTCTCTCAGATTATAATTGATGTTAGCATTCAAACATATTTGAGAAGTATTATAAGTCAGAAAAACTGCTTGACCTTATTAAATACAGACTTTCCAAACAGGTCTAAAGCCCAACACATAATTCTTCCCCCAGTTCAGCAATCTACCTGTCAATCTGTCCATCTCTCCTATCCATCCATTCACCAACCCTTCTACATAGTCATTCACCTCCCTCTCTCTCTCTCTCTCTCTCTCTCTCTCTCTCTCTCTCTCTCTCTCCACCAATCATCTCATCTCCTACCCACTCTTCTCCTTTCTCAGCCACTCATCTATCCCCCCACACTCATACACACACACACACACACACACACACACACACACACACACACACACACCTACCTATGTACCCACCCATCCATCTGCTCACCTATCAACTCATCTATTCCGTCTATTCACTCCCTGCCACCTGAAGAGTTAATGACATTACTAACTTTCTTCTTTTCTTGTCACATCCTTCAGCTCTTCAGGTTCCTGAGCCACACAGCCACTATCATGCACTCAATGCTTTTTGTGAGACTCCATCCTCATTCCTGCCCATCATTCTCCCAGTTCTTCCCCATCCCATTAAAATAGAGTCTGCCATATTAAACACGTCCCTGACAAAGACTGGGGATGTGACAGGTCATAGAACCAGCCTGTGTCAGAGCTGGGCCCTGAACCAAAACAGATAGACAGCACCTCACTGTCAACAACCCTAAAAGTCCTTCTTGGCATATGGTACCCATTAACGTGCTGTAAGAGAACGTGGGCCTAAGCCAAAGTGAACATGAATGGCCTCTGCATTCTCAGCCCTCAGCTTCTTATTCAACCTCAACCACTCTCATGATAATTACATGTTAACAGAAAGCCATGGCAAAGGTGAACGGAATACGTCCACATTTGCAGACAAGTTGACATTTACCATTCTGTTGACGCTTCTGAGGCTGAAAACCAGCTGCCAACAGGAGGCAGTCCAGTGCACCTGAGAGAGAAGCCAATACTAGAGCATAGGAAAGCATCATCCTGGAAGAAGAGAGCCATCAGAGGAATGACACACTAGAAAGGCATCCTCACCTGCTTGTCCAACCTACAGCTTGTGGGCTCATGTGGCTGAGGACAGCTATGAATGCAGCCCCTCACAAAACGGTGACCCTACTTAAAATGTGAGATTTTGTTTTCCCCAATTAATTGTTTTTTTTGCAATTTAATTGCATGGCTCTCAAGCATGGAGATTGTAAATGACAACACATGTCACAAGAAGTGAATGTGTGAGTATACTTGCAACTCAAGGCGTGCAGTTTGGCACACATTAATATATATTTTTTCTCAGTATGGCTTAGAGGAGGCAAAAGCTTGGCTAGCCCTGCTTAAGGTCTCTCTAGGAGAGGCTGTGGTTCCATGATAGTCATTGATTTTTTTTCCCCATAGTAAATTCTTCCCTGGGGCTGAAGCAATGATTCCCAGTTTTTATTTGTCATGCATAGGCCACTTGAGTATTTCGATCTTCATCCCAGAAAATTGCACATCACTCAGGAAATTTTCATGTCACTCACTGTATGTGTGTGATGGCTGTCCCCTCTGAAATTCACCTGTGGACTCTAGAGCAGTCTTTTGATTTGATGGGAGATTTTAGATTATAACTTTTAGAAAGACTGGGTGTGTACAGAATGAGGCACTCTCTCTAATTAAGGCTCACATGAACAAACCAGATGGCCATCCTTATGTGAGTGAGACTAGGCTGCTGTGCTTGCCAGTCCTGGGCCTCTGAGGACTCAGACCTTCTACTCAGAAGGCCCATCCACAGTTTGGCAGGGGTAGGAATTCAAAGTGGTAAGAAAGCTGTGATAGCATCAATTGTCAACTTGATACAATCTAAAATTGCCTTGGAGGGGAGTCTCAAGGATGGGCTATCTAGATCAGGTTGGCTTGTGGGTATATCTGATAAATAGTCTTGATTATCTTAACAAATATGGAAATTCTAAAAGGGGCAGCTCCATTCTCCAGGTTTGGTTCCTGAACTCTATAAAGAGATGATCAAATGTGCTGAGCACAGGCGTGCATGCGTCCCCTTTCTCTCTGCTCTCAGTTGTGGATGTGTCTGAGTGTGTCAAGGATCTGATGGCTTCACTACCCCAAAGAAATGGACTAGAACCTGAAAGTGTGAGCCAAATAATCCCTTCTTCTCTTAAGTCACTTTTGTCAGGAGATGTTGTCACATCAACAGCAAGCAAAACTAAAAATAAAAGCACCATGGGGAGGAGCCAAGGTATGCCTTCCTTCTGATGGAAGGTTCAGCCTGGAAAACAGTGCCATCAAGTCAGAGAGAAGGGACAGGCATCCTGGGACACTCACCCAGTCACGTGAGGGATGCTTAAAAAGTGGGGTACATGGCTATGCTCACAACTCGTGCAATATGGACTCAAGACCAGACATAGAGACCAGGTGCCTGGAGCTACTTCTTATTGGCTTGGCTGGCTCGGGCTCCACTGAAGACTGGCTGAACATTGTCTCCTCAATGTCATGGCCAGGCAGCTGGTGGGAAGCAAGAGCCTCTGACAGGTGGGATTCCAACTTCCCAGATTAGCAGTGTCCTTGTGGAACAAACTGGGGACATCAGAGGCAGAGCCACCCTGAATGGCCTCATTTCCTCTATGGCTCTTACATTACAATCTATTTTTAGATCGTTTCTAACAAGCCATGGACACTATTTATTATTTGCCAGGCACCTTCTAACCTCTTTGTTTATTAACTCATTTAATCTTAATAACAACTCTATAAGCTAAATCCTGTTACTAGAGCTATAGATCTGATAGAGACATGGAGCAAAGAGAGGTTATATAACTCACTCAAAGGTTCCAAAATTTACTCATTAAAAAAAAAAAAAACCCTAATTTTCTATCATAACGGCAATGTATTATATATGTATTGACTATGAACTTAGAGAGTGGAACCAAGGTCTGACCCTAACACTTCCCATCTGTGTTGCCCTAGTCAAGTTACTTAACCTTTCTGAAACTCAATTAATTCTCTTATATACCAAGAGTGATCCTATTCTTAGGTGGAGTGTTCACTAAAGAATATAACACTGTATTTAACAGCTCCTGGATATCAGTCCATTTTGAAGTATCAAAGCTCTGTACATAAAGCCTAGATCTTAGTATGACCCTGTTTACAACCCAAGTAGAATATCAGGCACTTAAGTGACTATACATACTATGATCTTTCCTGAATCAATAAATCCTCATTTTTGCTTGAATTGGGCTCCTGCCCTCAGAACTAACATAGTTCAGAATAATCTAAAAATGGCCGGGAAATACTGCAAACCCAAACATTCAAAAAAATGGAAGTCAGGTTGGGCAGTGGTGGCACACAGCTTTATGTCCAGCACTTGGGAGGAAGAGGCAGGTAGAGCTCCGAGTCTGAGGGCAGCCTGGTATAAAGACTGAGTTCTAGGACAGCTAGGGCTACACAGAGAAGACCAAAAACACCAAATCAAACCAAACTGTGCCAAAACAGCAAATTGGGCCTTAAAAAATCTATCTATCTATCTATCTATCTATCTATCTATCTATCTATCTATCTCATCTACTCATCCTACCTAGCCTATCTTTTTCTATACCTCTTCCTATATCTGCCTATCATTAATGTGTATACAGTTGTATGTGTACACATGTGATATGTGAGCAGCATCTAAAGTCAATTCTGAGTGTCATTCCTTAGGCACCCGCTGCCTTGTTTTGGAGACAGATTCTCTCAGGAGCTCCATATTCTCCTGATAAGGCTAGGCTGGCTCACCAGTAAGCCCCAAGGATCTGCATGTCTCCAACCTTCCTGGATATAGTATTACAGTCATGTACCACCATGCCTGGCTTTTAAAAGTGTGCTGTAGCGATCTCAGCCTTATACTCAAAGCTATGTGCCAAGAACATTACCTACTGTTCCATCTCTCTAGCCCTTGCTCAATGTAAATGAAAACTTTGATATGTATATATATATAGTTTAAGCTGGTTTTAAACTTACAATTGTTCTGTTTCAGAGGGCTGGAGAGATGGCTCAGTGGTTGAGAGCACTGATTGCTCTTCAAGAGGCCCTGAGTTTGATTCCCAGCAACCAAAATTATTCTGTTTCCCCCTAGAGCACTGGGAGTCCAGACCTATGTCACTCACACCCCAGACCCAAAAACTTCCATAGAACTCAATGTACATAGGATACAATTCTCATTACTGGAAGATTTTGTTTCAATCATTCTAACAGTTCCATGGCCTCAGCAGTACTCAGAGGGCTGCCTTCTATACAGGAGACCACTAGAACCACTCAGGGCTATGTGAGTGACATATCTCGTCTTCAACACCACACCTGTCTGACTCCCAGTCCTCTCTCCCTTTTCCTGGGTGCCACTAAGGAGCTTGCTCCTCATTCATGTGCCCACATAATATATCAGCTTTATTCTCAAACCTCTAAGTTCCCAGAAAGGCTCTGTGGGCAGTAAATGAGAATTCCAAAATATCCTTCTGGAGATGGGCCACTGCTTTGGGGCTATGTCATACTGACGGCACAATCTCCTCTCTATCTGTGCCCAGGCATATATACATTGACAGAAAACAGATGCTCCTCTGTCCATACATCTTCAAATAATGTCTAGCATAGAGGGTTGCCTGTTTCTTCTACAGATGCTGGGAAGTGCACACCTGGCGGAGGCACCAATAGTTCTGCATACCCAGCCATCACAGCTCTGAGCTCGATAGTCAGCACTTCACAATATGCCTCTTTGTCTGCTTTCATCTCCCTCAACTAACTGCTTGGAGGCGAAGGTGGAGATTCACAGAGTCCAGGTTCTACATTTGTTTCACGATTACCATACAGATCTTGGAGGCGAAGGTGGAGATTCACAGAGTCCAGGTTCTACATTTGTTTCACGATTACCATACAGATCTTACCTCCCTTGAGACTTCATGGCTGGCCTCAAAGATGAATGTGCCTTTTAGGACCAAAATAGAACAAAGGGCTGAAAAGGAACTAAAGGATTTAAAATTAGAATGGAGAAGGAAAGAAAGAAAGAAAGAAAGAAAGAAAGAAAGAAAGAAAGAAAGAAAGAGAGAGAGAAAGAAAGAGAGAGAGAGAGAGAAAGAAAGAAAGAAAGAAAGAAAGAAAGAGAGAAAGAGAGAGAAAGAAAGAAGAAAGAAAGAAAGAGAGAGAGAGAGAGAGAGAGAGAAAGACAGACAGGAAGGAAGGAAGGAAGGAAGGAAGGAAGGAAGGAAGGAAGGAAGGAAGGAAGGAAGGAAGGAAGGAAGAAAAAATAACCAAAACCTTGGTCCTGGAATAGTCTGCCTTAACCACTTAAAAATCAGCAGTGATGTCCACTTTGAATATAGTGGGTCCCCATATGTCTGTCCCCTCCCACTGGGACCCAACATTTGCTATAGCTTTTTATCATGCTAGCTAGCGGTATGCTCATCTGCCTGCCTTGTGGAGCAGCCTTGGTGTTATTTTTATGATGACTCGGAGCCTTTTTTCATGTCACACTCCTCCAGAACTCTGGAACACCACACACCTGTTCTGCACACAACACAGGAGGAGATAGAGATGGGTCTTGTGGAGGAAGGGGGGAGGGGGCCATTCCTGCCTGCTCTGAAAAGTCAAATGAGAAAAGAAGAAGCTGACAGAAGCTATGAGGTACATTTTCTGCCTTTGAGGCTATATTATGTGCCAGCACTTTGTTTAACCAACTCTCTTTGTGTTCACAAGTTTGTTGAGAGAAGCAAGCATTTGCATTTGTTCTATAAATATGAGCTAAGTTCAGTCTCAGAATGACTGAACATGAGTACCCTAGCTCCTGTAATTGACTCAGTTTCACAATGACTGAACATGAGTACCCTAGCTCCTGTAATTGGTTCAGTCTCACAATGACTGAACATGAGTACCCTAGCTCTTGTAATTGGCTCAGTCTCACAGTGACTGAACATGAGTACCCTAGCTCCTGTAATTGGCTCAGTCTCACAGTGACTGAACATGAGTACCCTAGCTCCTGTAATTGGCTCAGTCTCATAGTGACTGAACATGAGTACCCTAGCTCCTGTAATTGGCTCAGTCTCACAGTGACTGAACATGAGTACCTAGCTCCTGTAATTGGTTCAGTCTCACAATGACCGAGCTCCATTTTTAAAGGTGAGAAAGCCAGAGCATGCACTGAAGGGAAAATGGCACCCTGGGGCTTACAGGTGAAACTCTTCTACTGTGTTGTATTCTAAGTATTACTGTCATTGCCTATTGATCACTGTTGCCTACAGCAACACCTGCCCTTCCACCATAGCCACCACTACTACCATCTGGAGCTCACCAAGAGTACCTCAACTCCTATTTCTGTCTCCATCGTCACCTACCAATACATCATTCCACTACTGCCATGAATATCAATGTAACCTACAACCAACATGTCTATTACCACCTCAGTCTCCAGGATCACCTGCTATGACATCATAGCCACTATGACCACCATCTCAATCTTACCACAAGCGGCTCAACCACAGTCACCATCATCAATCTACTGTCCCGTCCATGATCCACCAAGAGGGTGCTGGCTTGCATTTCCACTATCATGTTTATGGTACACCTCTGTTTATTTGATTATGACCACTATAGTCTCCAACTCTACCTCATTGTCATGCTCATTTCCATTGTCATCTGCTAGTCCATGAACTTCACCTCTACTGCGTAGCCAACAGTGTTGTGTCTCCACCATCGCATCAAGACCCTCTATAGAATCATGGACATTAAAATCTCTTACTACCAGTTCTTTCTTTACTACCACCAATAAGAGTAGAGTGTAGACATCTATAGACTTTTGCCTGTAGTTAGATATCATGCTGGATACTGTACAACCCACTTCATGTTATGTTCTTGACAATGCTATGCTTCTTATCCTATAACTCTTTCTATTGTGCAAATGTGGAAACCAAGTTCTACAAGAGTTCATAATTGCACATAAATAGATATTTCTATAAGATTTGTGACATATTTAGGATCCAAAGCCAAACTACTCTCACCTGTGTTTGTGTGTATGTGGGGGGGGGGTGTTGCTGGTCAAAGAATAGTTGTAGGAGTTGGTCTTCTCCTTTCACCATAAGGGTCCTGGGGATTGAACTCAGGTATTTGGTCTTAGCAGCAAGCACCTCTAAGCCATTTAGCTGCCTCTGAAATGATTTCCTCATTGTGGACCTCATATGATCTTCAATTCCTGTCTGGATAGGTTTTATTACTAGATCATGCTGTGCTAAGAATATGCCACTAAGGGTTAAAAAATCAGCATTTCTTTTCTTCTGTAGCACCCTCGAAACTCTTAGAAGCCTGTCTTCCAATAGCTGCACACCTTTGTCATGTACACTGTTGTAATTGCTGGCTTGAATTAAAAGACAGCATTTGAGAAAGTTACACACACAGGCGCGCGCGCACGCACACACACACACACACACACACACACAAACACACATGATATAAAAGAGTGAAGAATCTGCTTCTCTCATCCGCACATCATCATCTTGGTAGGCATGATGATGAAGAAGGAAATGTGGTTGGATTTTTATGTGATTTCTTTTTTAAATTGATATTTTCCACGATGCCATCAAAAGCTGTCGGAACAGAGGGATGTTTATTTGGGTGAATCACCAGCTTTGCACAAATCCCAAGTGCTAATTGCATAATGGGTCTTTATAGAATGCCATAATATGGGTTCGGCTGGTTTCTCTGTTTTGGGTTTGAAAAATAGATTGTTTAATAAGCCATCAAAGCTATATGTTAGCCAAGTAAACAAAGGAGCAGATGTTGACTGCTGTCTTGTGCCTCGTAGACATAATTAAAGACAACGAGGCACTGGCGGGTTCAGAGAATAGAGGACAAACACAGACAGACACGCACAATAGGATCATCGGAGTCCCTTTCAGGGCACCTGCTTTCTCCGTCTGAAATGCTGTATCGTATTTCCGGTCCTGCGGAAACATGGCAAAATCTTTTCTTTACTTATGTAAATCTACATTCATCCTGCCCTCTGCTTTTCAGGAAGACAGTGTTGTGAACGTCAGCCCTTCTCAACGAATCTGTCTCAATTTCGTGACTACTGACTGGCATTTGAGGTCGTTAAAAAAAAAACAACAGTAATATTTTCATAGGCATAAATGTTGATGAGGAGCCAGTTAGCACCCAAATTTTGATATTTATCAAAGAGATTCAAGCCCTTGTTTTGAGTGGGAGGCAGAGTGGAGGAGCTTCAGCGTTAGTTTCTCCATTTGATTCTTATGTGAGGAGCCTTCTCAGCTGACATGCTTACTTCTTAAGAGCTTTAAATACTTGTTTTCTTTTCCTCTAGTAACAGCACTTGGAAATTCAGTATTTCAACTACCCCAAAGCCATTGTCGTCTTGGGTAGAACACTTAAAGAAGCGCTTGAATTTCCTAAATACCCTTTTTTCTCCCTTCAAGTTCTTACTCAGTCCTACCCCGGTTTTGTGTTCTTCGTTTTACAGCGGGGAGAAAAACACAGACACACAAAATAGAATTAAAACATGCGGTCCAGAATGAAAACAAGCCAAGGGCCAAAAAAAAAAAAAAAAAACCCCGAGGCCATGATGCTGCTCTCGGAGCGGGCCATGAAAGAATTCACAGCTCCAAAGAAACCACGCTACCACTGTAACTTCTTTTTGTCATTAAAAGCAAAACAAACACTCTCCAGGCTTAAAAATCAGAGTGCTCTACAGCTCACTTCAGAGAAGTTTCCTAGATGCAACATCCCAGGTCCACATAAAAAGCACTCCCACTTGTTCAAAACAAGGCAGAACTCCATTCTGGTGAGTAAATGAAATTGTAGTAATTCTTAAAAACATCCCCAAAGCCATTGTTTTAAAAGCACAGGAAGCTGTGTGAATAAGCTGCATTAGCCTTCAGTCAGCTCCCTTCCTGCCTCCTCTGCAGGTTCCGATGATGCAGACAGAAAGGGGATTCTAATGGGGTTTGCATCTCTTCATGCTAATAAAGTAGCATCAGTCCATTTTCAGGAGCAACACTGGAAAGCCTTAGCATCAAATGAGAGGCAAATGGGGCCGGGAAGCTGCCAGCAAGCCAACCCCTTTACCTGAAGCACCTAAGACCAATTGCATCTCCTCCTTCATTCATACTTTATGGAAAGGCAACGCTGTCCGTCCCTCAGTGGGTCTGATTCGCACAGGCTTGTGCACGCACACAAGCACTCAGACTGCGCACACATCCACACACCGTGGTCTCAGAGCTCTGAGGCAGTAAAGTACCAGGCTCCTTTGATTTATGAAGCAGCCTTCACAGCAGCAAGCTAACGGCATGGCCAGCCAGGACCCCACTCCCTGAAATGCCTTTATGAACAGGACAAGGCCCTGCTCGTGAACAAAAGCAGCCGTGTGGCTTATAAATCATTAATACAGATGGAGTCAGGCAGGAACTGTATTCCCTGCTAGCCGAAGAGCTTTGGTTCAAAGAGAGGTTTGGGGGGCTGGAATTGGCTTTGCAGAAACACACTCTATCACTGTCTGTGGGTGTGGCCTAGAAGCCTCGCACTTTCTCTTTGAAACCTCTGTAAGTCCAAGGCTTACTAAGTGTCCTAAAATACAATCCAATAAACCTAATGAGTTAAGATGAAATCACATGGCTCAGGCCTATAATCCCAGCACTCACAAGGCTGAGGCAGGAGGACTGCCATGAGTTTAAGGTCAGACTGTATGACGTAGTGAGCTTGATACTAGTCTGGGCTAAGGAGGCAGAACTTCACATAGCTAACTACTATGAAACCAGAATCTGCTTAGAGGAGGCAGGATGCTCAGAATAACCTCATTTCTAACAAGTCTTTTCTTTTAAAGCAAAGTCAAGGGGCACTGTGGTCAGTAGGGCTGTTTGGACAAACAGCCTGGCACAGGCTTCTTAAATCAAGTTATACCAGAAGCCTCCATGGCAGTACGAGGCAGGACAGGCAGCTCACTGCAGAGTAAGGTCTAGGTATGGGGTCTGGAGGAAGAACACTCGGTGACTTTAAACATCAACCACCTAAGTTTTTTGTTTTGTTAAAGAACAAAAGAATGAAAGAAAGAGAGGAGAAAAGGCAGGCAGGCAAGCAGGCAGACAGGAAGGAAGAAACAAAGAACAGAAGAAAAGAAGGAGGGAAGAAAGGTAGAAAGGCAAGTGAAGCCTGAGCTGGACTTGATGCTACACAACTATAATCCCAGCACTAAAAAAGCTGAGGCAGGAGGATTGCTGAGTTGGATGCCAGGCTGTACTTCAAAGCAAGAAAGACCCTGCTTCACAAAGAAAATGATAAACAAATCTAGGAAGAAGAAGTAAATATACCAACTCCCTGGAGGCCTGTGTGTAAGATTAAAAGAGATAATCCATGTAAATATGCTGAGTCATGGGCTTGCCACCCAGGACTCCATAAACGTTATTGATTATGTCACTATTTTAATTATGCCCTTGTCATCACGGTGCTGAGGATGGCAAAATTGTCTGGATCCCTCAGTGGACTCACAGTATCTCTTCCTGTTTACAGAAAGGGCTTCCTTTCCTAAAACTGTTCCAAAACAGAAAAAAAGGGGTTGAGGGAGTGAGGCGGGGGAGGCTATAAAGATCATAAAAACAAAGTGTGGGGGAATCCTGAGTTTGACACAGAGACCCCTAGTGGAAAGAACTGAAATTGCACCAACAGGCAAAGACTCCTTTCCCTTTCTGCTTAAGCAGCTCCCCCTCCGACTCCTTGGAAAGGAAGCTGTTGAAGTTTGGGGAAAAAATAGAGAAGAAAGAGAAAAAGGAAAAACAAATGCATAGCTTTCTGCAGGTTATCTGGATGAGTGAGCCTGTCAGCCCATGTAAGCAGAGGCGATGGACAGCGAAGCCAGCGCAGAGCTGATTGTAAGGAGGTGCCTTTGTGTTTCCAGAAACTCCAGGAGTGACCCAAATTGAGTCCCTTACACCTTGCTCTTATGTTCCCAGAATAAAAGGGGCAAACAATCAGACAGCAGGGGCTCTTCTGCTTCTCGAAGCACTGAGAATGAACCCGTCTTCTTTAGCTCTCCCTAGCTAGGGCGCTTACTTTGGTATCCAAGTCAGTGATCCAGGGACCCATCCCCGCCAGGGCTCCTCCTGACTCCTGACGGTCCGCTTTTGAGCAGCCACTCACTGCGTGGAAGCTTATTGGAATCCGCATCAGCACGTTCTGAGTCTCCAGCACCGGGGCACCACGACATTCTGAATAGAAATAAATGAAGCCCCAGCAGTGTGATTCTGTCAGCTTTTGAGAGTAAATAACTTTGCTACTGACAGAAGCAGGATGATTTTTACTTTCCCTCTTCCTGCCATAGAGCATTAATTGAGCTATGTTGCCATATCACAACCACCAGCAGCGCCAGGAAAGACCCGAAAGAGAAAGGAAAGCAGAGAACTGAGCAGACAGGATGGATGAGAGACGCAGAGTGGCTTCCAGGAGCGGGCCCTCTGTTCCCTTGAAACAATTCTCTACCTCTTAACCGCTAAGTTATGATCTGCTTTTTTTTTTTTTCATATCTTGAGTATCTACGGGCTATTTGCTGCATCTCGAGCCCTGAGTGGTATCCCACTTCACCTCTCCAAGAACAATATACAGTGGCATTCTCGTCTCGATTTTTTTCCAAAGAAGCAATTAAGGTCCAAATCAAGTTAAGTGACTTGCTCAATTCAGTCAGATCAGCTCATGAATAACAGAGTTGGGATTTAGCTTCAGAGCCCGTTCTACACAAGGGCAAGAGACACCTGCCTTTTGCGGACTGTCTTTGGAGGGTTGGACACCCAGGCTTCTAAGGGGACATCAGTGTTGGCATGTCATTTGGAGATACTCTCTCCCTGCCTAAGGTTCCCTAATTGCTCCTCGGTGTTCCTGAAGTATTCCAGGAGAGGGGCATCATCTTTCAGACCATATCCTCTCCAAAGGGCTGAGTGCTACCTAACCCAGGCTCAGGAAGCAGTTCTCCTGGAAGGAACCCCACAGATGCTTGCTGCTATTTCCAATAAGAAAAATCCTGTTCTCCAGGTGAGTGCCGGGCAAACATCTGCCACCGAGGAAAAGAAAAGACTCATTAATCCCAAAGCCTCCTTGTGTTATGCTCCTGAGTCCAGGGAAATCTGGGCCCTTAAATCCTAAAATTGCCTGTACTTTGTTCCATAGCCACAGAAGAGAAAGAAAGATAGTCATTAAGTCTCTGAAAACACACACTGGCCTTCTGAATTTACCTCATTCCCGCTCTGCTTCCTATTCTGTGTGTACTGAAACAACGCAGAGAAAAAGATCAAAACGAGGTGCAACTGTCCAGCCACTAAGGCCTTGGTGAGCACTAGGGACCACAGCAGCCGCCTTCTGACTCAGTCCATTGTCTTGGAGCCCTCAGTACACTCTAATCATTAAGTACAGGATGTCTTTCCTTTGCTGCCTGCTGCTGTCTGGGCAGAGGGATGGAGAGGTGACATAAAGAGAGATGTAAGTTAATTATATATGCTTTCTCTCTGCATATTGGACCAGAGGAAGGAAGGAAGGAAGGAAGGAAGGAAGGAAGGAAGGAAGGAAGGAAGATGTAATTCTAACCCAGGCATGACAGAAGATTCCTAAAACACCCTATGGACCAAGCTTCTGTGTGTCTAAGTGCAGTATTATAATGATGGTTTAGGATGCTAAGACTCTCCCAGAGACAGGGGCTCTAGGCTTTGCTTCCTGAAGGCATCTGTCACCCCGTGGGGGTTCAGTAGGCACAGAATAGCAGAGGGTAGTGATAGCCAAGGCTTGCCATTTCAGCAATGAGGGTGATCGAAGCAGGAGGGACCAACGTTAACGGCCTGCCTGGGCAGCTTCCTAAGACCTTCTTTCAGAATATGTCAAAGGAGGCCCGAAGGCCACTGCTAAAACACTTGCCTAACATGTACTAGGCCTGAGGTTTAACCTCAAGTTCATAATAAATGACACACACACACACACACACACACACACACACACACACACACACACCATGTGAACTCTATAAACCTAGAATCAGTGGGCAAGTATGGGAGTGACTGTTGATTTCCATGTATACTGGAAAACATATCACCACAGTAATTGGGCAAGGGTACTTGCCTACTTAAATGTAGGTTTATTTAAAAGTTAGTAAAGATATGCCATCTGCTATAATTATTAGGTTGGTTTAAAAAAAAAAAACGAGGAAGGGGCTGCTTATTTAAGCATACCTAAGTACCTAAAGGTGGAGAAAGAATGGGCCATTTTTGTCTTGTTCACATCATATATGTCCCTTGACATGATTACATAGTTGTCAACAGGAGCCTTGGCACCTCTTGTTGAATATGACTCCTTAGCAGTTTGATCAAAGCTCTCCCCTTCTTTACTGTCCCAGCCTTGGGTCTACACCTCACAGGCACCAGGTCACAATTCTGGAATGGCTTTCTTTCCATAGATTACCTTTCCACCCTGCACCTCATTCAAAATGATGAGAGACAAGACAGACCTATACTCTGCCCTTAGAGACTGACCAACCACTCTGTATCAGACCCATTGCTACTGCTTGATGTCTCTGTGTGTCTACGTGTGAGATTGCCACAGTGTCTGTTGTAGCTGAGAATAATTCTGTGTGTGTGTGTGTGTGTGTGTGTGTGATGTGTGCTTGCCGGTACATGTACATATGTGCACATGAAGGTCAGAAGACAACCTGTTTCACTCCTCTGACACTGCCCATATTTTCTTTGGAGTTGGGGGTCTTTCCTTGGCTTGGAACTGGCCTGGAAAGCTAACTTAGTTGGCTAGAAAGACCAAACGATCGATCCTCTTATCCCTGCCTTCAGAAGGCCGTAGTTTTTAGACATGTGCCAACAAACCTGCTTGGTCCCTCCCTCCAGCAGGGCTGGGAACTGAGCACAGGTCTTCTTCACACATGCAAGGCCAACACGTGATCACTTACACTGTCACCTACCCCACGTGGTTCTTGCTCCTTCTTTACCCCTCGGCTGAATTTCTAGCTTTTTCCAGGGCAGTATTCTTCACCTTAGGTCAGAAAAACAACCAGTTCTCCAGAGACCATCTTGAACCTCTTCTTCTCCTACTTCATGCTCCCCTAATCTGAAGCTCTTTTCTGGGTTCATCTCTATCCACATTCTTTCTCTTACTGGAGCCTCAGCTCCACAACAGCATGGACACTATGTAACAGTATAAAATAGCAACAACATTTGGAAAAAATTTTCACAGAAACAAGTGGCTATACTTCAGCTGAACATCAGACTCAAGTTGAGGGTGGTGACTACTATCTTTCCTTGATCTAAGATTCTAACCCACATACTTATCTATTGCTCTCCTTTCTGAACAGCTATACTCAATGTACATCGGCCCTGAGGCATTGTGGGTGAAATTCAGGAAAAGGCTGAAAGACCCCCAACTATCTCACTGCAAAGCTAAGATGATGCTTTGGACACTTTCAAACGCTTGTTAAATACAAGAAATGTGGCTCTGCAGTAGAGGAATCTAAAGGAGAGGCTCCAGGCAGAGGACTGAAATCGTTTTTTTTTGCTCTTTCTCAGCCAACAGCAAACAATTGTGACTGCCATATCCTAGGAAGAACAGCGACACCGTCCCAAGCCATGCCAGGAGTCTGCACATTTCCCCCCATCACTGCTTTCTTATCCTTATTAAGAAGGCCTTGGGCACTGAATTTGAGATTCCTTGGTAAGCCATTTCCTAATAGTTTCCAGCTGTAAGAACTGACCGTGTGACTACTGCCCATTTCCCCAACTTACTTGCACTCAGCATGGTAAAAGAGCCAGGTCCTTCTACGCTATTATGCTTAAGAGCTGACCCTATTTGACACAGACCCTGCCTCAATAGAGCCAGAAAGGCAAGTGACATCAGGGTGACAGCCACAGGCCAGAGCTCAGCCATGCAGGACTCTCTCCAGCAGCACTGGAAACAGGCAACTTTATTGATGAATGGAACTTTCTATGTTTGTCTTAATTGAATTAAGCAGCACACTGGGACACCTCTCCGTGTCCATTAAAGAAGTCTCTGCAGATGGGACAATTATGTCCGTGTCTGCCAGCCCTGCCTCTTTCTCAGGATGATACCCCATGCCCATCACCAGCCCCCTTAGGCACAGATGTGCCAACCTGATTTTGTTTACTATGCCGCAATGTCTTTCTCTTCCAGAAGACCATGATTTGCCTGATAAACTACACTGCTTTTTTACCAGCCAGTATGAATAAACAAGCATTATGTTTTCTCTTGGGGCAGGGAGCTTGGCGAAATGAATCAGAAACCCCTAAAAAACAATTGTCTACCCTCAGCACATCAGCTACCGGACAATCACTCAAAGGCCAGCTGTAAGGAAAACAGATGGTGTGTGAGCACTAATGATCCAGGCTTTCTCCACTCCCAGCTTAGGCAGAGCTGCTGGCTTGCATGTTCTGACACACAACCTACCACGAAATGGCAGACAGAGAGGGATGGCACGGGAGACTCCTGTCTGTGGACAGACAGGTGCATTATGGTTTCCGCAAATGACGGTTGCTTTAAGTGGCTTTAAGGAAGTGGCAATCTTGGTAACCCTGCAGCCAACCAATCTCAGGACACCTTTCTCTCCATGGGGGTGAGGCAAAGAAGCACCCCAGTCCAGTGGGCACTGGGCCTCACCCTGAAGCACCCCAGTCCAGTGGGCACTGGGCCTCACCCTGAAGCACCCCAGTCCAGTGGGCACTGGGCCTCACCCTGAAGCACCCCAGTCCAGTGGGCACTGGGCCTCACCCTGAAGCACACCAGTCTAGTGGGCACTGGGCCTCACCCTGAAGCACACCAGTCTAGTGGGCACTGGGCCTCACCCTGAAGCACACCAGTCCAGTGGGCACTGGGCCTCACCCTGTTCACAATGGTGACGCATACCTTCTTTCTTTCCTTAGAAAAGGCCAGAAAAAAAAAAAAAAACCAGCAGGGTTCGTTAATCAAACAATTTATAGCAGACAATATCTGATGACAGAGGCAGGCAGACATCTCATGGCAAACAGCTAGGCAAGCCTGCAGATGTACTCATTCTAGCCACTTAGATCCCTTTAAACAATTCAGACATGAAGATAATCTATCCTAATTCTTTTCTGCATTATTGACACTATTGACTACCCCCAATCCACACCACTATCTAATAAATCAGTATGGGATTAAGCCAAGAAGAGAAAAAAAAATGTGATAAAGTGTCATTTGTCCCCTCCGTAAATCATCGGATGGAGAGACGCAAGGGGACTCACTGCAATGAGAATTGAACTTTCCTACGCAGTCATAATGGTGATGCCTTACCTAATGTGTCCCAAATTTATAACCTCGGCTGATGCGTGCGTAGAGGGCGGCCCCCCGCAACCCCACCGCCATCCAACCTCTGTGAGAGAGCCCTTCTACCCCAGTGAGTTTCCACACTGAACAGCACTTTCTAATTAAAGACAGAAAGGGCTGATGTGCGGGTTTCAGTTCAATTGCTTTCGATCTGAAGGTGTCCGCCATGAGCAATGGCTTCATTTACCAGGAATTACCCTTTGTACAAACCACTTCACTATTTAAAACAAAGCTCATGTATCACCATTAGGGTGGGAAAAATGACCCATCGTTGGGTATTGACAGTGGTGTGGGCCACTTTAGAGGCCCCCTTCTCCTCCCCTCTTTAATGTGGATTTTAAGTATTTGACTCGTTGTTAAATTTGGGCTGATTAAAAGGTTGGGAGTGAACAGTCTTTGACAGATTAGAAGTCTTCACGGAACAGAACCAAAGATACTGAGGGTGGGCTAAGAACAGGGAGCAGTAAGTTCCTACGCTACTGGTTTTCCTTATGAAGTCATAACTCTGTGAAATAACAGCTCTGGAGGTCTGGTGCTTGAAGTGTGCATCAGAAAAAAACAAAACAAAACAAAACAAAACAAAAAACCATAGTGTCTGTCTGTCCTGTCTGTGGTCTCAGCATTCCATCCCAAGAAATGGGTGTCTGGTGTTTGTTCCCCACAACTGCGTGTGCGTATGTGTCATGTGTCTGTGTTATGCACGAGTGGATGTAGTGTGTGTGCATGCACTGTTTTCTATTAAGCAAACAAAATATATTCACCTTTGATCTCACTGATAATAAGCTCCAAATGTGGAAGTGGAATTCAGAATTTTCTCTCAAAGCAAGAATGTGTAAATGTGTCCCCAGGCAGGAACTCTGGAAAGGGTCTGCACTGGGAGTATATATAAGCTGGAAGACCGGTTGTGGGAAGAGGTTACCATCAAAGCTGCCAAAGAAAAGGGCCACCGTGGTGCACGGAAACAGGAAGCTGAGAAAAGGGCCACCGTGGTGCACGGAAACAGGAAGCTGAAGCACGTGCTTTCAGCCACTTCTTCAGCCCTCCACCCTTTCTATTAGAAGTAGGCTACAGCCATAAACCCATGCACCATGCTGTCAGTGTTTAAGCATGCATGTGTCTGTCTATGTGCATATATGGAAATGATGTCATCATCGGCTGGATTATCTAGATGCCAAAAGGGCTACCCAGCTTTATCCCACCTCACAGTTCCCAACAATTGTTAATAGCTTGGATGTTAGGAAAGGAGGAGGGAGGAGGAGGAGGAGGAGGAGGAGGAGGAAGGAGAGGGGGAGGAGGGAGAGGAAGAAGAGGAAACAGACAAGAGAAAAGGGAGAAAAAGAAGACATTGTAAACTTAAGGAAAATATCTATTTAAAGGGGAGTTACTAGAAAATGTAAATAAATGACACAGAATAAATCAAATAATGAAAATACCAAAGATGCCACCTCACTGGTCTGAATAAATAATATATTTGTAGCAAAGAGTTTGCACTGCTTTTTACTTGAACATTCCGTTTCTGTACCAAGACGGAGGCATCCTAATTGATTTTTGTTGTTAGGAGTTGTCTTAAGGACAAATCTGAGAGAGTTTAGGAAGGAGGAGAAGATGTTAATACCAAGGCCAAAGAAAGCATAAACCAAACCATATAGTCATTTTCCTTGCATTCTGAATAGGAATTAGTCCCTGCCCCAAACTCATTCCAAGATAAGGTGCTTCAGTGAACACCAGTTGCCCCTAACACACGAGACCTTGTATGGTGATAAAAAACATGATGAGAAATGTTTGCAAATAAGGAAGGAGGATTTTAATTATTTTCTTATATAACTGGTGATTAGGATGACAGAGATTTGTGACGTATGCCGTTTTCTACACACAAAATTAAATGCTTCCAATGAAGGTTTTGCTAATCATAAGCGAAGCCTGATTTGTCTATTTGATTCATATGCTTTGAAAATACCATCGAGCTCTCTGTCCATCAAACATGGCGATGTAATAGGAGCTATAGATTAATAGCAGAAAAGGGTATAGTGATCCCATACTGACAGATGATGTGCAGTGCGCACTGGTATGTGCCCCGTGTGGATTAAAGGGACCAAATTCTCTCTAAATCAGCCAACTGTCTGAACTGCTAACTGAAAACAATAACACAAGACCCTGACATTGAATCAAGGCATCAAAAGGCCAGCAGAAATGACCCCGAGGTATCAGTCTCTGATAGTGAGAGAGGCACTGGCTAAAAACCTTGATTAGAAACAGGACAATCAAAAATAAATGTCTGTCTTATACTTCCATAAGAGACGTACCTCTGTCACTTATACTTGTTCTGACCCTGTGACCCGCTGTTTTGTTACAACCACTTTCACAGAAGGAATCACGAGGAGAACACACCCGAGAGCTCATTTCAAAGCCTCATCCTCCATCTACCTTCCTGGGGGAGCGGTGCTGTTGATTTAGCTACCTTTAAATATTTGTTATGGCTGCCAATGCTTTCTGAGTGGGGCTCCCTTTCCATAGCAGGTGCATTCCGTAGTGGGAACCTTGGACCTAGATGTTACACCCATCCGTTTCACAGCAAGAGTGGCATCTTGCTCAAAGTCACTGTCTTCCTCCCTAAGTTCTCCTTAAATGAACAAACCAGTTTAATGACAAAGGCACAAATACAAATTAATTAAAACACATACGTACCGGAAACACAGGAGGTATCGAGAGTACCCATAGCATTCTACATGTTAGATAACACCATTGCAATTGATTCACAAAGATGAAAGGCATAAATATAGGATAAAAAAGCTCTGGTTATGCTAATAATTTGATTCAGTCCAATTGAGGTTTAGTAACTGAAGCAGTGCTTCCTGGGATGTTCTTGTGCTGGGTAACGGATGGGAACACACAGGCGCTTGACATACATTCACAGCTGAGGCAAAGAAATGGCAGAGGCTGGTGAATCATATATTATCAATACATTCCCTAAGAAAAGGTTCCTGGTATGATTTACTAAACAGGAAACAAAATAAAACAAATACTTATAAGCATAAACCAATTCATTGACACGATGCTATTTAAAAGACTGTTCTCAAAGAGAGAGAGAGAGAGAGAGAGAGAGAGAGAGAGAGAGAGAGAGAGAGACTAGCCTCAGTAAATGTGTGGAAGAAACATTTTTTTTTTGGAGGCAACCAAACTGGTAACAAATTACCCAAATGTTCAAACTAGAACCCCAGCATTTTATGAAGACATATATTCCTGTAGCACAGATTGGAGTAGGACACTTTGGAGGAAAAGGGGCCCTCTCAATTCTGGCAAAGGAGTTTGGTTAACACATACATGTTGACCAAGCACACCCTTGTAGTGAATTCATAGAAAGGCAGGCAAAAGGATTACCCCAGTGAGAACTTCACAGGACAGGACAGAGGCCCCTGGGAGTCAGGTCCTGGATTCTCAGCAGCAGACAAAACCCAGCTAATCTTGTCACCTCACAGCCACAGACCCCGCCCCATGACACAGCTGGCCTGCCTCCCCGAAGGGCAGTGCTAGGCGGTTTCCAAAGCCCAGGGGTAGTGAGTTAGGCAGATGCCTTTCTAGTAAGAGGCAAGGAGACCCAGTGAAGCCTGGAGCAGAGACACACAGAGCAAGAACCGAATCCAAAAAAGTCGCAGATGTGCACTAATTGGGAATGTAGCCAACAGACATGCCTAGTGAGACCACTGCCAGGGAGGGGACAGGCTTGGGGTGCAGAAACAAGGAGAAAGGCAAACAAAACCATGGTCAGTCAAGACAACCTCTGACAGTGCTCACCCGATGATGGGGAGTTTCGATTTTTTTTTTAAACAGGGGGTTTCAAGCTCCAGAGATCCCAATGTTCTGATTCTTTTGGACTGAATAGATGGATAGATAAGAATAGACAAACTCTCTCTCTCTCTCTCTCTCTCTCTCTCTCTCTCTCTCTCTCTCTCTCACTTTGTTTCAATCATTAAAACAGCTGAATTAAAAGTATAAGCATCTAGATGTCTTCACAGAGCCCCCAAACTCTCTCAGCATCATAGGGATCTCCCCTCCCTTCCCCTCTGGGACTTCTGACATGAGAAAAGATGCTCACAAGAAGAAAACAGTTTTTCATTTTCAAATTCCCGGTCCCCTAGGTTGGAAATCAGCGTTCACAAAGTATTCAGACAGGTGAATTATAATAGCATCTTGGCTTGACGGAAAACCAGAGGCTCCCACCCAAACCCGTCTCTTCCCAATTCTTGAGCCCCCCAACCCCGGCCCCCCTAACGCTCAGTCCACTGAAGCGGTACCCAGTCTGGGTAAGCTGAGACGAAGCTGCCACCACCGAGAAAGAGCCGCGCGTCTTACCTGCTGTAAGTACATAAAAGTCAAGGCACACGAGAGCTGGGGACACATGCCCACGTTGGGGAGTGCCACGCAGGTGGCCCCCGTCAGAGGATGCTGCATCGCGATTCTCGGGTGACCGCAGAGCGAGAGCGGAGACGCTCACATACAATCTACAATCGCGTTGCTTTTTTTTTTTTTTTTTAACCCTCTTGCCTGGTCGCTACAGCTTTCCCCCCCCTCCCCCTTTTTAATTTTTGCCGATTATCTAACTCACACAGCAGTGGATGTCCCTCTTGCTCTCTCTCTCTTTCTCTTTCGTCTCTCTCTTTCTCCCTCCCCCCACCCCCACCGCACCCCAAGAGAGTCCCTCCTCCCTGGCTCTGCTCGCCCTCGGGTTTGCTAGTACCCAGCGTTCATCAGCCTTCAACTAAAGACTCTTGGAGAGGCAGGGAAGTAGTGTGTTGGTTCCCTCGGCTTATTGGGCCTGTTATTGGAGCGCTCTTAAAGTGGAAGGTGCCCCTCACCCCACCCCACTACCCCCTAAAGGTGACAAGAATGGTCAAAGTCGCCTTCTATGAAAGACAGAGGGTTAAGATGCTCTGATAGAGATGCCAGAGAGGAAAGAGGGAGAGATGGAGTAGGGAGGGGGAGGAGGAGAAAGAAGGAGGTAAGGAGAAAAAGGAAGGGGAGAGGGAAAATGGGGAAGGGGAGGGAGGGAAGGAGGGAGGGAGAGAGAGAGAGAGAGAGAGAGAGAGAGAGAGAGAGAGAGAGAGAGAGAGAGAGAGAGAGAGATTTTGACTTACAGCTTCTCTGTCGCTCACTCGCTTGGTGCTGATGCTGGGAGTCTTCTCATTTGCCAAGGAGGTCCAGGGGCAGGGTTGTGCGTTTCTTTCTTTTTAAAAAAGGGACTCGCTAAAATTTAAATTTTGTCTACTAAAATCCTTCGAGGGGAGGGAGAGCGAGCGTGCGAGAGTCCCACATCTCCAGCAATCAAAGGAGCTGGACCATTAGCAAGACTGCTCAGCTGGGACCCTGAGGAGTCCGGGAGATTTTCAGTCGGCGGTTTGTTTGCCTGACTCGTTGGCAAATAAACACATGAAAAGGGATTCCCCTTTTGTAAGAAGCTTGGGGGTGATGGACACTCCAAGGTTTGGGGTGCTGAGGCGGGAAGGAGCAATAAAGAGGTTCCTGCCCCCCGCCCCCCCCCGCGGTGTTCCGGACGCTGTTTTCCCCCTGGAATCAGCCCCTCCGGGGCAGCCCCAATCCTCGAGGCTAAACCAGAGAATCCACCGCAGCTGTTACACTAAAATGCCAACTCGAGGTGAATTCGAGGGGCCTCCTTCCAGGCTAGAACCTGCTGGTCTTCTCAAATTATAAATGCAAGGAGTGGGCAAAAGTCCCTGTCTGGTAAGAGATTATTGTGCGTGAGGCAAAGAACAAATTGAAGTGGTTTTATTTTATATTTTCCCCTCTTGTCTGGCCTCGTTGGTCAAATTAACATTCCACTCTTGCAGGCGGATCTTCCCCCTCCCCTTTATCTTATGAAGTAATAATTATTCATTAGTAGATTTCGTTAGTCTTTATGCAATAAAAAGGGATGTGATCTGTGAATTAAGAGAAAATATGAAGACTCTAACCCGTCCTTGATTCCCACGAGGGGTAAAATCCTGGCAATAGTAAAATCATGATCAGGAATAGTTGCCATATTTTATACAGATTTATTTTGAGCTAGTGGTTGGGATTCTTTTCTTTTCTTTTCTTTTCTTTTCTTTTCTTTTCTTTTCTTTCTCTTTTTCTTTTTAATTCTCAGAGAAAGGTTTCACTAGAACCTGGGTTGTTTGCTTCTCTCAAAGAATCCCAGGTGAGGGTTGGTGCCAACCATGCAGGGCAGAGCCACCCTTGGTGGTGTGGAAGGAACTTTTTCTGATTAGCCACTCCAGAGGCCATCCCCATAGATGCTCCCACACTCCCTCTAGACTTCTAGAATCTTCTAGACTGATCCCTCAGCTTGCAGGACACAATTTACTTGGCAGACTAATCAAATGTTTTCTGATGGAAGGAGAGGAATGATCCCATGCTTAGGTTAGGTGTTGTTCTTCTGAAACGGTATCAAAAATGATAATGTCTCCACTGGGTCCCAACCTTGAGGCTAAACCAGAGACTGTTCATTTCCACCTTCCACTTTGCAAATCCACTCCTCAAACTATTTTGTGAGGGTTCCTGTAGCCTGTCAACTCAATGGCCACTCAGCAGCCTTTTTTAACCCTTTGTGAATCCTTTGCAGGGCTGGGAGAGCAAGGGCAAAGTGTTTTGGGGGGCTGGTTGGGGGTAAGAGGGTTGGCAGAGATTATTTGGAAAAGAAAAACCTTCTTGCTGCATGTTGTCTCAGAAATCAGTGGCATTTGTCACACAGGCTCTGACTCACACAACCATCCAGTACCTCTTCCCTTACCTTCCATCTTTGTACTTAGTTTTATTTCATAATTCCGTGAACCAATGATAAAGAAAGGAAGACCACAGAGAGCTTGGTTTTCCAGTCTCTCTTTCTTCTTCTTCTTCTTTCTTCTTCTTCTTCTTCTTCTTCTTCTTCTTCTTCTTCTTCTTCTTCTTCTTCTTCTTCTTCTTCTTCCTTCTTCTTCTTCTTCTTCTTCTTCTTCTTCTTCTTCTTCTTCTTCTTCTTCTTCTTCTTCTTCTTCCTCTTCTCTTTACTTCAAATATATATATTTTAACTGCAGAGATTTTTTTTTCTTTTTCAATCAGACACTGGAAAAACTACAGTCTTCCAAGAACAGGGTAGAGATTTCTCTCCAGCTCATTTTCATAAGAAATGAGATAAGTAAAACCTGGCACTTTAATAAGACCTTATCTGAATGTTTTAATGAAAAACAAATATATCCTGCAAGGAGCTGGGAACAGTGATCACCTGCAAGAAGCCTCTTTCTTTCTGATGCGAAGGCTCCCAGCAGGGACTGAGGCTCTACAAACCCATTCTGAAGTAATGACTCATGCTTCCACTTAGACTTCAGGCTTAGAATCAGCCACACTGGGGATCTAGCAATGAAGCAGTGAGCTCCCAGCCCTTCTAAATCAAGTGAAAATTATTTGGAAGCAGATTCCGCACTCTGGACCAACCAGCCTAAATGTGTGAGCAAACACCATTGCTTAAGTAAGTCTTCTTTTCCTGGACGCTTTGTCTATGAGAAGACCTTTGGACAGAGGAATGACTTTTTGTTTTCTCCTATGGGTAACTGCAGTGTCTAGCACCAAAAGACCCCAAATCAAAAGGCGTATTTTCTTCATCACTATTTTTGATACAGTGATGACAAAATTTGGTGAGGCTTTCAAGGTGGCATCAAGGGGTGCTGAATCTGAACTTCAACTCAGTGACATAAAGAAGGAAATTCCATGTCACTTACCCCTGGATGACTCTTTCTGTGTCAGCTAATGGGGGAAGAGAGGGAGGACAATGTATTCTCTCTTTCTATGAGGACTCCCAGGCACTGGAGTTGATGTGAGTGCCTGTGTTGTCAGTGAATTCAGCGACTGCCCTGCTGGTTTTTGACTACAAGGACCCTTAATTGAATGCCTACAGATGCCCTGTAGGAGGCCAGAGGGCTTAAAAAAAATCAACACCATAAAACAACAATACCATCTTCACACAGTACTGCATTGGAGAGCAACTGCCCAAGTTCATATTTAATGGAAACGATTGTATTTGCAACATTTTTTTCTTTCTTCTCTAAATTTGTCAATGAGTTAAGAAAATGAAAGAAGTCTTTTACAGCTCTTTTATTTCCCTATGGTTTCCTTAAACTGTCAACACAGTAAATGTCCCATCAAAGGATTCTTTGCATGAGAGTTGCCATGTATCAGAGTGAAAAAGATTATGTATGGTAAGACCAAACGAAGGACATTTGGATGTAATTCATAAGCAATTCCAATCAGTGTGTTAGTTCAGTAACCATATCAGCATAAAGCTTCCCCAAATTTGAATCCTATGTTCAAATTTAAATAAAGTTGACTACATAGTCTCAGTCTTAAGTCAAGTGAGAATACAGGAAACCCCTTTAGAGAACTCTGTCATTTTTTGTCTCTGTCCTGAGCATCACTTTGGTTGACTTCCTTGCAACACTTTTTAGTTAGTATTAACCTCACTCCAGAGGCTGTCCCATTCTCTGCAGCTGGTTTGGCGCAGGGAAGACAAACAAGGATCCCTCACATCATAGAGCTTATATTCAAGTGTGTGTGTTGCAGGGAGGGGCAGACATAATCAATGCAGGTAAGAAGCAAGTAAACCATGTACAGAAATGAGAGTGGGTTCTGTGGGAAGCAAGCAAGAGGCAAGTGAGATGAGAGGATGCTGGGAGGCAGGAGTGGGGAGGCTGCAGATAACACTAGCACGTGGGCAAGCTCTGTAAAATGCAATGTCAGCGTTCCAGAAAGCCCCCTGTTTCCTGCCCTTTGCAATCTGATTCCAAGCTGCACAGTTATCTAATAGACAGATTTTGGAGCTCTCTGGGGTCTTTCCACCAAACAGCAGTGGGAAGTTGCTGAACTAATGCTGCAAAACTGGAGAGATTTTCCCCTCCATCCTTGATTACATGACATGCGGGGTTTCATGCATTGCCTGGGAACATAAGATACACTCAGAAAATACTTTGCAGGGTGAATGAAAGGATATGTGTGTAGGTGGATGGATGGGTGGATGGATGGATGGATGGATGGATGGATGGATAGGTAAAACAGGAACTTGGATTACAGGACCTCTTACTGCCTAATTCCACTGAAAAGACATGGTTTCTAAGCCATGGCTTGCCTTTTGCTTCTAAGTATTTTAAGTTGCTACAAGGCCTCAGTCCATATTGCTTCCTTTAAGACACTCTGCAAGAGATCCACTTTCACACCCAGTTCTCCAGGTGGAAGCATCACTCCATAGCCCTGAGTCACCAATGATACTACCACAGACTCACTCAGATGAGCTCATTCTGAGCAATGGGCTGCTCTCCAGTGAAGGAGCCCATCCCAACTTTTCAGATACAATTGCTTTGCATTTAATGACATGGTCCATTCTAGAGATCAAATTCTGCCTGTACAAAGAACCCTTAAACTCATCCTGAGTGTGGGCTGTTAGGAAGCATATGCTTAAAAGTAAGCCATGGTTACAGAACAGAAGAGGAAGTCTGTGCTGTACCCAGATCCCAGGAGCACACACTACAATGTCTTGTCTCATGGTTATATTTAATTTTAATTTAATTTAATTTAATTTTAATTTTATATTATTTTTATTTTTTACATTTAAATTTAAAATGTAAAAATTGAAAATTTTAAAATGTAAAAATTTTACATTTTAAATTTTTTCGATATCTGATCTTGCTCTTTTATTTAGGCTCACGTTATACTCACACCAATCCTCCTGCCTCAACTTCTTAGTTGCTGGAACTAGAAGGATGGGCCACCACGTTCAGCACACAAAAGATTTTCTGGGGGACCAGAATTCATGGTCATCTTCTACCACATTGAAAAATCTCAGGCTAATCTCTGCTATTTCTGTTTAAAAAGAAAAAGGAAAAAAAAAGAAGAAAGAAAGAAAAGAAAGAAAAGACAAGCAACCCCCCAAATAAATTCAAATAAAAACTCCAGTCATTGTGAATGTTATTGCTTCCTGCTTAAAGGACTGTCATTAATTGCAAAATAAAATTAGCCAATTAAAAAGGTAAAATGCCTACCAATAATAATAATAAAAAAAATTGAAGTAGCTATGGAGAGACACACCTTCTCACTTAACTGTCAGGAAGTCAAAACTGGCTGAGTTTGGGAGATAACACTTTGGTACTGATTATAGAAATGTGAAGTGTTCCTGTCTTTGCAGGGAACTATTACATTTCCCCAAATCTGTCCTGCTGAAATAGCTGCATTGAACGCAGATATGCCTGTGATGGGATGCTCGCTCTCATGTTGCTTATACAGGCAAACGACACAAAGCAATCGAGGAAGGCTATTTAAATGTTAGGAGGCGCCAGAAGCATCCACATGCTTTCCCTCAGAGCCATTTCTTAAAAAGTACTCTAAGAAGCTTCAGAATATACAGAATCATATTTCTGTGTAAAATCAAATCAAACAGCAATAAAGGCCCACAACTAGGGCCTGGGAGATGGCTTGGCAGTTGGAAGAGCTTGCGATGCAAGCCTGATATCCCGAGTCCAAGTCTCAGGACCACAGAACTCCTTTGAAGAGACAGGAAGTGAACACAACGAATCCTTAGGAGCAGAGCTAGGAAGCTCATGTACCAGGTAACCTGGGATATGGAGCACAGTAGCAAAAAATAAGGGAGGCTTCTCTCAAAGGGCTGGGTTGTCCCTTGAATGTCACATGCTTGCAATGGCACACACACACACACACACACACACACACACACACACACACACAAATAGTAAGAATTTAAAAATTAAAACAATAGCAGCAAATATCCACAACCATGTTGCCTGTTTTGTGCACACATAATTTATAAACAGCCAGGGGTAATATGTGTGAATGCAAATGAACAGGAAAGTCCAATGCATAGAAACAGACCTGAAGGCCTATGACTCAAAACTGTGTTTATCCTTAGAGTGATGTGGGATTTGATTTTTACTCTATACAAACTTTTGTTGTTTGTCTTTTCACAATGCATGCATGTGTAATTACTTTCAAAGTAAAATAAAAATCCATTATGATGATTGCTTCCTCATGTCTACCACAGTTGTTATCATGAAGGCTCCAGGTTATGAGGCTAGAGAGATTGCTAAGTTTGGGTTCCAGCACCTATGTGAAGTAGCTCACAACTGCCTGAAACTCCAGCTCCAAGGAATCTAATGTCCTCCTCTGACTACCAAAGGCACATGCACAGATGGCTTACACATAGACAGAAACTTATGCACATGTGTAAATAAAAGTAAGTCTTTAAATATTCACAAGGTTTTTGCTTCTAGGGAATCCTTTACAAATGGTGGGAGGTGTTCCCAGATAATCCATAAAAACCTGCTATTATTGAATTGCAGTATCCTGGATCTCTAGCATCTACCATTAAAAAAACAAAAAAAACAAAAAACCCCCCAAAAAACCACAGGGCTGGTGAGATGGCTCAGCAGGTAAGAGCACCCGATTGCTCTTCTGAAG
Source organism: Mus minutoides (assembly GCA_902729485.2). NCBI lineage: Eukaryota > Metazoa > Chordata > Mammalia > Rodentia > Muridae > Mus > Mus minutoides. The sequence continues at coordinate 863,521 of LR749673.1, read as the reverse complement.
GTGATGAGTTCAAATCCCAGCAACCATATGGTGGCTTACAACCACCCGTAATGAGATCTGACGCCCTCCTCTGGTGTGTCTGAAGTCAGCTACAGAGTACTTATGGATAATAATAATGAACAAATCCTTGGACCGGAGAGACAGACCGGAGCGAGTGGGGCCAACCAGAGCGAGGAGGGCTGGAGCGAGCGGGGCCGGCCGGAGCGATCAGGGTTGACCAGAACGAGGGGGGAAAAACCCACATTTCTTATTTGCAAGACTCTGGGTTCAGTCCTCAGCACCCCCCTCCCCAATATAAAAAGTAAAAAGATACGGTGTGGGTGAAAGGTTTCAGGATGTAACAATCCCACACTTGCTTTGGACACAACTTTCAGGGACAAGACACATTTAACTTATTTACTCATAAGTGGAAATCATTGAATCCTTACCTACCACCCCCTCAGATATCAAGGCTGCTGAGAAACAGACTGGAGAGTTGTCAGTTTGCATATGTTTCTATAGCAAATTAGGGGCATAGCTACATTGCTAGCCTGGGTATCTCTGGGTCTCATTTGACCCCCTCCCAGGTTAGATAGTTTATGTCGAAACCAGGTAAAACAGGAAAAGATACAGATTAATTTACACTCTTTCTTCCTGCAAGGCTCCCTCTCTCTTCCCTGCTCAATGACAAGGAAGCTCAGGTATATAAAGGGAGTATACTTTCTTCCTTTATAAAAGCATATATAACTTTTTCCTTGTGTAGTTGTCTCTGCTGGGGCTCATATACATGAACTTGGCTTATGGCCTCTGAGACAGCCCATGTCACTGTGAAAACCTGTTGCATGGCATGCAGTAGTATGTGGGTGTTAACCTCTACATACACTGACTTATACTGATTGCATGTCTTAGAGAACACAAACAACAAACCATGTACCCAGCAAAGGGACATACAGGTCCTTCCAGTGCCCATGACTCTTCTTTCAAGGCAAGGCAAGGAACATGGCTGCCTTTAGGCAGCCTCCAGGAAACACATATAGAGTATTGCTGACTCTAGCCTATGTCCTCAAGATATGCCAGAGTCCCGTGGCTTGGAAAATGGCCAGGAGCTGAAAGGGGTACTTACTGTGACAGTGGTATTAGGCCTCGATGAAGCTTTGCTAAGTCTCCAGAAATGTCAACAGGGTTGAAATCCAAGTCTGGTGCTTTTGAGGAGGGATGTCAACCTGGGCAAGAGAGTTAACCTCTCTAAATGTCATACTAGTTTCCTCATCTGTAAAATGGAGTCAATAATGAAGGGCTCCCTCTCAGTAAGCTTGCCATTTCTTGCCCTCATCTCCAACGCAGAGGCTATTACGATACAAACTTAAAACAAGGACTGCATGAAATTAACAACTTTTACATTTGTGGCCAAGTTAGGTTTGTTCACCACACACACACACACACACACACACACACACCATCTGCTAGCTTCGTCACTTCGAAAAGGAAAGGGCATTTTACACCCCAAAGCAAAAAAGCAAGAAGGACATAGTCTCAAAATAAAGGACTGCCTTTCAAATTGATTAAATTTAGGTCTATTAAATTTTTCACTAAATTGCCCTTGATTTTCTCATTTAGCTGCAGTCTGTTGCAAATGCCATTTGAGGAGTCTGATGAGCTTGTGGGTCAGCGTTTGGTAACCACTGAGATAATGAATGTAAAGTGCTCCTCAGCCCAGGCACCCACACTCTTGGGATCAGGAATTCTTGGTAAGTATCACAGGGATGCTTGGGAACAATTACAGCAGCGTCCACTGGGCCTGCGTAAGTGTCCTCCTCTTCATGCTGGCTCTCTGCAGCAGGCACCCATGCCCTTTGCAGTTCTGAGCATTCTGACCCACAGAACAGCTTGACTTTCTCATAGCAGAGGTGTCAGAAAGGTCAAGGGAATTGATTATGATGGATCACCAGGGTTTATTCACTCTCCTCAATGACACAGCCCTGCTCCTTCAAGGCCAGCCTAGAGCATAACTGAGATGCAGTATACAGAAACACTTTGGTTCATGATAGGGTATGCAGTACACTGCATAGGGAAGTACGTCTTTCCAGCTCCACATCCTGGGGCTCAATACTCATATTTCATTATCTACTAGCAAATATCTACTAAGAGGTGGGGATAAAGTACTTTTGCAGAGAGCTTGCCTAGTGTGCACAAAACCCTGGGCTGGATTCATAGCACTGCATAAATCAATCATGCTGATGACTGACTGTAATCCCTGCGCTTGGGAGGTGGAGGCAGAAAGATCACAAGTTCAATGTCACCCTCTGCTACAAAACAAACTCAAGGCCAGCACAGACTATGTGAGACCCTGTCTCAAAAGCAAACCAAAATAAAATAGTCTAGTGATTTCTCAGATCCTAAAACCATAGTTCCATTCTTTATTGGAGGATAGTAGTATTATTTTTAATAATGAATTTGATAAAAATTAAAATTATAATACAGACATATGTGACTGGAACATATATCCTACCATCAATCAACAAACAGCAGAAAATATTATTTTGAATTATTATATTATCAATCTTCAATGAGTTAATGAAACATTTATACTTTTTGACCAATAAATAAATAAATCACATACAAGACCAATAAAGTCAATACATTGACAGAATGCTGAATTCCAAAGATAATTTTGTTTTTTGAAAGGTTTCTTTTTTTTTTTTTTTTTTTGGTTTTTCGAGACAGGATTTCTCTGTGTAGCTCTGGCTGTCCTGGAACTCACTTTGTAGACCAGGCTGGCCTCGAACTCAGAAATCCGCCTGCCTCTGCCTCCCGAGTGCTGGGATTAAAGGCATGTGCCACCACACCCGGTTTTTGAAAGGTTTCTTAAATAACATCGCATTATAGAAAAGTACATAGACATATCCTTTGGGTCCTGGTCTTCTGTTTTACTGTTTGTTTGTTTGTTTGTTTGTTTGAGGTTTTGCAGTGTTGTGTGGGAAGACAGGATACATATGGCCCAAGCTTATCTCAAACTCATTGTCTTCTTGCCTCAGTCTTTCCACTGCTGACTTTGCTGGCATGTAGCGTCACATCAATGCCGCTTTGTTAGGTTTTCTTTTTTAAGGCAGAATAACAGTGGCCTTGGACTCACTGTCATTCAGGTTGGTCTCAAGCTCAGTCTCCACTCTAAAATCTCCTGAGTGCTAGGACGACAGGCAGGCAACACTCTAGTCAGCCTTGCCCTGTCCCTTAAGTACTTGACTTAACTTTGCTAGTAAACCAAACCTACACAGCTTCTCACATAGTATCTGAGGTCATTTCCTCTTTGTGTTTTGGAGAGGGACTGGGTCACATATTTTAGATGATAGTTTCTGGCCAGATGGTAACTAATGTTTTAGTTTGTTTTCACTTCCATGAAACTCTGTAAGATAGCTCTTAACGGCTGTCTACAACATGTGAAAATACATGATTGATAGTAAAATAATTCATAATAATACTTTTTGCTGTTCATTAATTTTTGCTAAGACATATGTTTCAATTTCAGGACATTATACATCTGTCTGTATTTTAATTTTACCAAATTCATTATTAAATTGCATTAAATATTTGCTTACTTGCAAATAGGGTGAAGAGTGGGGTTTCCATTCAGTTTGATAGAAAAGAATGAAGGATTATTGCCCCAACTTATCAGCTGTACCAGTAGCAGCAAAAGTGTTGCTTCCAAAATCATCACTCATTCCCATCATCACTGTGACTGCCTTCATCATCATCACCACCAATAGCATCAGCATTTCGGTCTTTGTTGCTTTGAGCACCAGGCTCGAGCAGACAGTTTTCCACAGCATTACCCTTTACAGCTAATCTACAAGCCTTCCTCTCCCAGAAATCAATCTCACATCCCCAGCATCTATTTTTATAGACTGACATTATCCCAGTTTTCTACTCCCTCTCTACAGACAGGAGGTGAAAGCACCAAGACAACCATCACTGTCCTACACTTTTCCAAAGTAAAAGACCCTACCTCTGCCAGAACCTCTGTTATCACCACCTCTGGCCAAAGTGACAAGTTACAAAGGAGATTCTATTACATTAGCCCAAGTTTAATGGGCTGGAGAGATCCACAGAATACCCCTGAATTAAAAAAGGATCCAGAGCAGGTGAATGACTTTTATTCTCACAGGAGCTTTGCTGAAACAATAGGTTCGAAGAGGAGATTCTAGGGGAGAGAGTTCAATGTTTGGCAGTTGAGAGGGTGGGAGTCAGCTCCGAGAACACAGGACAGAATGTTAAGAGCGTGGGACCCAGGAGGGTAGGCGGCAGAGACAAAAATGGCTAAGTGGTGATTTCTTCTAATGAATGTGTGGGTGGGGAGGTCTACTTTGGGAAGCCTCCATAACCACCCACTCTGGGTTTCCACTTTCTGGATGGAACTTCAGCAAATCTGAAGGCAAACAAGTCCTGCAAAGGATTCTCCCCCACCCCCAACCCACTGCAATAGGCCTGGCGGCAGGGTTCATTGACCCTGTAAATGGTCAGAAGTATTTATCTTTCTGAAACCCGAGTCTCCCATGAGCACCTCTGAATATCTGAATTAATGGAGTTTGACCTTAGCCTTCCCAAGATCTTTTTCTGGCACACAGGTAAGAGGCACACCAGATACTCTCAGATCTCAGTGTCATGGTACACCTTCAAAGGCTGGTGGCTGTTAATGATGAGCACAGGATATAAGGACAAACAAAACTAGGTTATTCTAGAAGACCTAGGTTAGGCTGCAGATGTACTGGTCATTGAGGAGCAAAGCACCTTTCTGCTTAGGATCTCAGGTCATCAAATCTGTGTTCTCTGGACTTCTATATCTTGGCCCACAAGTTCACAGTGACAGGACTCATACATTTTTATAATCCTATCTGGCCTGTTAGTTGAGATATATATGTGCTGCCTCTTGGCTTAACTACAAAGACTCATACATGAGGCTAAGCCCCTCACCATGTTCTGCATACATTTGTTTGTATGACTGTCATAGACAGTACCACTGGAAGGCTGAACTAGACAGCTGATTGGCCATTTAGAAATGATTCTGTTGGGGTCTGGACACATTTCATCCTTGATGCAGACATTGGCTGCTTTAGCATTATTCACTTGATTCGATTCTGCAGGCACCAACGTTTCCCTAACTTTTCCCTAACTTTTCCCTTTCCCTTCGAAAGCAAGCTCAAAAATCCTCATCTTCAATTTGTATTTCTGAATCCTCAAAAGCTTGGAACCTATGGTCCCCCTTGTCAAGGAGGGCATTACCTTCTATCTAAGGTGCTCCAAAGCCATTCTTGTGAATTGATATTCTTAGATCCAGAAGATGATGTATCATGTTCATTGTTTACAAAGAATGTCGTTCCCCTTTCCTAACTTCAGATGTAACTAAGCAAGCCCCTAAACATAGGAGTGTACCAAAGAAGAACGTTCTGCTGCCCAGGGCTGGACAGCCTCATGTGCAGCATAGGAGATCCATGACCCACATAGACAGCACTTACCGTGTGTGTGCGTGTATATGTGTGTGTGTGTGTGTGTGTGTGTGTGTGTGTGTGTGTGTGTGTTTGTCTCATATATTGGGGTGAAATGTGTGAACCTGTGGAAACCAGAGGTCAGCTTCAGCTGCTGTTCCTCAGGATGCTGTCTACTTTGTTTTCTGAGACAGGACCTCTTACAGAACTGAAGCTTGCAGATCCACCTGGCCTAGGAATTACAAGCTAGCGTGCCTGACAGTTTTCAATATGGATTCTGGGGATACAACACAGGTCCTCGTTTGTGTTAGGCAAATACCTTACTGACTAAGCCATCTCCATAGCCCAAGTTCTCTTGTATCCTAATCATGAATACACTATGAGCACACACACACACACACACACACACACACACACACACACGGGGGGGGGGGCTACCTCATTTTACATACCTATGAAGCATTGTAAGCAAAGCTGAAATGCAATGAAGCAACTGACTGAATCAGTCTTCAGCACAGCCACAGCCCTGACACGGCAGCACAGGGTCCATCTCAGGAATGTTCATGAACATCACAGAGTCTCCAGCATACCTCAGTACCAACACACAATCCTTTCTGCTACTTTAAGACCCCCAGATCGTTCCTGACATTGTCTGTTCATGGAAGTCCCTCCCTTCTGCTTGCCTGCCTGCCCTTGAGGCTGCAGCGTGAGCTCATCCCATCTCCCCTGATGCTCTGAACCATGACCCCCAACTCTCAAACTCCATCACTCCATCTCTCCAAAGTTACAACTATAAATTCCCTCTTGATTTCTTCTATCCCCATTGAGCCTGTGAGTCACTTAGTCTCTTTAGTCTACAGTAGAAATCTGTTGTTCCCAAATAAGTCCCTTTGCTCTCAGCTTGAGCGCCCCCCCCCAATTCATGCTATCTGTGGATCCAGAGGACTTTTAACTTTATAAAACCAGGCCTGTCAATTCTATGCTCCACCAACACCAAGGACAGCTCTCAGTTAGAGCATGCTAATGGCTGCTGTGCTCTTGCACTGTGTCTCTTGCCTTCGATAACATGGCTGGCACTTCTAAATGACCCCTTGCATAAGTTTCTAGTCACCTCCAACCCCATGAAGATTGCTATGCCCAGTGCACAATGACGTGTCTGTCTCCTGATATGTGTCTCCCTTCTGAGCCTTCTTTGAAGTATGAGTGAACAAACCTCAGAAATGATCAGGGTCTAACTAGTAATCACAGAGTAAAATGGGCGTCATCTTTCTTGCCATGTTGAGATAGAGGTGAATCTTTTAGCATCTTCTCTATGTGTCCAGTTGACTTCACAGAGGCAGTACTAGGCACACACAGATAACACCATCTTATGCACGAGGATGAATACCCATGTTAACTCAGGCTTAGAAGGAAGCATCCTGTTGTTTATAAATGGCACATCCAGTATTAACAGCAGTGAGTTACTTGTCTATTTTCTGTCTTTCAATACTCCATTCTACACAAATATGTAGGTCTTGTGAGAAGTTCCTATCTGCACCCCCCCCCCCGTGCTATCCACCCTCTGTTGCTCCTTCATCTCATTAGTATAACCATTATCAAATAGCAATATCAATGGTAAAATCATGGTCGAATGAATGGGAAAACTTGTAAATGGTACACGTTCCTGCACCTCTGGGGTTCTGATATGTTTCATTTACCAATTGGTTAATTTTTACAGTTTCTTATCAGTCACACCTTGAATGCATTTGCTGTGCCAACTGTTGCTACTACACCCGGAGACACCAGGGCTGTAAGATGAGAGATAGATCATAGGTTCTACCTTAACTATATGTTTTAAGGTCATCTAATTAAAATAATTACATTTAGCAACTTTTAGCACAAGAGACAGCATTTTTTTTCTCAATATCACATAACACATTAAAAGAGTGAACTGTACTCTGGGGCTAATTGAAAACAGTATTACTTCTCTATACTCTCATTTTCAAATATTAGTGTTTATCAAAGAGAGACTTACCTTTTCTCTGATTGGATATACTGTAAAAGTTTCCTATTGGAGATTATAGAATTCAACTCCAGTTCTGATCCTGCATCTATATTCTAAATATCATTCTGTGGGACATTGGTTTCTCTGAGGGAGTCTGACAGTGTAAATGCATGCATGGGGCAGAGGACCATGAGCGTGCTGTGTGGTATTGGGAGGCAGAGGTTACAGGTTTACCCGCTAACAGGGAAATTACAGTGGTAATGTGAAGGGTGTGCTGCCAGGCTCAGTGATACACGTCTGCAATGCCAGCCCTTGGAAGTCAGAGATGGGAAGATTGAGAGCTTCTGGCCAGTGAGGGCTTCATAGGAAGACCGTTCCAAACACAACCCCTCTCCAAAAAGCAAGACTGCTCTTTTGTTGATTTCTTGAGAGAAGAATGCTGTAAGGACCGGGGAGCTGACTTCCTGAATCTCAGGCATGGTGCTGTCAAGTCCTTGCCGGGTGACTTTCTGACAACCCATTTGGATTTTTGAGTTCTGCGTAAGTAAAATACAAGTTTTAAATGCATGATTATTTTTAGGTCTGAGTTTGGATAACATGGAATAATACAAGCAAAATACTTGGAAACCCCTTAAATACATGATGGACAAAGGCTTCAAAGATGGTGATGACAATGGTAGTGGTAGTGATGGTGCTGATGGAGATGATGGTACTCGGTGGTGAAGATGATAATGGGAGTGATGTGTGGTGGTGCTGGTGATGATCATGGTGACAGATGCTGATTGCTACTGATATTCGGGTCATGGTGTTGATAAGGGAGATGGTGCTGGTTGGAGATAATGGTGACAGTGATGATGAGGGTAATACTGTTTGTTGATAATGGAGGAAGAAGCAGAACTAACAGGGATAACCAATAATGACAGTAGTGATGACAGTGGTATTGGTGATGGTAATGATGATGGAGGTGGTGGTGGTGCTAGTGGTAACAGTGATAATGATGGAAGTGTTCTTGGTGATAATGATGCTGATGATGGTGTTAGTACTGGTAATGATAGGGATGCTGTTCATAATAGTGGTGATGATGCTGATGGACATATTGGTGGTATTGTGATCTGTCTATTCTTTTTATTTTTACATCTATTTATTTGTTTGTTAATTTGGCTTCTTTTGATACAGAGTTTCTCTGTGTGGCCCTGGCTCTCCTGAAACTCTCTCTGTAGACCAGGCTGGCCTAGAATGCAGAGGTCCACTTGTCTCTGCTTCCTGAGTGCTAGAATTAAAGGTGGCTGCCACCATGGCCAGGCTAGATCTGACTACTCTTGATTGTGAAGGAAGGGTAATGTGATGCCTCTGTCCTGTTCTCTTAGAGTAGGAAGAGAGGAAGATGTCCACCTCATCTTCCTAAACAGAGCTCATTGCTGGTTCTCTCTTCACCTTGGTGTGTCCAGCTACCGAGGTAGCTGCCATGTTTGTTACCTGTCTGACTCCCCTGCTTTCCCTCCTTATAACTTGCTACAAACATCTCCAGTGGACTGTCCTGTGCATAAAGCAGTATCTGGCATCTGTGTCCTTCTGGGTAACTGTGAGAATATTAATATTTTATGGCCATCTTAGTGAAAACACCAACCCCAGGGTGCTGTTACTTCCTCTGATATCATTCAGACTCTCAGCAGGCAGGCATGTTCCCTTTCTCCAAGACTTGTCTCTCAACACCAAAGCCATTCCAATATATTTTCTCCGGCATAGTCAATATCCTATGTTCCAGGAAATACCATAAAACCAGTTCCAGGAAATACCATAAAACCAGCAAATCCAAGAATCATTGAGCATTTGCAGTATGCTGGGCACTGTGCCAATTTTCTCACATTTATTATCTCCTTTCCTCTTCTCAGCATTCCAATAAGCAAGGCTATAACAACTATCCCATTCTACAGGCCTAGAAACTGAGAAGTAGATAAATTAGTAACTCTCTTAAATTCCCAGGCTGAAGCACCAAGTCAGGTGGGTGTGGTTTCTTAACTATTTATTTATTCCATAATGAATTGCAGAGAATGAAGTTTGTCAGAATACCCAAAAGCTACTTGATAGATATTGGTGCTCTCTTCTTCTTCTTCTTCTTCTTCTTCTTCTTCTTCTTCTTCTTCTTCTTCTTCTTCTTCTTCTTCTTCTTCTTCTTCTTCTTCTTCTTCTTCTTCTTCTTCTTCTTCTTCTTCTTCCTAAGAAATTATATTGGATGAACAGCGTCTAAACTGTAGTTCATGTTGATCTTGCTTCTTCCAGGCTCCAGGTATCTCAAACTATCAGAGGTTCACTGGAGAACTCAAGTTCTGAGATCTGAAGAAGACACAACGTCACTCTATTGCCTCTTTGTGTCCATAAATCACAACCAAGTTGACCTCAGCCAGGAAGTGCATCTGGGAATGGTTTGGACTTCGGTAAGTAGTTAGCCATACACAATTCTACCTCAGTACATTTTTCATTAGATTATGTTTTCTGTTTTTGTACAGCAAAGCACAGGAAACCTCTGCACAGTGCACAGCTGCCCAGATATACACTCATCTGGGAATATCCCCCTGTTAGGACTTGAAAATGAAATATCTTCCACAGGCTCATATGCTGAAGGCTCCACTCTCAGGGAGGAGTGCTGTGTTGAGGAGGATCTAAAAACTTACTGGAGGACATTGGTGCCCAGGGGTGTACTTTAGACCTTGTAAGCAGTCTGTTCATTCTCCAACTACTTATCACCATGAGATGAACAGCATTTGCCCTATGCTCCCATCTCCATGACCCTCTCATGAGACCATGGTCTCAGAACCCACAGAGCCAGCATCTGAGATCTCTGAAGCTTTGTCCTAAAACGAATCCTCACCAAGGTGTTCTCTGAGACTATTTAATTTGATCATAGTTATACAACAAAAGCAGCATACTCTCTTACATAAGCCCAATCTATATTGCTAATCCATACTGTTCATTTCTGTACTTATCTCTTTCTAGATGCCAATCCGTCTCTCCACCTAGATTCAGCCAATGCTTCAGAAAAACCACCAGATGTTACTAGTGGCATAATGATTACAGGTTTTAAAAATTATTCTTATTGTTTATCTCTAATGAGTCAAGTTTTGCATAATAGGTTTTGGGACAGAGAAAAGGAGATATTTATATTTCCCTCCCTTTCTTTCTGAAAAAGAATAAATGTAAATAACACAAGCTCCAGAGTAAAGTACCTTGTCTCTCATCACACCCCAAGTCAGAGCCTCCCCAGGGCTTGACGGGCAGAAGGGCTTGAACCACAAGGAATTAGCCTTGATCTCCTCCATATCCCTGCCCCGTAGACATAACCCAATGGAGAATCTAGAAAGAGACAGAAGTGCTGGCATAGGCTGAGCTCTCCACGCAGCCTAATTATAGTCACCAAAGAAGATCCTTTCTCGTCTCTCCAGATCCTGCCTGACAGCTCATCACTCCACTGGCATTTTTGTCAGGAAAACCTCATTTCTATTTTTATTATGAGAACTGCTTGTCTTTACTGGCTCTTTGTACATAGATCAAGACATTATCAGGGCCTGCACTTTCCCCAGGCGAATGGGAATGACTAATTTTCTCTCTCTATTAAGGACTCTGCTACCTCCACTGGATTCCACAATATTCATTTCACACTCTAAGACCTTAAGGACCCGGGAGAATGTTAACCTCTCCGGTGCCACACCCCCTCATATTCCAAAGCCTCCTGGTATTTATTTCCTGAGCTTATGTTCAACAGAGAAAGTGGCCTAGAGAGCTTCAACACTCACTTGTTTAGTGGGGCCTCATTTATAACACAAAGGACAAATTTCTACTTCATTCTTTATAGAACATTTTTTTTTTTTTACAAGAAGGGCTTATCTCTAGCTAAATGAGGTGAAGCAGAAAGGGTTTGGAGCCTAGGAACTGAAGTCATAGACTGGTGTGAGCTAAACAAACTGGGAGCCAGGAAGCCAACTTGGGACTTCCACAAGAACAGTATGCACGCCTAACCTCAGAATCATTTCACTGGGAACTGAATAAAGCCACATGATGACAGCAGAGGCCCAGTGAAGGTAGGAAGAAAAAGCTGGCATTAAACGGTGTCTCTTCCAGTGAAAATTACACCCAACAACAGCAATGGTATAAAGCCCCTGTGTATAGAAACTAAAGTTCATCCCATGCCCAGGATTCTGGAAAGCATTTATATGTATCATTTTATTTAATCCCTATGTCAAAGTTTTTATTCATGTATCCACCCATTCATTACACATTTAATTCATCTATGAATATTTATAGAGTAGTAAATTATGTTCTAAGGATCGTATAATGTTCCCAGTACATGGTGATTAAATATAAACAAACAAGTAACAAGCAAGAAACACAAACTGTTCCTGGGATGAAAAAAAAAAAATCAACCTATTACCAGAGACAGCCATGAAAACTATCAGCGCGATGGAGTTCAAACATGAAAACTATCAGCGCGATGGAGTTCAGACATGAAAACTATCAGCGCGATGGAGTTCAGACATGAAAACTATCAGCGCAATGGAGTTCAGACATGAAAACTATCAGCGCAATGGAGTTCGGACAGAACTAAGTCTTCCTATCTTTATACTTTAGAGTTTATTCTAGGTACATGGAAACATTTCACACAACAACGTATATATAAAGACTTGTGATATTTGTATTCATAAGTAAAATTAGGAGTTGTTCATATATATTTCAATAAGTGAATGTTTAAAGAAACAGCATCATGTTCATATCATGAAACTATGTGTGTGTGTGTGTATGTATCAGCATATATATATATGAATCTCTAAGCAAAAGGAAGTAAATGCCAAAGGTTTGCTATTACGTGGTTCTGATTTTGAGCTATCTACATTTTGTTCAAGTGAGAATCAGTATTTACCAAAAAGACTTGGGTGGGTAGGGAGTGGATGTTGAGAGAACAAAGGAAGTCATGGAACTGCTATGTATCTTGACTGTGGTGGACGCTGATCCTCATATGTGATAAAACTGAACAAATGAAGCACCTCACCCTCACACGTCCATGTGAAATTGCAATAAACCTAGAGAAACTGAAATGAGATCAGTAGATTTTTATCAGTGTACACATCGTGGAATGGGGATACTTCACTTATAATTTTGTCAACATGATCATTAAGGAAACCAAGTGAATGTGCTATCTATTATTCTATAATAAATCAAAAATTATCTCAATAAAGATCCAATCAAACAAGATTACATGGCAAATTTTTTGAGGCCAGTTCTTGTTCTTGCTACAAAGGAAAAGATTAGGGCATTAGTAGCAATATGGGAGCTATGGATAACACGGGGGTGGGCTTAGACTAATGAAGATGGGGTTTTTTCCTGGGTAATTGAAGTCCGAGAACTTGGTGAGGAACATGGCAAGCCGCACATATCCCAGAAAATGAAGCCTTGTGGTAGAGGCGTAACCAGGAATGGACATGGTTGGGCAGCAGAAGAAACATGGCAGAGAGGACACAGCATGCAAAGGTGAGAGGACCTTCAGCAGATGCATAATACAGGGAGAAATGGGCTGAAGAGATGGCTCAGAGGTTAAGGACACATGGTTCTTTCAGATGACCTGAGTGTTGTTCTTAACACACAGGTTTGGTGGTTCACAGCTGTGTGTAACTCAAGCTCTAAGGAATCCAGTGCCCTCTTCTGGCCTCAACAAGCACTATACTCATAGTATGGTGTATTTGCACGCACACACACACACACACACACACACACACACTATGCATAAATAAAACAACTCTTTAAAAAAATGAATGACTGTTCTCAACTTTTACAGAAGTTGTTACTACCATGTAGGTGCTAATAACTGATAGTAAGCCATAAATCCAGGAAGTTCCTGGCTTGGAGCTCAACACCAACATTGCCATAATATGCACTGCCTCCTGATACAGCTTTATAGTGATGGGGAAATAGTAGAGAGGGAAGAGCACTGCTGTTTAAAGATGAGGCCTGGCTGAGCTCAGTCCAGGCTTCATGTGCTAGCTATGTCATTCGATGTTCCTCCAGTCACATGGGAACAGAGCAGGGAGAACCCCCAGCCACTCTCAGGCCATCCAGCTTGGCATACACAGCCAAGAACAAGACATATTCACAAGTAAGCACAAGGTGAGGACTGTTTCCATGTGCACACCATAGCAATATGTGCTCACAATCACATATACCCCTTTATGAATACATACTCATCACACATCCACAATGAGGAAAAAAAATGGTTCCCTGAGGTTAAGTATGCCCATACTATTCAACACATAATGTTCCTCCTATAAATGTACCTAAGGGAACAAAATTTATGTTCAGAGAAATGGCTAAATAGGAATGTCTGAAGCAGGAATTTCAAAATCAGCAAAAACTGGAAGCAACCCAAATGCCCTTCAACTATTGAATATACACCAAGTGATGCATCCATACTGTTAAGAATGCTACTCAGCAAGAAGGAGGAAAAATGATCTATTGATAGATGCAGTCACATGGAGGAGTCTATATCCACTTCGCCCAGAGAAAGAAGGCACACTCTATGGCTGTCTTTGTATTCCATTCTTGTGACAGTTTAGAAAGGACAAAGATGCCAGGGGCAGCCATGCTCCTGGTGATTCCTGTGCGGTGGACTGACTCCACATACAATCAAGGAAACTTTTCAGAGAGATGAAGATATCCCATATGCTCATGCTGGCGATTGTCACATGACCATTCATGGTTTAATGTATTCAATGGGACAAATTTTCCTACATATAAAACGGTCTTAAGTAAGCCTGGCCTGTATGCTGGGATCTCAGGGAATGAGCAGATGCAGACAAAAGCCAGAGGAAAACTTTCCTTGTGTCCGGGAAGTTATTGGTGGTCCCAAGAGATAGCAACATTAATAGTCTATTTTTCAGATGTAATAAATAAAGACAGAAGGAGAATATGGCCTCTATAGAGGGTGGTGGCTGGTGCCTAGGGAGGGGCAGACAGCAGGATGGGCTATAGAAAGCCTGGACAACACAGAAGGACTTTTTCTGAGTGTACTAGGCATTTTCCTCATGTGTACTCTCTTCTTTGTCATCAAACAAGAGGAAGTGTTTCCCATTCCAATCCTCCCAGACACTCAAGCCATCATATACACCAGTGTCTGTTGGTTCAGTTAAGGCTGCTTCTGCTCTGCATCTATGGATTTGGACATGGAAACTGAAGAGGATGATTTGGGAGCCACACAGAAAGATGATGGAAAACTGGGAACTAGACCAAGCATTAGGAGGTAAACAGACAGAGGAATCAGCAGAGGAACTCTCTAATGAGACATGGCCCAAGATTTCCAACATCTGTGTCATTTGTATCTGCAACTCAGCTTTGGTGGTGATTTCTTGATTCTTGAGAAGATATGCCTTTCTATACAATGGGTCAATACTCCATACAAGCCAATAATTCCTAAAATCCCATAGCCCTGAAATAAGTTGAAATTCCTTATATATTTGTAGTAAGAAGGGAAAAATGTGTCCCCTACATGCCAGTGTTCCTTGCTTATGTCTCCATTTCCTGAGAAAATGCTGAAAAGCACAGGGTGCAGCACACTTCCCTTCCATCTTTAGCAGCCCATCTCATGCTGCAAAGAACACAGCCAGGATGTCTGCCTAGCTCCAAATGAGGCAAAATGCATAAACAGACTAGACTTCCCTTATTAATGCCTGTGCTTAGAAACAACGGTTTAGTGGTGGTTTTTGTCTCTTGTTCTTAGCAATTAGATGTCCAATCAGAGTCAGGGCTGGGATTCCAGAGTCGCCTTTTCTCCCTGTGCAGAAAAATCCTGTTGTGAAGTAAGGTCCAAATGTGCAGGGCTCAACAGTCTCAGGGTAGCGGATGTGAGGCTGTCTCTTGGCCCAGAAAATACACCAGCACCTGTGACTATGGCCATATTTGGCAGCCATGTCTGTGCTCTCACCAGGCTCTCCGGGTTCTCAAAGCTGATGCCACGAGGGAATCATAACAAGCCGACGATCAATTTCTCTTTCCGTTGTATGAGTCACTGGGGGCTGACTCTGAAATAGGGCTAGAAAGTTTGGTCATTTCCCGAAGTTCCCATTTCTTGTAGGATGCTATATGAGAGAAAGATGAATTCCGAGCTTCCTCTAGGGGACACGGGTTCTAGTGAGGCAACAGTCAGATGAGTTGGTATCATGTATCATCATTTGTGGATGGAGCCCAGAAAATGCTCTAATAGCAATCACCATCCAGTCAGCTCATTTTCATGCAGACCTCCCCTCTCCAAATTCTACCCCCCAACCCAACCCCCTTAAATTTCTAATATTGCCCTCACTATGTGTTCTCATCATCCTGTCCTTTGCTCTAGAGGATGAGGGTGACTTGCTGGTCACTGCCATGTGTGGCTCAGGCCTAACTCTGCAGAGAATTCAGTCAAGGCTTGCTGAATGAACAAATAATAGGAAGCCTGGTGCACACACATAGAAATGAATTCAAGTGCAAACCCCCAAAGAGACCACCTGGTGAAAGGCAGAAAATATCATTAACTGAAAACAAGACATTTCTGAGAAATCCGCATTTCAGCTTTACCAAAGAGACACCGTAGCACTTTGCCCAAGTGACATGTTATATACAGAGAAAATGCAGCATTTATTTCTATTACACCAGCTTCCTCTGTGTAAGTCAGAGAGGTTAGACGCTCAGCATGGGGTCCCTCTTGGCCAAAGATCCACATTAAAAAAATAAGAAAGGAAGGAAGATATATATATATATATATATATATATATATATATATATATAAAATTGTCTCCTGGAAAATCATCTATAGAAATTTTATAATCAGTTAAAATAAGAGGTTTTTTTTTTTTTTTTTTTTTTTTTTAAATCAGTCTTTCTTTACTACTTACATAGACCTAGATCCCAGGAAGATCATGGTATGTTGTTTTTTAAAGGAACAAAAAGCAAAAAGAAAGGAAATATTAAATTTCTTGACTTTCTAGCTAACCCTCATCAAGTGGTCCCTATTCAACGAGGTCAGTTTACTTTGAGAACAAGACAACATCAGCTAAGCTACGGAAATCATGGGTAGCCTTAACACTTGGCATAAATATTAGTGTCCATTTCAGGTTTCATTGCATTTTTAAACAAATGAATTGGATCTTGGCCATGTTTTTACTGTGGGGGAGGGGGGAGTAAAACCAAAGTTCCTTTAGACTTTTCCATAGGAATCTCAGAGAAGAAGAGATGGGAAATAAAGAACCTAAGATGCAAGTCAACCTGAAACAAAGACATCTCAAATTCAGTGATAGTCTGATGGAGTGACACAGCTGGGACTCTGCAGGTGGGTGGGTGGTGGTGGGTTCTAAGCCAGTTTGAGACACACAGACTGTGTCAAAGCCAACAGACAGACAGCCATAGAATGGTTGATGAACGATAAAACCATGAGCTGTATAAAAGGATAAACTGGTAGAAAGAGGTCTCCATGGTGCATGTGTTCAGTCAATCATTTAAATGGCTGTCTTTGGGGAGCTTCCTTGTGGTTTGCAAATATCAAGTATACACTGGAGTTCCTCTGTAGATATTCTCAACTGAGATAAAGTGAAGATTTACTCATGAAGAGACACCAAGCGAGAGAGGTGTGTGCATTCTTTAAGCATTACGACACATTTATTTAACAAGATGATGCATTTGCAAATTCAATCAGTAGGTATGCAAATGGGCACAAGTTTGCACATGAGCAATTGTTTGAACACAAGTATAACAAACATCTGTCCCTGTTTCCTACTTGAAGTTTTGCTGTGGAAGCCACATCAGGATGTCGGGAACAAAGTAGACAAAGTAGAGCTAGGGACTTACAGCTCACGCTTCAATCTCTCTTTACATGTGCGAGGAGAAACTGTCCAACGAAAGAGTGTTTACCCAGCATCTTTAACCCTTCTCTTTCTCAAACATGCACAAAGTGTAGTGTGAGCAGAGAGAGAGAGAGAGAGAGAGAGAGAGAGAGAGAGAGAGAGAGGTATTTTTTGCATTGCTCACCAACAAAGATTGTTGTTGTATTCTACTGAGATACTAACCTGTCTGAATATTAATCTTTCCATTGTGATCATTTCTCCCTCTCTTTTTATGTTCTTCTTTTTCAGATTGGCTGTTTTCTTGTGGGACAGAACCTCTCCCAAAATAGCTATGGTGGACTCTTAAGCTCAGAGAGATGCTTTATATTAATGATTCTTATTTGTCTTGCACTGGACAGAAATTCTTTGTATGAGTCTAATAGAATATCAAACCATGTTTACACAGAGAAGCTGAAGACCATAGTTTTAGGTCAAAACAGTGATGGAAGATTTTCTTCTAAGCTTCTCAAGCCTTCAGGAAACCCTGATGCTGAGACATAGAAGAAATGACCCCCCCATTCTACATGATGATGGTCAGTTAGAAGGTGCTGGATACACAGACTGCAGCTAGACTTGGTACTTTGGCCTCATTCTAGCTAAGAGCTGTCCTAATTGTCATTACTATGACCAAAAGAGTGTTCTGGAACTCAGAGAATAGGAGGCTCATGTGTCTCACCTAGAGATAGGGCAAAAGATGGGGGATGTTTTCAGGAAAGTTGTCTTAAAGGAAGCACATCTCCACACAGGCCTTTTTGAATCTTCCCTGAGATGCAATATATGTTTTGCAGCAGATATCATATTTTGTTTCTTAATAATCCATATTTATTTTGGTTAATAACTGTAGATATCACCCCTCCAGGATGAATAGTTTAAGAAAAAAATCATTAAATAAAAGTTGGTTAACTGCATTTCTGAAGAAATCCAACATTTTAAATCTTTCTTCTGAGAACAGAACTGAAATAAAGTTAAAGGATAAATTATCTTCCTTTTGTTTTTTTACCCCTTCCTCCCAAAACACAGATTCTGACATGTGTTTTTCTGCAAGGTCTGGAGACACATTCCAGTTTCTTTCAATACCTTAAAAAAGGAGGCAAAGTTATACAATCTACAATTCACTGCACACAAGCTGCCTTTGATTGTATCTCCTTGCAAACTAGACACTTTGCGGGGAAGCATAAAACTGTTTATCACTAAACATCGGAGATTCTGCTCAGATAATTTACATATAATTAGACAGAAGCCCACACTTGTGAGTAGCAGCATGGCCTTCCCTGGAACAGACAAGTCTTAAGGATGTTTTGGGAAAGTGTAATGAGGGTTTTATGAGTGTTTCTAATCCATCTTAACATGGGTGGAAACAAAGGTGCATTACTCCTTTCCGCAGCCAGACCATTACATAACTCAGAGCAGAATAATGATAAGCTGAGGTTGGAAGAGGTAACCTGCCCAGGTATGTAGAACAATTAGAAAATTCTAGTCTTTTCCAGAGGCATAAAATGAATTTGATGATGATCCCTTTGGAAGTATTTCTAAAAAAAATTAAAAACGAATCATCCAAGGATAGAAGCCTCCTACTCAGGTTCTCCATCCTTCATTATCTACCTGGGAAGGGAGGGGATACAGAGGAATGCTGAGAGAGGAGAAACGCAAATGAGAACCCAGTCTCCCCCTCCCCCGAATCTACAGGGGTCTGCTTTTGTCTTTTCTAGACATCTTCTGCCTAAGACACAAAGGTAGCTGCTTCCAAATAGACTGACCATCACTCAAAGGTGTAGCATTGTAAAGAAGAGCTCAGGAGTTAGGGGAATGGGAAAGTGTCACTATTTCATGACACAAAGACTGCAGCCAGTAATAGGCAAGTCCCTGGCTGCTTCTGCTCTGAAGCTGCTCTACAGACTTGGCACTGGGTCTCCAAGGGGGCTTTTCAGAGTCACCTCTGCACTCGCTTCTTTTGAATCCACAAAGCCAAGGTGTGTGCTTTCCCTTGATGAACAAGGAATTACGTTTTGGCTTCTCCTTACTATCTTTCTGATCAAAACCGCTCTGCATTGTGCTTTATGGCTGAAATTTACGCAGCACATAATCCCAGCTATATTCACTTTATATAATGACATCTTCCCCCATACCCCCACGAACTGCTTAAAGGCACTGTGAGCAAGACCACGTTCCAAAAGTCCCTAGGGTTTCTCTTAGATCCTCCCAGAAAGACATGCTCAAAGTCTCCATCTGGCCCTAAATAAGGCAGTAGGTGAAGTCTAGATTCAGGATGACCAATTTGAGGCTTTAGAACACAAAGTGGATTTCTTGGATGCTTGTAGCATATATAACTGAAACAATATCTATTAATTTTGTAACCACAATCTAGGGAGACAGTGTGTCCAAAGCTCTAATTATGTTCTCTGCCAGCCAAGCTCAACATTTTGTTTCCGGTCATCTGAACATCTATCCAGGAGGCTTTACAAACCCCATCTTCCTGATTAAAGAAATATAACAATCACACACAAGTTATAAAAATAAACTCTCCTTCCTCAAAACTATGGAAGCAAAAATGTATAGGTCAAACAACATATATTATGAATAGCCACCTTGTGCCTAAACTAATGCCTGCCAAAGGATAAATATTTGAAGAGTGGGTGAGATACATGAAAAATGGCAAATGAAAAGAAATATATGTTTAAAATAGGGGATGGTTAGGAAGTGGTAATCAGTTTGCACATTTGAAATGTATGTAGCCATTAAGTTTTTATAAAATATTTCCTAACATATTCCTTTGCACTATTATTTTTGAATTGGTTAATACAGCAAAGTATGATTTTTTTTTCTGTATGTTGTCTCTTCTACTATGTTCCCCATTTCTCTCCCTCTTCTCTTCATTTCCTTTCTCTGTGCCTATCCATGGACACACACACACACACACACACACACACACACACACACATCCATCCTTCTTACTAGCCAACTACCAACACATTCATCCATGCATCTACCCACCCATCTATCCATCCATCCATCCATCCATCCACCCATCCAACCATCCATCTATCCACCTATCTACCCATATATCCACCATCCACCCAGCCACATATCCATCTACCCACCCACCCATAATCTACCTACACATCTACCCACCCAGCCATTCACTTATCCACTCATCCATCCATCCATCCATCCATCCATCCATCCATCCATCCATCCACTCATCTATCCACCTACCTAACCATATACCCACCCATTCATCCATGCATCCATCCATCCATGCATCCATCCACTTGTCTCAGATAGAAGCAGCAATGCAGAGAAGTGATCCCAATCTAGTCTATAAGGAACCCTAGTAATATCTGTGTCAAAAACAAGTTCAGAGTAGAGTAGTAACAAATTCTTAGGTATGCTACAGTTATATTTTTCCTCCATGCTATGGGAGGAACTGCTTTATAACATAGTCTGTGTGCTTGTGTGTAGGGGTATGCTTTGCCATATAGTAGATTATTTTCTTAAGTTTCTTTGCACACATCTTATTTTTATTAGTATACATTAATTGTACTATATAATGGGTACATTCAGACATTTGCATTATTGCGTATAACACCTCTCTTTCCTTCATGTCTTCACTCTCCTTTTTCCATTCTCTAGTCTCCTTCTAGAATTTCTTTCTTATTGTACAAATAGAACACAGGAAGCATTCAGCAAACAAGAGCTGTGATAGTACTTAAAACCCAGGAAGTACTCAGTAGTTATTATGGTCCATGATAACACCCAGAATATAGGAAGGACTGAGGGCACACATGAGTTAATTCAAGTCATTTGGTGATGCAGCTCTTACTATCTGAATGACTGGATCAGTCCCCTAGATGGACAACAGATTTATAAAATAATGCCAAGAATAGGCTCTGTGGATTTTATAAGCAGGTGGGGAAATTCTGTTTGTGAGTTTCCTTTGGTGCTTTGTGATATTGAAGAGCCATGATCCACTTTAGAGAGGAGAGCCCTTCAGCTGGTGCTCAGAGCATCCCTCGGGGATTTAATAAGAAGCATTATGGACTTAAGTAATACTACAAGAAAACAGAAACAATCGATGACATATTGAAAGAATTGCATAATACACTTATGTACTGCAGATAATGGAGTTATGCAGGAGTATGGAGGAAAAACAAATGTGGCATTTGGAGAGGAGGAGTTTTATGAGCAGTGCAATGAACAAAATGTGGTGGAAGCACTCTTGATTGTGCGCTGAGCATGTTGATTTAGGGGGGACTGCTGAAGCCTCCTATAGTAACCTAGACCTTACTTCCCGTCACAACAGAGCTTCCCAGTGTTCTCAAAATCTTCTCATTTTTGTTTCCTCTTCTATCCCATGAAAACCCCAGGAGCTACAGATCCCATTTTATTTTCCAGTTGAGGAAACCAAGAGAGAAAGACATCAAAGAAGACGACCTATATCCCTGGACACACGCATGGCTGAAATATGCTAAGCACATTTTTTTTTTCCTGTAAAGTGGCCAACAGAATTTTCAAGAATACAACATGTTTAAGTTAGTGAAGTCAAACTAGGTGTTGTGGTACATGCTTATAACCCCAGCACTGAACAGACTGAGGCAGGAGGATGGTGTGTTTGAGGCCAGCTTAGGCTATATAGAAAGACTGTGCTCCATAACTATCCTTTATGAGAATAATATGTCCAAATCATCTAGCATGTTACAAGTGTGAGGTAGAAGAGAAGAAAGCCTAGGGAGAAATTACTAGGGGGCAAGACTATATCCCCAACAATATGAGGGGATTTATATATATGGAAGAGGAGAGATGAGGAAGATAGTCTGGCTAAGGAACCCTGAGACTTTCCTCCTGAGTGCAGCTACGTTAATCTTTACAATAAAATCAAAGGGGCTAGTGAAGGTTGGCTTCCTTGAAAAAAAATCACTGGCCACTGCTTTTTGTCCAAACTGTGATATCCCTTCCTCCATCTGGCACCCGAGTCCTGGGTAGTACTTAGGGTAGATAAGAATCTGATTACATGTTTATTTTTAACAGTTTGTTTGCATGATTTTGCCTCAACTTCTAACACTGAGGTTTAACACATAGTACTGATATAAAAATTATTTAATAAAATATCAATTATAAATTTTTAATCAAAGAAGTAATAGTAAGAAAATGGCCCAATTATCATTTTGATTTTGAGATGGAGATTCATGTAGCTAGGGAGGCACTAAACTCAATTGTTTTCTGAGGATGGCCTTGAACCATCATGTCCTTCAGATCTTCCTTATCTCCCTAAGGCTGGGATTAAAAGTGTGCACCACTTTGGCAAATTAGAAACTGTCTGAATCATCACAGTGATTGTGGAGGCTAAAGTGTTCCTAGCATGCTGCAGTGTTAGAGGCCAGTGATTGTGGAGGCTAAAGTGTTCCTAGCATGCTGCAGTGTTAGAGGCCAGTGATTGTGGGGGCTAAAGTGTTCCTAGCATGCTGCAGTGTTAGAGGCCAGTGATTGTGGAGGCTAAAGTGTTCCTAGCATGCTGCAGTGTTAGAGGCCAGTGATTGTGGAGGCTAAAGTGTTCCTAGCATGCTGCAGTGTTAGAGGCCATGAGTTGAATAGAGTCTTATGATAGATCCTGTTGTTCCAGCTCGAGAATGTCTTTTCAAAGCTGAGATGATACCTGACAATATCCCAAATACAGACAGAATGGAAATCCAGCCTCCTTACACATGCAAATAAAGACTGCAAGCAAGAGACAGAATGTCCATGTGCATCCCAACTCCAATTACTGGAGATTCATACTAAGAATATGGACTTGGGCTTTATATTCCGTCTGTACTCACAAGCTTTCAAAAATGTACATGTGTGATACATTCTATTTCAGGTCTTCCTAGGAACTCAGAGGCAAGACTGTAAGAGCAGAGATACTCGAGTTACCAAGCAAGTGAAACAGGGCATAGAACGACACAGGCCCCAGCCTCACATGCCTGTGCCTTCTCAAAGGCTTATGGTAGAACTGGACATGACCCTAAGCCTGTCCTAAGCACAATGCAAGGGTAGTCACACTGCCAGAAAAAGTTCCACTTTAAACAACAGTGTCACAAATAATTTTTACAGTTGATTTGGAGAGAAAGTAGGGGGCAAGAAACAGTGAAAAAGGAAGCTATAGAGAGGTAATTAATAGGTCAAAAGTCAAACTCTAGCTTTCAGGCTCAAACACCCTGAATTACCAAATACACAACACTAATAACATCCCACTTTTTCTTAAAAACATTTTTGTCTCATTTATTCTGTGTGAGTGTGTATGTTAGTGTATACAGATGTGTATATGTGAGGGTGTGTGTGAAAATGTGTGTATGAGGAGTGTATGTGTGTGAGTGTGAATGTGTGTAAATGTGTGTGTGTGTGTGTACACTGATGTCTAAGTGTTATGACACACGTATGGATGTGAGAAGATAACTATGAAAGTAAGTTGTCTCCTTTTTTTCTGTGTGAATCTCAGGATTGAACTCGAGTCAGCTGTGGTGACATTACATAGTGACCCCATACCACCAGTCCCATATCTCCTCTTTTCAAAAAGATTCAAGATGTTTGTAAAATGGCATTTTGTTTACCCTTTTAATAACTTCATAGGCTGCTTTTATCCAGAAAGTGAGCAATCGTTGGATTAAAGTAGATGTTTTTAGTCCTGCTAAATTTCATAAACTTCTTTCTGTAAAACAGGTTTATTTACAATAATGAGTTGTTTCTGTTTCATTTTAATAAAGGCCAAGAATATTTTTGTGGGTCTTTCAAATGGTAGCATGCATTATTTCAGTCAGGTGACTTTATTGCTGCCTGGAGTCTTTTCTTAGGTTTTCAATTCAATGGGCCACACCCAGACTCCAGGCTCCATGAACTGGGATGAGTTTGATTATAATTTCCAGTTACCTACCTGGTGGCTATAGTTTCTCAATTTATAAAATAAAGACATAAAATATAAGAAACAGAGTCTACCTCTGAAGAATCTGCCATCTGTGGTAAGGACACAGAACATGTTTCCTATTGAGTTTATGACACAACCGAGGAGGTCCTCATTTCCAGCTGCTAGATTGATAGTGCAATTATACCAACAATGGTGGCAACCACCAAACAGTGTTTTCAGAGTAGCACTGTGGGACACTTTTGGGGCACAATTGGCTTAGAAAGCAATTTGGGGTCCTAAGATAATGCTGCAGGAAAAGGTACTGGCCATACAAGCCTTGAGGCCTATCTCCAAAACCAACATATAGATAGAAGGACATAATTGAATCTACAGAGTTGTCCTCTGACTTCCACAGGCATGCTGTAATATGTTTGTGCCCACCTACACACACTGTATACCACACGCACACACATACGCACAAAAACACACGCATGCCACACATACCACACACACACAAATAATACTGATAATGAGAATGAAAGAAAGAAAGAAAGAAAGAAAGAAAGAAAGAAAGAAAGAAAGAAAGAAAGTGTCCCATAAAGTCTTACTAACATAGCTGTCTAAGCATGACCTGAACAAGAACCTCACCACCAGACATGTTAATGTGAGGAGAGAAAGCCCACAAAGAACCACAGCCAACTAAGGAACGCAGTGAGCAGGAGAACCATCTTCCGCTGGGCAAGTACACCAATTAGTTATCTAATACCAAATGGTCAGCCCAGAAAACATCCACCAAGAAATAATATTATACAGACTGGGAAAGTCGTATTTATGTATCTAAAATATAGATGCATTTAAATATGTGTGACAACAATTAGTGAAGATAGAGGCCATGAATTTTAATGAGAGACAGGATAGTTACAGGGGAAGGCTGGGATAAAGGACCTGGAAGGAGGCAGTGATACAGTTATATTATACTCTTTTAAAAAAAGAAGCAAAATGGCTGAAATCAATTCAAGAGGTAGCAAGAAGCTTGCATCTTTTGACCTTCAAATGGTGGGGCTTTTTTATTTTTAGAATTTAATATAATTAACCATAGAACAATATAAACAAACATTTACACAGAGAAAAGCCCTCTGTGGTGTTATTCACAAAAATAAAAGAGAGAAAAAGACAAAAATAATTCCTAAAATATGAGTGATGCTAACAAATTATCACACAATACAATATTATGGAATCATTCGATGTAATTTTGAAAATTATGATAGATGAGAGAATAAAATATTCACATTTTAATTCCTAAAAGAAGGCTGTAGGATATGGTCTGAAAAATATCCACTGAGATTCATATTGTGAAATCTCTCTCTCTCTCTCTCTCTCTCTCTGTCTTTTATGCACATATACACACTCCAAATTCGAATCTGTCAAAAGTATTAAAGATGATGATAAAGAAGACCGATTCCGCTGAGATAATATCCAGCATGTATGTCTTGGATGCGGACCATCACATGCTGTGTGTTCTGGGTTTACCAGTTTAGGCATCTTATCTCCCCTGCCTCCTTTGACAGATCTGTGAAGGTGACAGTGGCCTACAGTGCTTCTCTTTGGTGACTGAACTACGTTGTGTCAGTGTCACACAGACTTAAGGACAGTCAGGACAGGACAAGGGTTTCTAGAATGACAATACACCCAGCTACAGACGCCCAGTCACTGACAATCTAGGCTTCACTTGGCAGTTTGGACAGCAATCATGAGGATACATGATTGAAGAAGGTTCTGGAAGGTTCTTCAGGGGCAGGCAAGCCAGCTCTACTCTCCACACTGGCTTCTGTAGTTCAGTAATTGAGCCTCTTCACTGGGGTATGGTCAAAAGGCCAAGAGAAGCTGAGGCAGGAGGATAATAACATGTTTAAGGCCTGTCTGGGCTACTCGTTCAGTTCAAGGACAGCCTGGGAAACTTAGTAAATTTCTGTCTCAAAATAAAAAGTTAATTTGAGGCTAGTGAGATTGTTCAGTGGATAAATGTGCCTGTACTGGGAAGCTTGGCAACCTGCTGAGATTTACGGCTAATCTCATCCTAAGAGGAGAAAACTGGCATCCACAAGTTATTTTCTGTCTGCCTCACACATACTATGGTACACACACACACACACACACACACACACACACACACACACACAAATAATGATGATGATGACTGATGATGAATTTTTGATTGTTTGTTTTTTGATATATGTTTTTTCCCTGGCTGTCATGGACTCTATTTGGAATCAAACTGGCCTTGAACTCACAGAGAACCACCTGCCTCTGCCTTCTTTGTGCTGGGATTAAAGGTGTGTACCATCAAACTTGCACATGATGAAGAATTTTTAAAGTGAAAAGTGGGTTGCTAATTCAGCCCTCGACAAGCTTAGAATCAATCTCAAGTATTGCAAACAGAAAGTACTTTGGGCTGGCCTCGGGTTGCTTTAGTCGCCTCCTGTTCTTTTCTCTATTTCCACCACTGCCCCCTGTCGTCCGTTCTCTGCATCGCAATCCAAATATCTCAGGGCTTCTGGCTTCATCTTTTCATCCCACTGAAGATGATGTCCATTCTCTTGTGACCAACTGCCACTCGCTGCACAATGATCCTCCTTCACTCCGGGTCTCTAACTCAGTCTTCTGAATCACTTTTGGGCTTAGGGGGACCTCTGGACTAGCTCTAGCCTCCCATTTCCCCGTTTCTTTCAGCTAACCACCAGGTCCCCCCATTCTGTCCATCCACCTCACCCACATCTCTGTCCTGTCACTCAAACAGGTCTCCTCTGAAAATCTATCTCCAAAGTTGCAGTTTGTCTTCTAGTCTGTCCTTCATTCCTTTCAGGTTTGATGCATCTATAAGTTTGCTGTTAAGAACATATGCCTTGCTGATTCTACCTCTAATTTTAATTGCTTATTATATATATATATATATATATATATATATATATATATATATATATATGAAGACACTTAGACACATAGAAGATGAATACATTCTAAAATGAAAACTCGTACGCATTCCCTCATGTAAACTGAGGCTGAGGGCTATAAGCTCATTTCTAATGTCACCAAGTGTGGCCCATTGTGAGCAGATCTGGCTCTCCAATAAGATCACAATTTCTCCCTTTTGCCCCATCTTTGATACTGAGTACCCTGTCGTCCTTGTGTTTAGCACCAATTTAGAAAAAGAATTGGATTTCCAAGCTTCCGATTGCTTTTGCAGCAACGTGCCTGCCCTCTCTGCACTCCAGACATGCTATCTTCTTTTTATTTGGTGATAAGCAGGACACCTGCTGATTATTGAGGCCACTACTACACCCTTCCCTGACAAATCACAGATGGCACTTGGGGAAGGTGACCAAAGCTGAAGATAATAGTCAGAGGCAGTGCCACTCAGGGACAGGGAAGCTGGACACAGTATGAGGTGCAAGGGTGTAACACAGGAGGAGTGCAAACAAGGCTCCTTGCTGCAGAGATCAGCACTGAGCCTCCAATAATGTCACATATTTGCTACTTACCCTCCCTTCATTGCTCGGGGCTTTTGTGCTGTATTTCCCAAAGTGATTACCCAAAGGAAAATACACTGAAAGTTTAGTAAGGGAACATAAATATTTTCCTATAAAACCTTTTAAAAATTCGGTTTGCTCATTAATAAGTAAAACCAAAAGATAACAGAATGTGATCAGAAGGATAAGGATGAAGGTGATGATGACTCTGGTAGTTTGTAGATCCTTCCCACAGGTCCATCCTTTGAGAACCTGTTTCCCAGTGGGTGGTGCTGGTTGGCAAGGTCTAGGAGGCCATGCTGGAGGACGTGACTGAAGGTTAGAGTCAGGCTCTTATGACCACACCATATGGTGCTCTGTCACACTATGCCCGGACACCTACACTATGAGTAGCTTCTCCTGTTGTGATGCCTATTTAGTCCATAAGGAAAGTATTTACTAGACTGGCATCCTTGCCAATAGCTCATGCCTAATGGACAGTAACTCTGGAGTAGTGGTTCTCAACCTGTGGGTTCTGACCACTTTGGCAAGCCTCCATCTCCCAAATA
Source organism: Mus minutoides (assembly GCA_902729485.2). Taxonomy (NCBI): domain Eukaryota; kingdom Metazoa; phylum Chordata; class Mammalia; order Rodentia; family Muridae; genus Mus; species Mus minutoides. The sequence continues at coordinate 835,236 of LR749673.1, read as the reverse complement.
TTCACATTACAATTCATAACAGTAGCAAGTGTACAGTTATAAATGAGCAATAAAACCAATCTTTTGGTTTAGAGGTGCTCACAACATGAAGAACTGCGATTAAAATGTCACAGAATTAGGAGGGTTGAGAATGACTGCTCCAGAGCCTGAGATGCATGGCACCTTGGTACTGTCTCTGTACAGCGAGAGCTTGAAGCCAGTATACAGCTCAGACTGCTAACCTATGCTCCCCAAGCTCCTGTTCTCAAAGGGGGCCAAGGAAGTCATTCACTCACTTCCTCAATTCAGAGGGGGCCAAGGAAGTCATTCACTCACTGTTCTCAGAGGGGACCAAGGAAGTCATTCACTTACTTCCTCAAAAAAAAATTTTTTTTCACTCAAGAGAAACTGTGCCCCACACAGCCTGGGGAGAATCCATTTGCTTCTTTGAGGTCTGAAAGGATGATGATGTTTAGAAGAAAGATGCAGAGGAGGAGGAGAAAAATGGGGCTAAGAAGAAAATTTGGAGAAGGAGGATGAACAGAGAAGCAGAAGAAGAAAATGGAGATGAAAGAAGGAAAGAGTGGGGAGAGAGGAAGAAAGGGGGAAGGATAAGCAGAGAAGGAAAGCAAAGGAGACTAGGAGGAGGAGAAGAAAGAAGGTTAACAAGAAGAGGGGAAGAGGGAGGAGAGGAAAGTGGATAAAAGAAGGAGGTGGAGGGAGGAAAGGGGGAGAGTAAAGAGAAAGAGGAGTGGAGGAGGAAACAAAGGGGAAGAGGAAAAAAGGAGAAAGGAAAGAAGGGCAAACTGAGAGAGGATGGAGAGGAAGGGGTGGAAGGGTGGGAGGAGCTGTTGCACAGGTTCACACTTGCTAACTGAATTATTCAAAGTCACATAATCAAAATAAATTAGAGCTAACCTGGGACTCTGGCAGGCTAAATGTGTCCTACAGGGAAGTGGTGATGCTCTTGCTGCTCTCAGTGTCTGTGGTGGTGGTGGTGGTAGTGGTGGTGGTGGTGGTGGTGGTGGTGGCGGTGGTGGTGATGGTAGGGGTGGGGGGGTTGGTGGTGGTGGTGGCAGTGGTGGTTTGAATATGTTTGGCGCAAGGAGTAACACAATTTGGAGGTATGGCTTTGTTTGAATAGATGTGGCTTTGTTGGAGAAACTACGTCACTGTAGGCAAGGACTTTAAGACCTTCATCCTAGCTGCCTGGAAGCCAGTCTTATCCTGTCTGCCTTTGGATGAAGACGAAGAACACTCATTTCTCCAGCACCACTCTGCAGGGATACTGCCAGGCTCCTACCTCGATGATAATGGACTGAACTTCTCAACCTGTAAGTCAGCCCCAGTTAAATGCTGCCCCTTGTAAGAGTGTCCTTGGTCATGGTGTCTCTTCACAGCAGTAAAACCCAGACTAAGTCAGTGTCCCTCTCTTCACACTGGCCATATTGAATTTGGGTTTGTAGAAGATAGGGCTCGGTGACACTTCCACCATCTACAAAGATGTCAGTGCTTTGCTGTGAACTTTCCTGACTCCTGTAGAACAATGAGTGAATGCTTAACTAGGGCATTTACCTGACTCATGGGCCCAGCAATGACTGCATCAGGACTCTCCAGGGCCTTCACTACATAGTACATAGTACATAGTACTTTCATTGCTATGGGGCATGAGGTCACTAGAAAAGCAGTTTTCCAATCTGGTCTTTATGTTTTGAAATACTGGAAAGGGAGCCTTTGTGTGGAGCACATCCAAACTTCAATGTATCATTCAGAACAGGTAGGAATTATCTTCATGGCAGCATCACACTAAAATAAAACCAAACCAAACAACAACAACAACAACCACTACCACTACAAATGGAATAATCTGCAGTAATACTGAGTGTGTGGGCACCGTACCACCCACATTAATCTCACTTAGGTAAGTGGTGTGCTTTCTTATGGTGATCCCAAATAGTCTTGGCTTGACATTTAACATGCAAGGAACCACAAACTCAGCACATGGTGATTCCCAACAAGCAAGCACTGCATCGTCTGCTCTGAAGGAGCTTAGAGATGACAACAGAAGACAAGCCACAGAGCAGTGTATCCAGTCAGATACCACTGACTTAGAGAGGGCCTGTATAAGCTACTATCCTTGGATTGTTTACCATCTACTGCGTGTTAGATGTTCCCAAGTCTCATCCCATGCACAATGATCTTTCCCCATGAGCCTGGTTTCTGAGAACAGCCCCCTCCCCTCCCCATGGATCTACCAGCTATTAACAAGTCTTACAGTACTGGCACTATAGCTTGGCCTCCTGCCCATTGAGTGATTGACATTTATCAGGAAATAGTTACTTCTCAAGTAAGTGATGGAATTTCAGAAGCCCAACTCTTCTTTATAACTGAGGATTTCAGTCTACAGAGAAGCCACTTGAATGTAAATGATTCTTTAATCTCCATGGTTTGCTCACACTGGAAATTTCCACTGGCTACCTAGTCACCTCGGATTCTTTCAGTAAAGGTTATCCCCAGATTTCCAAGAAGGGTTTGTATATGCAGCAAATGGGAATGGCTGGCTGAGCAGAACTGCTGTGACTTTCAGGACAGCCTGGGTTATAGAATGAGAAAAAAGGTAAGCAAGTGAACCAACCAATCACCAAGGAGTAATCAGATTGGCTCTGGATTTGGTGCAATGACATATGTTTTACCTGAATTTGGCTCAAGTTGTTCTTTCAATATAAAAGAATGGCTTAGAACTATTTTTTAACATGCATACTGTGTGTGTAGATCCACATGTATTCCAGCTACATGTACATGTATGCATGCAAGCATGCATGTATGTATGTTGTATGTATGGAGGTCAGACAACAAGCATATGACTCATTCCTTAGATACCCTCTTTCTCCTCTCTCTCTCTCTCTCTCTCTCTCTCTCTCTCTCTCTCTCTCTCTCCTCCCATTCTCCCTCTCCTTCTCTCTCTCCCACTCCTGAGAAAGCATCTCCAAGTGGCCTTGATATGAGTGTATCTGTTTCTATATGTTCATCACAGGGTTTACAAATACCACCATGCCCTACTTTCCTTTCTATTGGTGTTCTAGGCATCAAACTCAGGTTGTTAGTCCTGCAAGGCAAGCATGTTATGTGGTGTTGTGCACTGAGATATCCCTTCATCTCCTGCTCAAAGAATATCTCATGTATGATATGTAATATGAACAACTAGAATTTATTCTTTTACAGGTAACTGTTACTTACCTACATGTCTGGTGTGTGTGTGTGTGTGTGTGTGTGTGTGTGTGTGTGTGTGTATGTGTGTGTGGTGGGGGGTCTTTTGAAATTAGTTCTTCCCCCACAAAGCCTTTAGTCTTTTAGTTTCATTGACTAACATCAAAGAAAAACCCCTTTCCCAATGACAACTCCATAGCTTGATGGTAGAGAAGGGGTCATTTGATGTCAACAGCTTTTCTCCAGTGACAAATTGATGGACATGGTCAACTAGGTCAAATTGCTTCTCAGAGACTTTTCATAAAGTGGGGTTGCTTCATTGTAGCTGCTAGTTTATACCAGAGGTGGAGGTGAACCACAGTTTGAAGAGGGGCAAGGAGTGAGGGGGACTTAAGTAGCTGCAAAGGTGTGTCCCATGTCAGAGGGGAAATAGGACCCATCTTTCTTCCATCTAAAAACATCACCTTAGGGGAAATCAAAGGACAGTCTCCAACTTACTACACTCTCCTTTCCCTGGGGATATGAGAGTTTTAAATCAGGTTCTCTTTCTGGTAAACTGAAAGTCTGCAATGGCATCTGTGGGGAGAACCCACTCTCACTTAGGAATCAGCAGTAGACTCAGTGAATAATGAAGTCCAGGTTGGTAATGGGGAGACAAATGGGATTAAGCTGGTCCCACAGAATAGCAGCCCTGACCTTTGCATTTCATTTGAGAGTCCAGCCATGGTGTTAGTAAAACAATACAGTATGGGACAGCACTGCTTTGCTAATGTGATATATAGGTCTCAAGTATGAGTATCAGGTTAAGATCAAATTACAAATGTGCCTGGGCTGCTGTATTTTATGCACATGTACTATAATATTTCAAAATCTTCTTATAACAATTGCTATCCCCTTGATACACACACACACACACACACACACACACACATGAGCACGCACATGCACACTCAGAAACATACAGAGAGAAAAAGAGAAAGAAATTGGATAATGGGATTAAAAGGAAAATCATGCACAGAACTGAAATAATATTAGAAAGCTACTTAAACTATGCAAGAATCAACTACCACAGAGAGGGCTTAATCAAAAACATTCCTTTCTATCTGTTTTTTTGTTTGTTGTTTGTTTGCTTGTTTGTTTTCCCAATTCCATGTTCAAATCTGGACTCTGTAAATGGAAGTGAACAGCTATCAAGGAAGAACACACTAGACTGCAAATGTAACTGAGCACTGCACACACAGGCTTATGTGTATGTTGCATGTTTTTAATCAAATCTAGACCTTTCCAGAAGACATTGGATAAGAGATGAACTCTGACACCCCAGAAGCTATGAATTACTTTTAAGAATACTTTTTTTTTGACAGAACATGGCCAACAGTCTTTTATTTCCCCCCTTTGCCCTGGGTTTCTATTTTTGCTGGTGACGCTGATCATCTCAGATGTTAGGGCTTCACTGAATCCCTCACTCAATGCCATCAGACTTTCATCCTGATCTACTCCAGGAAAGCAAGAGGTTGACCCACGGGGTCTCCTCCTGGCCAATGACCCTCAGGCCAAAGGGCGGTGATTGCCAACTCACACTATGATTGACAAGGACTTCCCCCAATCAGACTATCTGTGTCCTCATGGCTAACACTGATTGTCAGCTCGACAGACTTCTGAATGGTGTATAGGACAAGCTTCCTGACGTGTCTATTAGAGATTTCTTAGGTTATATTAACTCAGAAGGATCATTCTCAGTGTGGATAGCACCACGCTATAGGCTGCGGTATTGGACAAATGGATGGTAGGAAATGAAGCTCATCTCCAGCACTATCCCTCTGCTCCTTGATTATTTGCAATGTCACCAGTTAGCTGCCTCATGTCCTCCCTGACATGATGGACCGCCCCCGGGAACCGTGAGCCAAAACCAACTCTTCCTTCTTGAAATGGTTTGGGTCAGGCATTTCATTACAGGGATGAAAAAAGTAAGCAGGACATGTGTGCAGAGCTGAATAATGGAGCTATTTATTGACCTTGGGGAAACAAGCTGTTTCCACGTGACTAAAGATTAGGTTGGGGTGGAAGTTTGGATGAAAACTTCACTTAGGAAGAAGAATAACAGCTCTAGGAGGGGCTCTAATGAATACGGGATGCCTTGGTGAACAGTGGAAACCCAGAGTGGGAGACACAAGCTTGGTAGGGAGTCCAGCACAGAACACTGGCTTATGAGGTGGGAAAAAGCAATTGGGGATATCTGCAAGACAGACATTGAAGTTCAGCTCTCAGTCAGAAGCCCCACCATTCATTTCCAATTAGCAAACATTTGATACACTGATTGAAGAGGAAGGGGCTGGAGAAATGGCTCATAGGTTAAAAACGCAATGCACATTCTCTTAAAGGGACCCAGGTTTTGATTCCCAGGGCTTACCTGGCTGCTCCAAACCATCCATCCCCCCAGTTCCCAGAGACCTGATATGTCCTTTCCTGACCTCCATGGCCCACCAAGCACGAACTGGGTACATTTACATACATGTAAGCAAAACACTCACACATGAAATAAAATAAAAATCTCCAAAAAAGGAAAGAAAGAAGTGTGTGGCCCCCAGGAATGCCAAGGGATGTTCTTGCTTCCACTCAGTCATGAGTGCTCTCTCAGATGGGAACGGCAGTCTGACCCCTGGGACCTGCAGACACATGTGATTAAGTCTTAATGAGATTGTATGATAGAGAAACAGTCAGAGTGGAAAGTGTTTTCTGAATGCAATTCCTTGCAACTCCACAGCTCCTCTCAGAGAACTGATGCTATGCAAAGCTCTCAGAAAACACAGGAACTAGGTTAAGTGTCCCGAGAATGGAGCACATTGAAACAACCCAGCTGGCGTGGACAGCACCTTGAGGAAGGCAGAAAGGACAGGAAGCATGTGGTCAGAGAGATGGAAGAGAGACTCTCAGGTGTTAGATGCAGTGACCCTTCCACTGGATGGCTAACTCTCATGGGAGTACTGGAATGAAAGGGGCATGTGGGAAAAGCCCTGTGGGAATTAGTGGCAGAGACCTGTATCGTCCTGTATCAAGATGCTAAATAAATAAAACCACCGGATGATGCCTGTGACCCACATTTAACATGAGTGAGAGAGGCAGCATGATTATTAGGGAGGATAACCCCTTCTTTTGAGGGGTCAGCATAATGGTGTAAAGTTATGAAATAATTTGAGATAGGTTCAAGTTATTTATGCATGTGAGTGTGTATGTGTGTGTCTGTGTTTCTGTGTATGTGAGAGATGTTTGTGTATGTATGTGTGTGTGTAAGAGTGTGTGTGTATGTGTGTGTGAGTGTGTGTATGTGTGTGTGAGTGTGTGTGTATGTATGAGTGTGTGTGAATGTGTATATGTGTGTGTGTGTGTGTGTGTGTGTGTGTGTGTGTGTGTGTGTGTGTGTGTGTGTGTGTGTGTGTGTGTGTGTGTGTGTGTGTGTGTGTGTGTGTGTGTGTGTGTGTGTGTGTGTGTGTGTGTGTATGTGTGTGTGCGTGTGTAAGCTTGAGAACTTTGTTTCATGGTATGGATGTGGTATTCTCAGTGGACAACTAGTAGTTTTTCACCTTCTATCTTCTTGAGGAGGTAGCTCGTTCTTCTGTTGTGTATCCCAGACATCTGGCCCAGAAGTTCTGGGGCAATTCTCCTGTCTCTGCTTCCCTTCTCCCGTCCCACAGTAGTGCTGTGTTTGCAGATGTATATATCATATCTGTTTTTGGTTTTTTTTTTTTAATATGGATTCCAAGGGCTGAACTCAGTTACCTAAGCTTGTGCAGTACATGGGCTTTTAGGCCAAGCTATCATGCCGGCCCTAACCATGTTTGTCTCTTAAAAAGACAGAACATGGTTGGCTGTGAGCTTCCACCTCTGTCTTTGTCAGGCTCTGGCAGAGCCTCTCCTATTAAAATCTATGTTAGTATGACACATTTGTCTCAGTAATAAAGCTGTATGGAGGCATGATGGTCGTCTGAAGTTCACATGTGAGACCTTAACAAATGGGTCAGGTTTTTTTTCTTGGAGAAAAAGAAAAAGACAGAACATGAATTAATCTTCTGTAAAACTTCAACCTTCTGGAAGGTGAAGTGGCTTGTTGAGCTAGATGCCTGTTATCCATTTATGTGGTAGAATATCATTTCCTTTACTTCCCGGTTCCACGGGCAATTCTGAGTACAAAGCCGCTAAGCAGGAAGGCAAGGTAGGGCAGAGAAGAACTCAGATTCTCCCCTGGTGAAAATAGGCCGCGAATTTACATCACATGCATTTATTTTTAACAGCGTATTTTAGAAGCTCACTACTCCTTTAAAAATGAACAATGTATTTAATAGTTTATTTTAATTCTAAAAGCAGAATGTATGGAAATTTAGAAAATGCAGATAAGACCAAAGAAGAAGTCAACTGAATATACACACAATCCCTTTGTCCCAAATTGAGTATTTTATGATTTGTGGATATTTGTGGCAGATCTAAATCAAATCATAAGTTCTGAAATTTATCTCAAACATTTCTTGTTGCTTTTAAACATTTTCCTACTTGAAAATGTTACTCCATGCATGCAATTGTGTTGTATTTCAATTAGACAGTATTAGCCCAGGCATGAGTTATGTTGTATGTATGTATGTATGTATGTATGTATGTATGTATGTATACATGTACAGGTATAGGTATATAGGTTTACCTTAAATATTTAAATCATGGGATGAAGACATGGCTCAGTTGGTAAAGTGTCTGCCTAACCTTTCTGGAATTGATTCTCTCTTTCTCTTATGAGGGTCCCTGGGGTGATCACAGGTCACTAGACATGGCAGCAGATGCCTTTACCCCCTGAGCCATCTCTCTGGCACAAATTCTACATTCTTGATAAAACTCCTATCAAAAGTCACTCCAGATTTAGGAAACAAACATATAGAAAGTATTATCCCTTTTTATAGGCATCCCTCCAGAGCTCTCCTGTGCAGAATCTGAACTCATTGTAAGAGACACAAGACCCTATAGCTTGAAGTTAGTGTCTTCTATGAGCAATGTGGGAAATCATGAGAAGATGCACTCGGTAGACATGGTATACAACACAGAGATGGAGGAAGGGAATACAAGCTGCTAACAGGCAGCTCCGAGAACGATGAAGTCAAAACATAGGCACGATAGACAAGATGACTTTGGCAGAGTAGAAAGGGCAGCATCACATGAGAGGCAGAGCAGCTGCTCAATAAGACCAGTCTTTTGAAGATGGTTAGAACACAAACGTTATTTGAAACTGGAGAGATGGGCAGAAGTTTGAACTCTAGGCTCTTTGGGAATTCAGACTATCCAAGGACAAGCAAAAGGCTGCAAAGTTGTTGAGACCAAGCTAGAAGAAAGGAACAGAGCAGAAGCTAGAACTGAGCATTCTCTGCCAGCACCCTGGATGCCAACGACAGTCCACAGAGCTGGCTGGGTGACTCGTCCATTCAAGCTGTTATACAGGACCATCCCATTTCATAAAGCTCCTCTAATAACTAGTTGTTTGCTTTCTAGAAGTAAAAAGTCTTGTTTTTTTTAGAGTCTTGACTTCCTTGGTCAGTTGATTCCAAGTAATGGCCACCAGAAAAAAATTTTAATGAACATCTAACATTCTTTAACTGACTACTCACTGGTTAATTCAGCAATGGCCAACTTCAGGCTAAAGAGGAAACTCTTCAATCCACTTTCCCTCTACCTCCCATTAAAAAGCATAAGAAAGGACCCTCAATTTTCTATGTGGTCTTGGTTATACTGATGTCTGTCTGTCCATCTACATGCCTAATATCTCTTTTAGTAAACACTTCACCTTTAGATAACCTGGTTAAGGGTCCTACTTCAACCCCAAACTCAAAGGGTTGACATCAGGAATGTACATATATGTATGCACACAATACACACATACATGTATTTATATTTATACATACATACATGTATACATACATACAAACATACATATATTCATACATGGTGAGAAAATGAAAAGCTACAGTATCTCTTAGCCCTTGTTTCTTCCAGAAAAATGAAAAGGTTTAGAAGACAGTACTCAAAAGATGCACTGTTATACAAAGTTTTTAAGAAGGAGAGTGTAAATAAAGGGAAGAGAGACATAGAAACGTACTTGCCCAGAAAGGCTGACGATCTAGCCTTAAGACACTGAACTCTTTTCAGGAAATGTACCTTTCAGAACTTTACAGAACATGTGTATTTTCACACATACATATGTGTGAAGGCTCTAAGGTTACAATACAACCAACTATAGGAAGGCAACAGGAATACTGGGGAGACTGGCAGGAACCTGATTGTAGAGGAACATACTCATGATCCCAGAACCCAGAAGTATGGGACAGGAGGTCCATGAGTTCAAGGCTTGCTTGGGATACATAGTGCCTTCTGGTCTAGCCTTGACACTAGCAAATGAACAAGAAATGAGAACAAAAGTACAAGAAGATTTGGTGTGGAGTTTGAAACCAAGGTTCAAATTCGAGGTCTAATACTTGCTACTATGTAACCTTTGCACAAAATACCTTAATGCTGCCTGTGTTACCAAGTTTTCTGTCACTTTGGCACAAGCTGGAGTTATTTAGAAATGAAGAGCCTCAGTTGAGATAATCCACCTTCCACACTGCCATATGCTCATTGTCTTGATTGATAGTGCTGTGGGAGAGCCCATCTCACTGAGGGCTGTGCCCGCTACCCTCACCCCAGCTCACCAAGGACCATGCCCTCCCCCCCCCCCCCCCCCCCCCCCCCCCCCGCCCCAGAGCAGGTGGTCTCAGATGGTATCAACAAGTAGCATTCACCTGCTTCCTCTACATCAGCTCCCTGCCTCTAGATTCCTGCCCTGACTTCCTTCATTGACAGATTGTGATTTGGAAGTTAACCCTTTGCTTCACAAGTAGTTTTTGGTCATGGTGTTTTATTACAGCAATAGACAGCTTAACTAAAACAATACAGAGCCAGAAGACAATATAGTCCCCAGAGGCATATGGTCTGACATCATGAGATCTCTGGCCTTTACCTGCAATCAGCAAGGAGACCTCTGACTGACATGTATCGTAGCCGCCCGTTTGCAGTTCTATGCTACCGCATTCAGGTAGAAGGAAGTCTTGAAACTTAAAGCTAAATGAAAGGAGGAATTAAGCCTCTGAAACCAACTGAACTATGCTACCAGAAAGTTCTGTGAGCCCCGCCATTGTTATTAGTGAAGAGCTCATTATCTCACCCTAACCCAATCTCTCTCCTTGGTTTCGGTACAACATCTAGTGCCCCGTCAGATGTCCCATGGCTCCCCACTTCTGTTTCAGTGGCCAAACATTGGGGAGGTAACAGTTATTTGCTAGTACTGTGATAGTCATTTTAATTTTTCCTATTATTTTTATTGTCTGACAATTTCATACATTTATGCAATGATTTTTAGTCATTTTTGCCCTCCCCCGTCATCTTTTCCAGTTCTCTTTTCTCCCCCACATTCTACTTTTGTGTCTTCATTTGTGTGCATCCTACTGAGTACAATTATTGCTACTTGTCCCAGTGTGGGTACACCACTGAAGAAAGTGATGCCACTCCCGCAACCAGCCTAACTGCTTCTAGTCCCTCTGGGAGGAGAAGGGCCTCACGGGCTGCTTCCTCTTCCATGAGGCCAACATTCACAATGCGTCATGGACTATGATGAGCTCCATCTTGTTCCTGTCTCATGCAGATCACAAGCACAGCTGCTGTGAGTTTGTGACACATCACACCTGGCTTCTGTCTGGAATGGCTTAACAAGTTCAAGCGTTAGTTAGCTAGAGGGAGTCTGCATAGTCATCACAGAAAACAGCACAGAAGTGCTTCACATTTTCAAAACTTAATTGCTATATGTTTCAGCAATCCTACTTCTAGGATATGTCCAAAAGAAAAGAAATGAGAATATGAAGGCGTTATCTGAGCTTTATGGTTATTGCAGCAGGACCTATGGGAGCAATGATGTGGAATCAAGTTAAATGTCCGTCCAAAGGTAAGTGAACAAAGAAAAGGCAGGTGGTGTGAGTGAAACAGGACATGTGCAGAATGACAAAAGGTCATGGTCTAACTTCTCTCCAGAACCTTAGTGCTTGAGGGCATGTGCTGTCTTGTAGAGCTGAGTTCAGTTCCTAGCACTCATAGTGAAGGGCTCACCACTGCATGTGATTTGTGTTTCAGGGATCTGATGCCCTCTTCTGGCCTCTGCAGGCAACTGCACACACACACACACACACACACCACAAAAGGCTCAAATGTTTAAACACATTGTCTCCAGCAAGATTTGCTGCTTTGGGAGTCTGTGAGATCAGTGTAAGGAAGGATCAAGCTAGGGAAAGTGTGTTTAGGAGGATGGGCTTGAGATTTCAGTCCCTGTTGCTCCCAGCCCTGCCTCTGCATCTTCCTGGTCTGCTGAAGTGGAAACAAACTGCCTCACACTTCTGCTCCCACCCCTGAGAGACACTGGCTTGGAGAGAGCATCCAATCTTCCCCCTGGCCATGGTGGACTATGCCACCAAAACATGAGCTGAAGTAGACACTTCCTTCCTCCCTTAACATGCTTGCTTAGGCTTCTGGTCACAAGGACACAGAAACGAATTAATGCCCCCTCAGATGGGATGCTCTTCCCTGAGAGGCAGCTACAAGAACCTAGTAAGTGAAGTCACACTTGCCTATAGCTTGGAAACACCACACATTTGAGTTCTGAAAACAAAAAAAAATTATATTTAAAATCCTATAAGAAGATAGAAAAGACAAGAGGACTTTCTCAGAAGAAAAGAGCACAACTCATCTGAAAATCTTTTGGGGAAAAAAATCACACACACACACATACACACACACACACTCACACACACTCACTCACACACACTCACACACACACACACACTCACACACACATACACACTCACACACACACTCACACACTCACACACACACACTCACACACACACACACACACAGAGAGAGAGAGAGAGAGAGAGAGAGAGAGAGAGAGAGAGAGAGACTATATATAATGGTTTCAAAATAAATAGACTCTCTTCTCCCCCTTAAAAGGCCAGTGGTGAAGACATCTTTTTCTTTCTTTCTTTCTATGTTTCTTTTTTAAATAATGCTAATCCTCATGATTAATGGAGACTTAGGGAAAGAATCTATCTACATAGGACTGTGGAGAGTGTAAATTGGTTTAACCTTTCTGAAGAGACAACTGAGCAGTGTGTACGGAAAGGCTTAGACACCCACACAGCCCTCCATTCTAGGTTTCTACATGTAGTTGCTGATTGAGTGGTGGGACTGTGTGTACTGTAGATACCTTCTCAGGCTTGCCCGTCACCGTGGGCTTGCTGCTGCCACTGCTGCCGCTGGTGGGGAACCAAAGGAAAAGATTCACAATTAGGACTCCAAAACCATTGCATACAATGTACCTGGTACCACTTTGCCAGGTTAACGGATATTGTATGTATTTGTGCATTCTTTAAATATTAATATTTTTACTGTTTTTATGTATGTGATTATGTGTATATATACAAGTGCAGGTGCACTCAGAGGTCAGAAACATGAGCAGCTGGAGTTACAGGCAATGGTGAATAGCTTCCCTGATGTGGGTGCTGGGATTGAACCAAGGTCTTTTGAAACAAGAGCTTGTGTACTTAGTCACAGGGCCATCTCTCTAGCCCCCTTCTTTTAAATAGAATTACATATTTTTTGGAATATTAACATGGATATAATCTAAATCCCACAAGTATCCCACAACCTAAAATTGTGGCCTTTAAAAAAAAATAACGCACTCAGTCTGAATTGTACTGCCCATGGGTGTGGGGCATACACTCAGGTATTGGCAATATATTAGGGATAACAATCAAACATCAATTGGAAACTCCTTTCCCAATGGGATCTGAGAAATGCTAGCTTAAAGCCTCTTGTCATTGGCTACTGGGGGTCTAGAGATCTCGCTGCTTCTGCAGATTCCCAGCCTCCTCCTATCTTAATTATTTTTTCTCTTCTATATCACATTCAGAAAGGATGTAAAGAAAGGGGCAATGGGAAGGTGGAAAAGGAAAAAAGTAGCATCCACACCTGCAAAATGATCTAAGAATATAGTAAACTTTCCAGCAGGTCCATATTGGCATTACATCACCTCATCTTCCATCCCCTTCACCTACAATTCCCTCGATTCCTTCCCTCCCTTCCTTCCCTCCTCCTTCCTGTCTCCCTCTCTCTTTCCCTCCCTTCCTTCCCTTCTTCCTTCCATCTCTCTCTCTGGGTCCTGTTCCTGGGACTCTCATCTCCTCCCTGTTGTACATAGTGACACCCTATTCCTTGGTTCCAGCCACAGTCTTACAAAATCCAAACTGAAATTCCAGAGCAAGGGTTCAATGCTTCCATGGGACACCCACAGCTCTCCGAGAAGGAGGTGATGATGGTGACACACTAGAGTCCACAGAGTTTGCTCGTCTAGTCAGTGTATCAGTTGCATGGGCGCAAGGTCATACAGAGTACAACTGAACTGTCACTTGGCATAAAGGTGATGATTTAAATAGAAGCTGTCTTGAAATACCCGTATCAACATGTCTAGGAAAACTAAGTTAATGTTCACTGACCATTATTTTTAAGGAGGAGGCAGAATGTGTGACTATAATAGTCTTCTCTGTGGCTGTCTTCAGTATCTGCATGCCTGTAATTATGTGGTACTGCTTTTATAATGACAAGTGCCAAACAAAAGGTCACTCTCTCGAAGGAAGCTTGGGCCTGGCAGAAGGAAAGGGCACACAGTCAAGGAAAGCTGAAATGAAGGAGAGCTGGTCCAGTCCGCACCCCACACCAGGACAGCCTCTATGGACACTCAAACCCTAGCATTTCTGAAAGGGCTGCTAAGTCATGGCAAGACTATTCTGGAAGATTCTTATTTACATGACAGTCATATCTGCAGCAACCTATTGAGACAATGGGCCAGAACTTAGTCACTTTTCTTATTAATAGGGTGCAAGAATGTGGCAAAAGACCAATTGCTGTGGTTAGCTTTAAACCCAGATGTGCGCATACATGCATATATGCCATCTCTACACATAGATAAATACATTTAAACCTTTGAAAGGAGCTGGAGAGGTGGCTCTCAGGTAAGAGGGCTGTCTGCTCTTCCAGAAGACCTAGTTTTGGTGCTCAGCACTCATAGGGTGGCTCACAACAGGATTTAACTCCAGTTCCAGGGACCTGACCTTGTCTTCTGGCTTCTGACATCCACTTCCAGTACATGGCAGACCAGCATGAAGATGTCTTCCTGAAATCCATTACTGTATACAATGAAAATGCACTGCTAAAAATGTATGGAATTCACCAAAAAGGAAAGCCAGCCTTCTTCTAAATTAGTCTTGGCTTCAGTGAGTTTCACCAGAATACACACCAACTTCAGTATCAAACTAAATTATGAAAGCTATCTCAAAATATTTGCTTAGAGTGAAAGTAAAAACATGCTCAGCAGTTGTAGAATTAGTCACTCACCTAAGGTGGGTGATAATTTATGCCCTACTTGCAGTCAGAAAGGAAATGGATATTTATAGTGGGATCTATATCATTTTTCTTTTCTGGGGATGAACTAATCTGTGTTTGTTGGGTTGTTTCATGTTGCTGTAGGCTGGCTGAACAGACTTTCTATTTGTGAAGCTAGAGGGATTAAATTAGGTAAACCCTACGGGAAAGCAATTGGGAAGTAAGAGCAGTGGTGTGAACAAATGAAGTATTATCTAAGCCATGTGGAAGACTGTGGGCAGAACCGTAATCCTGGAGGCTCTTTCCTTTCTTTTTCCAGTAATAAACAAGTAAACAAGACCATCCCTCAACTTTTCTTTACTTGTGAGTTTTTAAGAGTCAGCAAACACCTTGGGATAACCAAGGAAAGCTGCAGGACGCAGAGGCCTCCATCTGCCTGCTAAGCTTAGCTACCTCACAGACAATGTAGGATGCACACTCTTTTCTTCTCTTCTCTGTCTTCTTTTGTTTCTCTTTAAAATATGGACACAGATTTGTCAATCATCTTCTTCCTCATTCTCCCAAACTGACATATATCTGTCCTTTAGCTCAAGTAGGATTTCTTTATCTTCCGTCTTCTCTTCTTCCATCTCCCCGTCCTTCCTTCCATCTCCTTCTTGCTCCTTCCACCCCTCTTTCTCTCTCTCAATATGTGTACATATATACATGTGCACAGGTGTGTGCAGATGCATGTATATGTATGAAGGAAGCAAAAGACAATATCAGTTATCATCCTTTAGTACGGTCTACACTCATTCCTCCATAGTTTCTCAAACGTGTGTGTGTGTGTGTGTGTGTGTGTGTGTGTGTGTGTGTGTGTGTGCAAATGAGGTGGGCCAATGTCCTTTATTGATCCCTTGATGCATTCTTTGTGGGGCAGGGATCTCTCAACCAAACCCAAGGCTCACTAATAAGGTTATTCTTGCTAGCCATCTTGTCCTTAGGACCTTCTGTCTCTGACTTTTGAAGGTGGAACTGTAGCTGGGTCATCACATTTATCTAGCATTGTCACATATCACACATATATGTGGTTTGGGGGGGGGGTCCAAATTCTGGTCCTCACATTTGCATGGCAAGCCTTTAAGCACCGAGCCATCTCTTTAGCTCTCAACTCTTTGTATGCTTGCTGCTGTTGCATCTGAGTTTCCCACTTTTACCTGGAACTCACTGATTCAGCTAGGTTAACTGACGAGTGATTCCTCAACTGGTTGGTATTTGCCTCTCCAGGCAGGGTCACAAGTGAGTATAGTTGGAAACGCTCTGTGGATCAAGCTCTGTTGATCATCCTCATGCCTGCCCAGCAGCACACCATTGGCTGCTCAGCTATCTCCCAATCAAATTGGGTGTCAAGATTATTGTAGAAATCAAAGTTTGAAGGGAGAGACTTCATCTAACAACTAGAATATTTTCAATTCTTTTTAAAACATAAACATTCAGATAAGTGGGATTTATATTTATGTTGTGCAAATGGCCTAGTATTGTGGAGCCTGTGTGCGTGGCCAGGTGAGTAGCAGTTCCCTGACTATAGTGGTTCTTGTCACAGCCTCTAGAGTTAGTTTCATATTTTATTCAGAAGTTTTTTTTTTCAAAGGTTTATTTTTTGGATGTTTATGAAGTGGTGGTTTGTCTGTGTGAGAGTGTAGCATGTGTGTGAGTGTCCAAGGAATCAGAGAAGATGTGAGATCTTCTAAAGCTGGAGTTACAGGCAGAGATGAGCCCCCCCCTCCCCGCGCCTCCTGAGACTTAGATTCCCTGCAAAGGGAGCAAGTGTTCTTAACAGCTGAGTTATCTCTCCATCCAGACTCAGGATTTTCTTGCAGCACAGGGATATTTCCTTCATTAAATCAGGACCCCAAATAGAAGCTTGAGCAGTAGACTATGGTAAATATACATTCTACATTGAAGCCTACCTAAAGGTACAAAGAGTTCTCAGCTCCTGGGTTTAATTCCTCTGACCTTTACCAAATCAATATTCAAAGCCAGTGAGACTGAGGAGAGACCCAAAGGGAGCAAGCCACAGACTGATAGACTTGTGTGGCAACATCAGTGGAGCTCTGTCTGTGACTTGGGCCCCAGGCCAACTCCACTGTGTCCTAATTAAAGTGTCCACTCTCCACTAGGTCTGCAACTGAAAGTGACTGCTGGATTTGCTGCCAATGGAAGCCAGCCAGAAACACAATCCCACTTAAGAAAATTGGATATGATTCCAAAGAGCAGACAGCCATGCTCAATCACAGCATGACAAAGTATGACGTAGCCTTATGCCAAAATGCCACGCTTACTAGGAAAGACCAGTGTGGTCTGCAGAGACACCCTGAGGGTTTCAGGAGGCCACTCCAGGACCATCAAGGTTCAAGACAAGGATCTCTTCAGGACTAAAGAGCAGTGAACACAGTGCACCACCTCTTACCTCTGTTGGGCATGTCATACTTTCCTAGAACAGAACTATTACAAAGACATGGAAATTATATTATTGTAAATATGTAAATTTTTACTCCTCCCATTTTGGGGCAGAGGAACCACATGTGTGATGGTGTTGCTACTTACAACTGACCTGGGAAATAATGACAAAATATTGGCAAGAAATGTTTGACTACTTCCCAATTCTTCACTTGTGTGAAAAGCACAAAGGCCATGTTGAGGTGTTGACTTCAGCTATGTACAGTCCCCTCAGGAAATACAAACATCTTAATCATGAAGTTTTCTACACATCTGAAGAGAACAAATGGGTCCATGAAGTTGATGAGAAACAGACATTTCTTTTTTGATGTGGTGGCTCATAATTGTACCACCAGCCCTCAGGGGGTGGAACGGGAAAGAAGTGAGTTTGAGGCCAGCCTAGAGTACATAGAAAGTACTTGTGTAAATCTTTTTCTAATACCTATGTATGTATGTATGTATGTAAGACTAAAATAAAGCAATTTCAGTTGGAGAAAAGGTTCATCAAGTGAGAGTGCTTGCTGCTCCTGCAGAGAGGAACTAACTGAGTTTGGTTCCCAGCACTGGGAGTAGGAGATGACTCAAACCCACCTCGACTCCAGCTCCAGGGGATCTGATGCTTTCTTCACCCTTGGGTATATTCCCTACATACACATAAATTAGCAATAATCTCTACAAAGTTACTATTTCTACTGATGCTGATGTGAGTGTCCAGTACACAGGCTCTTGAGTGACAAGTGGCTCAACCGTGAACTTCCTGAATCTCCATTTCTTTATTTCTAGAGTAGGGGTGGTGTCAGGCCATTAGTTATGAGGTTTTGGGGAGGCCAGGTACACTAAATGTACATGATTCTCTTAGAATAGTTGTTGGCTCTATTAGTAAGAGATTAATAAATGTTTGCCAACAGTCACTTTTAGATTTAATAGTGGCTGTGTTTCAATTTTAATGAAAACATTCCAATGTATCATATATTGGTATCCTTACTGCATTACCATATCACACACATATACATGTATACATATATACATACATATGTACACACACATATATATCCATGTATACATATATGCCCACATATGTACACCCACATACACATAGACACATTAACTCAATGTTTTAAAAATCAAAGAATCAAGGAAGGGGGAATAGAATTGGAAGAGGAAGAAGATTGAAGGACTAGAACTAGAAGAGGAGGAAGATGGGATGGCAGGTACCATGGCTGTCCCTCTGAACCTCCCAGAGACATCACAACTACCCACTGCCCCTAGGTTGCCCAAGACAGTGAAGTCTCAATCAACAGATGGCCTTTTGCTTGAGCTGCTTAGTCAATTCTACCTAACAAGGAGTAGGTGTGAGCATTTCCACTAGACGCGTAGCTGATCTCTATCAGAACCTGGGGGACCACATTACAGGGACACAGATCCAGAAGAGCTGCTGTTCCACTGAATGACTAAGTAGGCAGGCTGCAGATATGCCCCGATGCATTGTTTGAACTATTCCTAGGCAACTGTCAGGAACCCTGTAGACACTGACACTGCACTGCACCCCGAGCACACATGCTGCAACCCTGAGCATCCTTCTGTAGCACATGCATGGCTGAAGATGTGCAGCCAGCACATTGCTTTGGCAGTCATGTGAATACCTTCCTCTCTGATGAGATTAAAGGATCCTTCTTCCCCATGCCAGCCCATATAGAAATCCTATCCTCTTATGAACAGTGGGTTCTAATCTTGGAAGAAACAGGACATGCTGTCAGTGGTCCTTCATGGAGTGTGAGGAGATGTACCCAGAAACAGGGTGTGAGGCAATTCTCCAACCTTCTACTCATGCTTCTTACCTCTGCTCACTGAAAATGCTTCTCTTTTACAGTTGTGCATCTTCCTGTTTTCTTCCACACTTCTCTTTAAAGAGAAAAATATCTGCTCTTCACATACATGAAAATATGCAAGGCTCAGAAAAGCCTGTTACTTGCCCAAGGTTACATGGCTCTCATGTGACACAAACTGACATTTCACCAACAAATGGTACCTGCCTTTCCTTCAATGAAGGTCCACATAACAATCTCGGACACTGTCCTGGTTTCATACTTATTTCTATGATAAGGTGTCATAAGGGGGTCAAGAGAGAAAGCATTTATTTTAGGCACAGTCTGAGGCTACTGTCGGTTACGGCAAGGAACTCAAGGTAGCCTGAACCCAAAACAGCTAGTAACGGCATATGTAGAGCACAAAGAGATGAAGGATGCCCACTCCTGAGCTCACTTCCCCACTTATACACAATCCATGACCAAACGCAGGGGCTGTTGCTGCCCCAGAAAGTAGATGGAGGTTAGAGATGCTGATAAGATCCTACAACCCACAGGGCAGACTGGGATAACCTTAAAATGCTTAGGTTAATAATATCTACATTACCAAGGTTGACTAACCAATAAACATACATATAACACCAATCTACAGTAAGCTTATATGCTAATATTTGAGTATTTATACACGCATATATTTATTTATATAAGTAGGCATATATGTGTATATGTCCATATACACACTTGTCTGTCTATCTATCTATCTATCTATCTATCTATCTATCTATCTATCTATCCATCCATCCATCGGCAAAGAAGTGCTGAATAGTTTTATGCCAACTTGACACAAGCTAAAGCCATCTTTGAAGATGTTTATCTTTGAACCTCTATTAAGAACATGCCTCCATAAGATTTGGGCTGAGGGCAAGCCTCTAGGATATTTTCTTAATTAGTGATTGATATAGGAAGACCCAGCTCATTGTGGGTGATGCCAGCCTTGGGCCAGTGGTCCTGGGTTCTATGAGAAAGCAGACTGAGCAAGCCATGAGGACCAAGCCATCAAGCAGCATGATCGTAGGCTCTGCATCAGTTCCTGCCTCCAGCTTTCTTCCCGGCTTGAGATCCTTCCTGACTTCCTTTGATGAAGACCTACAGTGTGTACACATAAGAAGAATAAACTCTTTCCTCCCTGAGTTACTTTGATCATGGTGTTTTATTGCAGCAATAGTATTCCTGACTGAGACAGGAGTGCATATGAACATGTGCTTGCATGTATGTATTTTTTAACTATGGACAAACATGTTCTTGTCAGTATTGAGAATGGGACCCGGTGCCTCACAAGTGCTAAGAAAGCATGCCACCCCTGAACTACACCTTCTACCCCACAGATACACACTATACTGGTCTATTTGTATCATATCTGAACCTATTTTCAAAATATTATATCTGAAAAATAGTGAAGGTAAAGAGGAAAGTTATGTGAATGGAAATCTTTAGAAAGGGGTCACACCTTCAGCTGGAACTTCAGGGGGATTGACCAGTAGAACAACTCCAGTGATTTTGTAGGGGGTGGAATGAAGATCCAGTGCCTAATTACTGTTTTAGGGGTATATTTAGATCCCTAAATAGCCATTCCTTGCTAACCTCCAACATCCTGTGTCCAAAAGATAAAACCTGTAATACATTAATTTAAGAAAACTCTATTTTTCACCAACAAGCCGGCCAAGCATTCATTAGATAACATCTGAGGCCTATAGTGAATTTTCTCCAATCAGCTTCAGTTTACTTATTTAGTGTTACCACTGATGCATTTAAAACTGCCTTGATTTCTCTCCTTCTTTTGTTATCATAGCACATGAAGCCAGGCACAGTGGCACACACCTTTACTCCTAGCACTCACGGGGCAGAAGCAGGAGGATCTCTGTGAGTCATGGGCCAGCCTAGTCAAACAAGAAGAGGAGGAGGAGGAGGAGGAGGAGGAGGAAGAGGAAGAGGAGGCAACAGCACATCAGCAAAACTGTTACCACTTTGAAACATGAAATTGGGGTAACATAAATTGGTGTTCCTGGACCACAGCCACTAACAGTCAACTTCTGAATAACTGATTTCTTATTCTCTTTGAGGCAAAGGCTATGTGTTTGCATTGGTAGTTATTTTCCCTTTGTCATGACTTTCAATTAAAACCAAAACATTTTAAAACCTTTCTCCGACCAGGCGGTGCACACCTTTAATCGCACACTTGGGAGACAGAGGCAGGTGGATTTCTGAGTTCGAGGCCAGCTTAGTCTATAGAATGAGTTCCAGGACAGTCAAGGCTACACAGAGAAATCCTGTCTGGAAAAACCAAAAAACCAAAAAACCAAAAAACCAAAACCAAACCAAAAGAAAAAAAACCCTTTCTCACGTTGTCCTAATGCATCATGTTTACCCAGGCCATCCTCATGCAAGCATTTACTGTGAAATTTTACTTTCAGAATGACTGGCTCTGAAACACAAGAGCTATCATATGCATGATTATTTCCTTTATTTTTGAAATTATAATTCTATCATTTTTTCTTCACTTTCCTCCTTTTGAAACCTTCCATATACCCCACTTTGTTCTCTTTCAATTCATAGCCCCTTTCTTTCATTAACTGTATTAGTGTATCTACACAGTCTATATCTATCTATGTTTACATATGTGAGTGTTTATGTGCTCACTAATAACCTGTTCAGTCTGTGCAATCCTCCTTGTATGTATGCTTTCCGGGCTGATCCTTTGTAATTGGATAACCAATGGCTGTGTTCTTTCCCAGGAAGAATGTCCACTGTTGTCATATTTTGTTTGCCTGTTGTTCTTTGTGTAGGGCTGAGGCCTCTTTAATGAGCACAGCATTTCATTAAATAGCCATGCTGATACTGGAAGCCATCAAGTTCCCAGTAGATTCTTTTCTGCTACAGGCAGCCATAGGCCTTTCCAAAAACAATCCAGAGGGGCTGAGAGGCAATTTTTTTTTTGCCTGGGTTCTGAAAACCTCCCAAACTGAGATAAAGTAGGATAAATACACCCTAACACCAACGCACATGGGCATGCTCAGCTAAAGAATATAAAACTCCACGTGGTGTATGACCGAGTGAAGCATTATGAGCCTCCCCTTCCCTTCCCTCCCCTCCCCTCCCCTTCTCTCCCTTCCTCTCCCCTCTTCTCTCCTTCCTTCCTCTCCTCTTCCCTCTTCTCCCCTCCCTTCTCTCTCCTTTCTTCTCTCCCCTCCCCTTTTCTCCTCTCTTCTCTCCTCTCCCCTTTCTTTCCTTCCCTCCCTTTTCCTCCCCTCTTCTTTCCTTCCTTCCTCTCCATTCTCTTCTCCTCTCCTCTCTTTCCCTTCTCTTTCCTTACCTCCTCTCTCTCCTCCTCATCTCTTCTCTTCTCTCCTCTCCTTTTAAGGTAGGTCTAATTACACAGTCCTAACTCCAATGTAGCCCAGGCTGGCTCTCAGTTCTTCACCCTCCACCTTCCTCTTGAGTGCCGCTGGCACTGCAGGTGGGCACCCTGGTGTCTGGCCCTGCCCCTGCATGGTGCTGAGGACTCATTCCTTTCCTGGAACTTTTACTTTTCAGAATCAGGAGAGGTTTCTAACCTAGCAAGGGCAGTGCTAGCCCTAGGGTGCCTGTATTCACAACCAAATACAAGTGTCTGATAGCATGGGTACCAGCAAAATACCATATCAAAAGCAAAAAATTCTTGTACAGTCAATTATACCCAAAGCAACATCCATAGTTCAGTAGATAAGTCATGGACTAGCGATGATGCTGAGCTCTGACAGCATTTGCCTGGAAAGTACAAGGCTCCAAGTTCAATATTTAGTACCACATAAAACTAGACCAAAGAGGGCTCACATGTAATTTCAAGACTTGGGAGGTGGATGCAGGTGGATTACATAAAGGTTCAGAATTGTCCACAGTTATATACAGAATTTGAGGTGAGCTTGGGCTATATGAGACTCTCTTAAAAAATAATTAAGAGACATGTTAAAAACAACATTCATAAACAGAAACAAACCTAATCAAAGAACATCATCTCATTGACACACCCACTTGTGCTTTAAAAGGCCAAAGCTTTGGATTTGCCCTGTATAAAATGAGGATGATGACGGTGGTGGAGAGGATGATGATGATGATTACATTTATAGACATTGTTTTGAGTATCCACTTGTTAAGACATGGAAAGCACTTAAGATGATGCCTGATAGCCGGGTGTGGTGGTGCACGCCTTTAATCCCAGCACTTGGGAGGCAGAGGCAGGTGGATTTCTGAGTTCAAGGCCAGCCTGGTCTACAAAGTGAGTTCCAGGACAGCCAGGGCTACACAGAGAAACCCTGTCTCGAAAAACCAAAAAAAAAAAAAAAAAAAAAAAAAAAAAAAAAAAAAAAAAAAAAAAAAAAAAAAAAAAAATAATATATATATATATATATATATATATATATATATATATATATATATATATATATATATATATATAGTGTTTCAAAGGTAATGGTGGACCATTCAGATTTATACTATAAACCAGATGGGCACGAGGGAGTTTCACAACATGTAAATATCAACCAATATTAACAACTATTGTCCTTTAGCCCACTGAGCCACATGGTCTACTTTAGAAGCTGTAGACTAAAGTAGTAAGATGAATATAAATGATATTTATTTTCTTCCTCCAAGCCACATGCCCCATTTTTGGTTCTAAGTAAGTTACTGCTGATTCAAAGAAATTCACAGACATACAACATCAGCAAATTTTAATACACTAACTACCTTAATCAAAGGTTCAGAAGATAAAATAATCATCAAATACAAGATAAATGTGCTGTCGCAATCTTACCAGGGGCAGTGGTGCCTACCAGTGTCGCACTCTTTTCTGTTTCCATTTTTCTCTCAAACACACACAAACACAGGCACACACATACACACACACACACACACACACACACACACACACACAAACACACACAGGCACTGAAATCTTCCCTTTAGCTGATCCATGATTTTCTGAGCTTCTGGACTTCTTTCCCTGTCCCCATGTCAATGGTGGAAGATATCTATTGTTTATTTTAAACTATGTCTTCTAGAGATTATAAGCAGTTAAAGACAACAGAAGGAATTTCATGCCTACCTCATTAGAATTCAGGAGATATACAAGAAAGGAAAGAGACAGGAATGAGGTTTCCCTGATGATGCACAGACTAGTCCAACATTTGAAAGAGGAGGAAGGTTAATCTCTAGGGGGAAAAAGATTTCCAGGTAAAATATTCCAGGCAAAAGAAACACCCTGAGCAATGCCGTGTGTTGGCAGGGGTGGGATGAAGATGTTAGTGGGAAGCAGGTAGCTCATCCAAAGTCGGATGTGCAGCAAGGCAGATCTGGAAGTATGAAGCCATGACTCCAGCTTCAAAATCTCATTGAAGTCTTGCTTTATGCACTTCCTTCTGATGTGGGCTAATACAAGGTGTACGTAGGTCACAACTATGTAAATGTGATTTTAAAGACCTTTGGCAAAATTTTGAGTGGTATTGAGACTACAGTGTTATACAGAGATCATTTTATGATGTTAATAGAAATTAATATATGCACGTTGCTCAGTAAAAAACCAGATTCCTTTCTATTCCTTCTGATGGTCTTCTCTGGGGGCATAGTGGACATGGAGGGGCTTCAGGTTCTCACTGAGACAGACCAATGAGCTCAGTATACACACTTATACATGAAAAGACAGAATCCAGAAGTTCTTGTGAAGAAGTGACTCTTGGTTATAGGCACGGGCATGTAAGCTGTGCATGCTGTCACTTGTGCCAGCTGCTGTGGTGTGGTCTCTAGGATGTTTGGGAAGCTGCTTGCTCCCTCTGAACTCTACCTGTCCTGAACCAGTCTTGTGAGAGATGTGATAAGCTCTCCCACAGAACAGAACTTCCAGAGCCTGGCCATCCCAGGTCCTTTCTCAAGGTGTTGGCAGAGTACAGACAATGCCTTGATCGGCATCCCTATGAATCAGCACTACACTAGACACTCAATAAAAGTCAGATCAGACTCACAGGATTCTTGTGGACCCTATGATTGCTGAAGAGTCTGACATGGGCTAATGTCAGACCCAGGGCCAGTCTCCCTTTCCATTGCCTGCATATT
This sequence comes from Mus minutoides, assembly GCA_902729485.2. Classification (NCBI taxonomy): domain Eukaryota; kingdom Metazoa; phylum Chordata; class Mammalia; order Rodentia; family Muridae; genus Mus; species Mus minutoides. The sequence continues at coordinate 810,127 of LR749673.1, read as the reverse complement.
CAATGACTGCTGGCCTCTGAATGCTAGTGCAAACTCACAACAGTAGAGAAATATTTTTCAAAAGCAGAGCTGTGCTGACTTAGAGTCCTTTGGGCAAATACCCAGGAGGGGTATAGTTGGCTCTTATGGAGGAGTTATTTTTAGCTTTTTAAGGAATCTCTGTACTGATTTCCATAGTGGCAGGACTAATTTACATTGCACAGTGGAATTTTATTCAGCTATAAAGGAAAAGGAAATTATGTTGTTTGCTGGAAAATGGATGCAGCTGAAGATTATTATATCAAGTGAATTAAGTCAGACTCAGACAGACAAACACCATGTGTGTTCTCTCATTGTTAGATTCTAGATTATATACAAATACATAAAACCATGCACGTATACGTATACATGCCTTGAACATAGAAGCTACTTTGTAGGGGAACAAAGGGGACTCTTGGAAGTGGTGAAGGGAGAGAAAAAGGGACACGTGGGGACACGATTAAAGTATAGTACATGCTTGGATTGAAATGTCCTGAAGAAACCCAGTGCTAGGACAGTAAATAGACATCAATAGGTGGAGCTACTAAATGATTTTTAATACTAGCTGTGTGCATGCATGTGTGTGTGTGTGTGTGTGTGTGTGTGTGTGTACAAGCCTGGAGTAGGGGACAACTTTCATAAATTGTTTTTTTTTTTTTTTTCTTTTCTTTCCAATGAAGTTTCCAGGGATCAAACTTAGCTTCACGTAGTAAGTTATTTTACCCCTTAGCCACTTCACTGGCTTCTAACTGACTTTTTTTTAGCAATGACTAAAGCCATGTTAGCACCTCACTCTCAGAGTAAATTCCTGCTAGGAACTATCTCACAAAGGGGCTCTTTATAGTCAAGAAATATCCATTCATAGGATAGGGAAGAAAGTAAAAGCAAGATCCTTAGGTGTGCCACTGGAGAGAGTGTGGAACACAAAGGGCCTTACCACATCAAATACCAGCTGAGAAGGAAAGTAGACCCGCATGTTTCTGGAGAAACCAAAAATGGGACCATGATGCTCTGGGTAAAATAAGATGGAGAGGATTTCTTTGCATACATGAATGATATTCTTTTTTCTTTAAATTGTATGAAAACTGTGCAGTCAGGGCTAGGGATACAGTTCATTTGGTAGAATGCTTATCTAGCATGCACAAAACCCTGCTTTACATCCACAGTGCTGTGTAAAGCAGGGGTGGGGTGCATACTGGTCATTTTAACACAGTCAGAGGTGGGAGGATTAAAAGTTCAAGGACATTCTCCACTACAGAGAGAGCTGAAGGCCAGCCTAGAATACAGGAAAGCCTGTGTCAGAAAGCACAGTACAAGTAAGAAAGAATGTGACATTAAGCAGGCTATATTAACCCTGGACCGTTCTTAATATGAAGTACCAAGGCTTTCCCTTAGGAATCTAGGATACACCACTTGGCTATTTGCTTTGATTTTTGAGATATTAATTAGAACAGATCAATTCTTAATAGCGGCATTGTTTAGGTGTCCAACTTAGAGTCCAAATAATAAAACACTCTAATTTGCTGAAGGTTGGAGCATCCAGATAGATTCCCCCCAGGATGTGTTTGATCTGATTAAACAGGACCACCACGGTCTAACGAAGTCCCGCCAGTTGCTAATCAGCCATGGTCCAATCCAGGAAACGCACCCTTTCTAATGAATATTGAAATTGGCTGTCATTAAGAGAGACCGCTCACAGGAGGGCAAGGAGACTGTGATCAATATTCATAGGGTCCTTGCTGCCTCATTGATTAATAGCCTTCAAGTGTAAAAGCTGGAATGGTGGTAATAAAGCATTATTTTTTTGTGTGAGGCTGACATGCGCTGCTACTTAGATTTAAACTTTGAATTTATTTTTTCTGATCAAGTTCTAATAAACTGCTAAGAAGAAAAATATAATGGACTCCCTCACTCTACCCTCCTTCTTTCCCTCCCCATTTTCTCCTTCTTTACTTCCCCATTCCTTCCTCCCTCCTTTGTCCCCATTCTTTTCTCTCTTGACTTGCCCCTTATTTTTTCTTTTCCTTCCCTACGTCTCCTGTTACTTTTCTTTTACCAAGCCTCCCTCACCTACCTACCTGTCTCAGCCCCTTGAGTGTGAAGCCACACCTACATAAAGGGCTTCTTAAAGTCACAGGAGAGAATTGCACCCTGTGCATATACATGGGAGGGGGGGGCTCATTCATCCCCAAACAAAGCTTCTCATTAACTCAAAGGGGAAAAGAAGCTCTACTTTGCATCAGATTGTACACTTAGTGTAGTTGGAGCTCCCCCAGAGCCACTGACTATCTATGATGGCTACAACTCAGAAGCAAAGCCTTTTCCCTGAGACTGGACTGCCACACCTGCCCTATCTGTACTTCCCTACTCTCCAGCACACACTCAATACACAGTCCCACCTCCCACCGCCTGCCCTGCCAGGTGATGCTATACTAATGGCTATAGTTTATCAACCTTGAGCATGCTGATGACTTGGTGTGTAACCCATTCCTTAAATGGGACCACAATTCTCAGAATGGAACTCTCCTCTCCCTTAAATGGAATGCCAGCATTTTAAGGTGCTTTGAAAATACGTGGCATTGAGTGAATGCTGATTCCTAATGCACACACTCATGATCCACAGATTTCTATGTATCTGACCGAACTCTGTCCACCTTACATTCACCCTGTTCATGAAGCACACACTAGGAAGGAGAATTCCAGCATGGGGCTTTGACTCACCCAGCGAAAACTCATTAGACATTCCCTTTCTCGGACTGCAGCAGTAGAAATAAATTTCTTGGATCCAAGCTGCCGCTATAAAAGCAGGCCTACAATAGATCTCAGCAAATGGAACTGGGAGATGTTCGTGAATAATTCTTATGGGATATATAAAATTCCTACCTATTAAATGCTGAAAAACAGCCATGTACCCCAAATGTGCCTTGCTTTTTTCTTTAGAAAATTGAAAATGAGTTTGAATGTGTTCTATTACTTTCTTCTTATTTCTCTGTTCAGAACAGGTGTGTGGAAAGATTGGCACAACCGGCAAAGTTCAAGTTCACTTTTTTTTGGTTGTTTGTGATAGAAAGCTTCATTTTTTTTAATGCTTAGCTTTAATAGAACTGAGTGCATATGTTTGTTAAGGCTAGTCTCTGCTTCTTTGTGAGAAGGGGGCTTATTTAACAGGTAGCATGTTGCTTTGCTTTTAAAAGATATTTGTGTATGTGTGTTTATGTATATATGTGTTTCTGGATATGCATGTGCATTCGTGTGTGCACATGCAGATCCGAGGATAACTTTGGGTGACAATCCTTGCCTTCCATGAGTTTGAGAAAGGACTTCTTTTTTTTTTTTTAATTTGTAGCACAGGCCAGGTTAGCTGGCCCAGAAGCTTCTAAGGACTCTCTTATAACCACATCTGCTATCCTCCCCACACCAGGATTACAGGTTCATATTATTACACCCACCTTTATGGGTTCTGGGGATTCAAACTTGGGCTCTCAGGTTTACACTTTACCACTGAGCCAACTTGACATCTGGCCCTGTCAGCTTTTATCCTGCAAAGTTTGATCTTTCTCATGTTGAAGTTTCCTAACCAGTTAATGGAAGCCAAACCAAATAGACTACTTGCCACCATTCACCATATTATGTGCAGAAAGAGCCTGCTGGCATTTAGCTCACTGATAAACTCTTTTTCTCCACAGTGGGGTTACTCTTTATGTGCCCTGACAAATGCTCTTCTGTCTGAGAACCCAGCATCGCATTGCACTATACTCTAACAGCATGATTGCCTGAATGACTCCCATACTGTACAGACAAAAGATGTCAGAAAACCAGGCAGACTCCCATAAACAGACAAGAACACCCAGGGATACACCCAGCTTTCTCACAAAAGCAATCTCCAAGAGGGCCCCTTTCTCTTTATCATTATCACAAGGTTGTCTCCATTTTGCTGAAAATGAAAAATATCAAAATAGAATTAAACATATTCCCATCGATTCTCTCTGGACCTGCAAAGCCAATGGAGATGGAAATACATGCACTGAGCAGCCGCAACAGCTCTGGGCTGCTGGTGATTGACTTTTTGGCTAAGCTAAGCAGAAACGAAGCTAGTGACCAATTAGCTTTTCCCTTAATAGGATTGCATTGGGCAAAATAAACCAGAGAAAGGAATGGAAGGGAAAACTGTCATTTAGTGAATTCCCAGATGTTGTCATTGTCCCTGAGACACACATCATAAATAAAAGAAAAGCTGAGAGTTCAGTGGGCCAGTACCTTGCACGAAGGTCATGGGCCTTGTTGAAATGGCAGAGTACTACAGAACAGCCGGGCACTCAGGATGCTGGCTATAAACACATCCCAAATAGTTCAGCCAATTTGTGCTCCAGGGCAAAGTGGACTTTGGAGATTTTCAGAATGATCATCATAATAACCACCACCCATTGATCTCATTTAACAAGCACTGATCTAGGGCTCATGCCATCCAAGCCCTCATATCCATCAGCAGAGTTGCTTTTATGAACGAGATACGCTGAGAGCAAAATACAAGTCAGTGTAAAGAATGAATGGAGATGTTAGGAGATGAGCGAGCAGAGAGTAAAGAAGACCCAAGTCCCCCCCTTTGAAGAGGTGACTTCAGCTGTGATAGAAATAAATTAGAAGGAGATCAATATTCCATGAGAAGCAAAGGATAAGTCTGGGAAGGTTTATCACAGTCAGACTTTCAGAAGTGTGTGTGTGTGTGTGTGTGTGTGTGTGTGTGTGTGTGTGTGTACATGCATACATACAGGGGACAAAGCGGGACCTCTGGTGTCTTCATTTACAGGTCCCTGTCTACTCCCTTGAGTCAGAGTCTCAAATTGGCTCAGAAGCTTCTCATTTTGGTGAGTCTAGATGGCCATCAAGCCTTAGGACTCACCTGCCTTTTCCCCCAGTGCTAGGGTTGCCAGCACAGCCCTATGACTAGCTTCTTACGTGGGTGCTGGGCTTGTAAACTCGGGTCCTGTGCTTGCACGGCCAGTACTCACACAGCTCCTGAGAACCCCCTCCACTGAATTCTAGGATGTTTAGCTGGGAAGGGAATGTAAACTGAGGGTACTCTTAGAAAGGTCAAACAAAATAGAAGCAGAAAGGTACCTGGTGCAGTGTTCAAGAAAGGGACTGACAACAATGTCTGGTGCATTAGGGAGAAGGAGAAATACTGGAAATATGTCCTTTTGGATCCAATAGGACTTGCTAACCAATAGAGATAGGTATCAGTTTTTGGAGAAAATCAGCTAACTAGGGCTCAGTAGAAAGAACAACAATCCCAAGGTAGCATCTTCAGGGGCTTTGGTGAGTCTAATCCTGGTTCTCTCCGTTTGGGGAGAAAACTGGACTAGGGAAAGCAGACCTTGGTCCAGAATCTCAGGTTCCCTTGAGAGTGAGTCTGTGTGAAGTGTTCTCACGTGTATTTCTTCTTTTCCCTTCCCTTCCTTACTTTTCTTCCCCATTTCTGTCTCCTCCATCCTTCCCTTTTTTCTTGCCTTTACTTCCTCCATTCTTCTTCCCTTTCCACCATCCATTTTTATTTCTCCCTTCATTTCTTCTCCATTCTTCTCCACTCCTGTTTCTCTTCCCCTCTTCCCTTTCATGACACTCCAATTATCACATTCTTATTAATTCTCCTGCCCATACTTCCAAGTACAGAGCTGCTCAGATGTGACAGGCTAACACTGACGGACTCCCCACACTCATCCTGTGTAGGGCAAGGTCTAACATGTTGTTATCTTTAAGGCTAATGTAAACAGAGCACAGTGTTTGCATTTCATTTTTAAAAAGAAATCTGGACTATTTCTGAACACCATCAACTTCAGGGGAGAAAAGTATGTCTTTGTGAAATACATCGGTGCCTTGCGGAAGACGGTGTTGAATTATTGGGATGCTGCAGGCTTCCAGACTGATGCTTCCTGAAGCATGAAAGGAGTATGCCAAGCTTCCCCTCTTTGTATTTAAACGACTTTGCTTCTTACTTGACTACTTCCCGTGACCTTTCAGAGTTCTGCCTTCTTTATATTTCTCTTTGAATCTCTTAACCACTTTTTAAAATAGTCCACTGACATCTTGTATGTGTTATCCTCACGGAGTCTTCTGCTCCCTAAATTTCTAGAACATCTTTCCCTCACTTGACCCTTCCCTATAAAGCCTGGTAATATTGGTATGCTCTCTGCCCGAGTCCATCCATCTCCTTCTGTTTCTTGAGGTTCCAGGGAGAACATGAAGCTGTAAGTCAGTAAAACATTCCACTCTGTACTGTTGTACACTTGTGTGCACCATTGCGTGAGTGAGTATGGACACGCAAGTGCCACATTGCCCATATGGAGATCAGAAAACCGCCTCAGATGTCTTGTCTGTTTCCATCTTGTCTAAGACAATTTCTATTACTCTTCACTGTACTCCAGGTTATCCTTTGAGCTTCTGGGGGCTCCTCTGTTTCTGCTCCCCCCATCTGGCTCTAAGAGTTCTGCCATTACAGATGCATTCTACCATGGCAACTTTTTTATGGGTTCCATGGTTTTGAACTTAGGTCTCTATGCTTGTGCAGCAATAGCTTTGCCCATTGTGTCATCTCCCACCCCATGTATTTCTCACTCTCAAGGGAACCTGAGATTCTGGACCAAGGTCTGCTTTCCCTAGTCCAGTTTTCTCCCCAAACGGAGAGAACCAGGATTAGACTCACCAGAGCCCCTGAAGATGCTACCTTGGGATTGTTGTTCTTCCTACTCATGCATCATGTTTGTTTGTACCTAACCACAGCCACATCTAATGATATACACAGAGAAGAGAGAACTCTGGAGAACTTCTGCAGGCTTGAGTTCTGTGTACATTCCTCACTCTGTTATAGCTGCGTGGCCTTGGGAAAATCACGGATGCTCTCTGGTTTTCAATCTCCCAGTCTATAAAATCTGGGTGATATTACCTACCTAGATAAATCATAGAAGGAATTCAATTAAATGAGAACATGCATTTCAAATCATTCCACAGGCAGTTCTCTATTTAAGAACTCCATAATGATGATGAGGGCTTCATTAAGCAAACTTTTACTGAACGTATGTGACTATGACACTTGGGTTTGGGGGAAGAGGAAGAAATAGAATGGGGATCTTGATGTCTCATTTAATAGGAGAATTCAAATTACAATTGTCTTGTCATTTTACCTTGGGGATGAATACAAGTTCATCCCGAAGAATATCTTTTTATTCATCCATATGACAAATATTTATTGGGAATTTACATCATGGTGGCAAATAATAGTGAGCTAGACCATGCCCAGTGCTGCTCTCAAGAAAGGGACAGCCTACCAGTTGCTATTTGATGCAAGGTAGTGGGTTCTCAACCAGGAAAGGTCACCCCAGCAGACTTTAAGGCATACCAGGTGTCATAACTTGAGGAGTAAGACTCTACTAGGATCTCATGACCAGACACCCAGTATTCTGTTTAACACCCTTCAATAAAACAATACCTGCCTGTGAAGAAATCCCACTACAGAGAATGGGATAAGGATGTGAGATAATTCATCTTTATGGCAAGAAAACCAGCAAAGACAGATTTTACCAGTAACTCTAGCTCCATCAGACATGGAGGCATGCAGAAACACTGGGAGCTCCCAGCCTTTTCCATGAGACAAAAAGATCCATGGTTACTTGGGCTAGGTGGCGAAAGGAATATGCACCAAATACCTGCAGGAAGGGTTTCTGTGCGCCCCATCATCCCACCCTCTGCTGTGGATCAGGTGGCTAGCCCAGTGTGCAACGAGCATTCCTGCCTTTGCATTCCTTCTACTAGATACAGAAGCTGTCCCTAGGGAACCCACCGCATCTGAATCGCTGCAGAAGTAGCACTTCAGTGGAGATAGCTAGATAAATAATCCTGAATAAAATTGCATATTTTTAAGTGCTTTATTAATACGGTTGGGCTGAGAGCATGCTAAATTCCTACACGATGGGGGTGGAGGTGGCAAGGAGAAGATGATGCAGTGGCTTGGTGAGAGGGGGCAGGGCAGGCAGAGAGAAAAGCCATGGCAGATTCTTCCCTTAGTGCCTGATTGACACACAGTTTGAGGGCAAACAGAGATATACAAACACAGGGCATACTCTGCGGCAACCTGAGCTGTGGGAGGAGGGGACACCAACTCTCCCCTCCTACACACTCACACACACAAATACACACACACATGCACACATACTCACATACTCTACACACACTCACACACATTCACAGACATGCACTCACACACACACTCACACACACTCATACATACATACACACACATAAACTCACATACTCTACACACACTCACACACATTCACAGACATGCACTCACACACATACACACTCATACATACACACACATACACTCACATACTCTACACACACTCACACACATTCACAGACATGCACTCACACATATATACACTCATACACACTCACAGATACACACACATACATACTCATACACACACACAGATACACACACATACATATTCATACACTCACAGACACTCACACACACACACACACACACACACACACACTCTTTCACAGACACCCCCACACTCACAGACACTCACAGACACACACTCATACACATACACATACACACTCACACACACATACACACACACTCACATACTCTAAACACACTCACACACATTCACAGACATGCACTCATACACATACACACTCACACACACTCACAGATATACACACATACATACTCATACACACACACAGACACTCATAGACACACACACACATACACACTCACACACAGATACACACACACATACACACACACACACACACACACACACACACACACACACCTACAGCAATGGCTGCTCTGTGCATGAGTGGAGTGGCATGCTACTGTCACTCCAGGTTATATACACTTTAATGTCTCTAAGGCCCACATAACCAATGCTGGCCAGATAGAAAGTTTGCTGGGGGAGAGGAGAGAGTTGTACTTCAACTTCAGATTTTCATTCTGCTGGAGAGACAAGGGAAAGCTAAGCATTTATATTTCTATGTGTATCTACTCATTTGTAAGTACACATACCCAGTTGTGAGCAGAAATCTTAGACCACATATACCTTACAAAGTCCATTTGCCCAGTGAGCCTTATTGCTGTGAACTCTGACTTGGATTTGGTTTTTAACAGCATAATTTGCTCTGAGATTGGCTTGTTTTCCTTACTGTGCTATAAAATACAGGGCGACATCCACGCTCAGCACGGCTCCAGCATAAAACTCCTTAGTTCTCAGTTTACCTCTTGCTTTTACTACAGAGTCTAATTAAGTTGCCCAGGATGGCATTGAACTCATTCTATGACCAGAGCATAAACTTGAGACTCTTGCGCCTCAGCCTTGTGAATAGTTGTATGTAGGGACCAAGCCCCGCTGCTGAGAAGAAGGCATGCATATGTAAGTCCTGGAGAGAGCATTGGGTGGCCATCTTGGTTAGCTGTAAGCTGAATATCTGGTGGCCATCTTGGTTGGCTATGAGCTCAGACTCATCATGATACAATCTGGTTCAGAGACTAAGTCTTGGAGACTTAGCTCCTGAATTGCAATGAACACAAATTGGGCTAACTAAACAAATGGCTGCCTCTATTCTTGTGCCAGATAAAGCTTCCAGATGGCTCTCCTCAAAGGGTACCTAGCTGAGAAGAACAGAGACAGGCAGATTTCTGAGTTCGAGGCCAGCCTGGTCTACAAAATGAGTTCCAGGACAGCCAGGGCTATACAGAGAAACCCTGTCTCGAAAAATCAAAGGGGAGAGAGAGAGAGAATGAGAGAGAGAGAGAGAGAGAGAGAGAGAGAGAGAGAGAGAGAGAGAGAGAGAGAGAGAAGGGGAAATTAGAGCTTTCTCGGAGAATGGATAGCTCTGTTTGAATGTAGATTGTCCCTCATAGGCTCAAGTGTTTGTGCACTTGTTCCCCAGCTGGCTTGGGAATTTGCAGAACCTTTAAAAGGGGAAGCCAAGTTGGGGAAAATTGACAGCTGAGGGTTATACTGTGAATGTTTATATCCCTAGCATGTTCTTAGCCCAGATTTATCTGCCTCCTAGTTCACCAAGATGTGGACAAGTAGCCTTCTTCTGCCACTGTAGTAGAGAGCCACTCCCACTGCTGTGACCCTCCACCATGATGGACTGTCCCCTCAAACTGTGAGCCTAAATAAATCATTCTTTCTTGAAGGTGCTTCTTGTAGAGCATTTAATAATGCATAGTGGCATTGAATAATTGATGCAGGTTACTCCCAACACACACAGACACACAGACACAGACACACACACACACACACACACACACACACACACACACACTACTTATGCTTCTCCACATTGACCATTAATTTTCCATACCTCTGTTATACAGTAATAACACATTGTACTTTAAAGAAACTTCCCTCCCTCCATCAAGCAACCTTGTTTTGGGTCTTACACTTTCTGAGACCACACTGACTGGCCAGGAGTTCTCAAGTTCCTGGGCAGTGCTATGATTACATTACTGTCATCTGTGAGCCAGTGACTTGGAGCTGGAGAGAAGGTGGTCTTTCTTTCCTTCCAGTCCTGGCAAGTGGGCAAAGGCTCTTAGTCAGCACTCAAGTTGAGCATCTGGTAGCCATCCTTTGGAGAAAATGGCCCATGGAATAAAATGGATACTAAGAAAAGCAGAGACAAAAGATAGAGTATGCCACAATCCTAAAGATATTTTGTGGTTATACCAAGTGGGGTCACAATAGGCATAATTCCCAAAGAACATTATACTTTGATTTGGGCTAAAGAAAATTATGATTTCTATCTGGTAACTTTAGAGAGATGAGAACTATGAGGTATCCAATTCGACTCTGCCTTGGACTCCTCTTAAGAAAAGCTCTAACCTCATTCAGTGGGGCCTGTGAGTTGAAGACAATATGCCAACTTTCATCTAGATTCATGGTTCAGGTCCTGAGGTTGCTGTATAGACCACACAGGATGATGATGAAGGTGAAGAAGATAATCATGATGAAGGCATAGCAGGGACCCATAGGAACATTTGTGTGCCACTTGTATTTATTTCTCCCTTATTCAATCCTCACAATAGGTTCACAGTCCATCATACACATGTCTACCCAACACCAGACATTTAGCAATGTTTCCATAAAAAGAAGGCTCAATGAAAATAGATTCTCCCTATATAAGCTCCCTCCACTGTTGCTGGAGCCTTGTTCCTCTAACTCAAGTGCACAAATTACCTGGGCATTGTGAACTGCAGGTTCTGACTCAATGGACATAGCCCGAGAACCTGTATCCTTAGGCTGTTCCTGAGTGATGTTGGTTTTCATACCATACCTCTCAGGATGAGATCTTTTGGTCATTGGCATCCAGGGAATCACTAAACAGGAATCCCATTGATGAGTTTATAAGTATTCAGGCTCTTTCAAAACATAGTTTATTGGCTCATTCTATTTAATTTCAGCAAAGAAACATTTCCATTTTGAGATACTCTCTTTCTACAGCCAAACCTATGCACAAACCTAACAGTTTAGAATCCCAAGGACCATCTTCCTCCCACACGAATGAATTCAGTGGTGCTGACAGGAAGGCTGGGTGTCAGCATGCTTACAGGAAAGTGTTTGTAGCTAGGACTCAGAGCCATAGGCTAGAGATGCCTAGGTAGCATCTCCATTATAGATCAAAGGGGGATAGCACGTCTTGCTAATTCACATGGTCACCACTCAAACATCCCTGATAAAAACAGCAAATTGATGGAATGGACTTACTGAGATGAAGCCTGCTAAACTTACTATTAACATAGAGAAAAGCACATCCCATCACTCTTCCTTGTACCACGATTCAGCCATTTTATCCTTGAAATATTAGTATTTGGGATTTCTTCATATTAGATTATTATATTATGTAACTTTCCCAACTGAGACATCTTTAGGAAAGAGAAGAGGATATTATTTGAAAATGTCAGTCTTGTAAAACTCAGAATATCCTATTCTTTAACATTACCTACCCTTTTCAGTGGTCATAAATTTAAAAAGTACACTAATAGTATACCCTTGACTGCTATGTTTATAATTGTACCACTGCAAGCTTTGCAGAAGACATAATCAGAATAACTAGTGATGTCTATCCTAGTGTATACTCACTTTCAACTTGATATACTTAAGCTGTAATGCAAGCTAACCAGCCAGCAATAAGATATATACAGATTTTATTGACTAAAAAAGCTGGTTCTGACATCATTTCTGTTACACAAAAATGAAAATAACAACTTTTCAGAATTTGTTCCCCACTCCTCTCCACCTCATTCTCGCCCTATAATTGTATACGCCTGTGTCTCCCATGACATCCACCATCATGCACACAGCAGGGAATGGGCCTCATATCTTTAACCCTGGGCTAAGACACTGGAACCAAAATGAATGGTTGCATGTTTAAGAGCCCTTAGAGGGACTTGAGCTACCTTAGAGGAAGTCTGGAGCTCTGCACTAGGATGGAGACTGGAAGGGAGCACCTGTCAATCAGAGATTTGATACAACTTTTATTCGGGTAAGGCTCTCTGGTACCACCCGTTACATCTGATCATGGTTCTGGTGTGTAAATTCTAGTTTGTCATGACTGAGTAAGACACATGCTGTCATTTGCTAGCACTGTGTCTCTCTAAACTCTCCCTATAGGAAGTGACCTGATGATCCCCAAAACCCGATCTATCACTGACTTCCTAGGCTCAGAGAGGGAGCTACTCACATGCTCCACGGATAAGGAGACATTGAGTTTCAACCACAAATCTGTAGAGTCTTAGCCAGTCCTCTTCTCATGGCTCAGGTCTCAGGCTTTAGCACTTGAGCTGACCCATAACGAGCGGCTGCTGTACTTTCCCGGGTGCTCACTGCTATTCATCAGCCTCTGATCCTTGAAGATGCAGGTGCCCTACCCTCATTCATTCTGGCATTTGGCTTCCCAGGATGCAGCTGCCTCATGAATTCCCAAGCTTAGTTCTATCGCATTAGTGCAGATTCGTGCTGGATAAGAGGGGACTTCCCGGAAAGATGCCATCACATATTGGGAAAATACTGCTGGGCAAGCCAAAGTGGGAAATGGTGGCAGACAAACAGCCATTTCAGTAAACTACTTGACAATGTCTATAAATGGCAGGGGTAGTGGTGAGGACACTGGATAGCTCCTAGTGCTGGTTTCCGCCTGCCACTTGCATAATAATTGGTACAGAGAATGTTTTGTATTGGCTAAACCTGGCACACTGTCTCATGCTGTCTGGATAACTTGCCTATAAGGAAAAAAAGGCTCCCAAGTACTAAGAAACTTGTGAAATCAAAACAAAACAAAGCAAAACAAAGCAACAACAACAAACCCTGACACTCAACCAACAGAGGGAAGGAAGATTTGAACCCAGGCAGGACGGCAGCCAGTACGCAGGTGCACAATCCACACTGCTCACTCCTTTCCTGACTCCCTTGGGTCCCATTATCAAGAGAGTGTTAGCCTGCATTGGGTTGTCACTCCCCTGTACTGTCAACTTTTCAGGGGGGGACAATTCATTTTGACAGAGCTCTGGGCTGCATTGTGCCCTAACATCTTCGAGAGAAGGGAAGGAGGAGAATCGCCCTTGCTGAGGAATGTACTCGTAATTGGGGCTGACAGGAAAACTACCTACACAGTCAATGTGAGAGTCTACACCCTAGGCCCCTTTGCCTGTCAGATGAGGTGTTAGATCTTTAATTGCCTGGGCTCATTGAGCTCATGCAAAATAAACAAGCTCAAAGAAGCAAGGAAGGGCCTTTGTAAGCCACCTGCCCTGTGGCATGTCCTTTCCATAGTACTCTGGTTTCCAGCTGGGCTTTTGAAATGAACATTCTTTTCTTTTCTTTTTTTTTCTTTTTCTTTTTCCTTTTGTTAGCTGAATATTCACCAGTGTCTTTCATGAGATCAGCAGTAAGGAGTGACAGAGAGTATTCAAAACTTGGCTTCACAGTCTTCACACAGGACTGTTAGATGACTGACAGGTTGTCTAAGGATGGCAAAAAAGAACACCCAGCCTCTTTCCCTTTTCCACGCAGGAGAAAACCCAGGCTTAGAAGCCTCAGCTGCCTTCTGCCGTCTTCTACCCATTTTGTCGCTGGACATGCTGAGATGCCCGCTCTCATGGGTCTGTGAAGATGAATCAGCCTCTTCCAGGAAGAGAGATCAATGTCTTGGTCGTCAGCATCTTGACTTTCTCTGATCATACCTCTAAGAGGCAGGACCATTCAGGGGGGATAACCAGCTTCAGTGGATGGTGAGCTGAACTGAAATTCACACTGTGTGTGTGTGTGTGTGTGTGTGTGTGTGTGTGTGTGTGTGTGTGTGTGTGTGTGTTAGGAGAGAGAGAATTAGAAAGAAAAGAGATAGAAGGCAGACATTTCCATTTTTTAATTAGTAACATCACCTTCTGAGAGGCACCTGCTGGCTGAGAAGACATTATTCTGGAAATTTCCAAATGATTTCTTGCCCTCCCTACAATGTGCCAGGCAGGTGTTTTAATTTGCATCCTTTCAGTGGCACAGGTAATGCTTTATAAAACACGGATGGGTGAAGCGCTTCACTGCTGAAGTCGGAGGGTGAAAGGCTGTTTTCTTAGTTGGGCAGGTATTCCTTTCTTATCATTCTCTGAAATATGAGTAGACTAAAATTTCTAGAACACATGTCCTGGAAACGTTAGTGAGGCGAGAATGAACCTTTGAAGTCAAACCATCCTGACTCAGTAAGACATCCATGCAAAATGTCTGTTCTTGGGCTGCTATGATTTATTTATTTTACACCAGACACTGACTACAAACTCCACAGTAAGCTGGTATCTATTATGATGGTGAGGCCAGTTCAGGAAATCATAATCTGAAAAACGACTCCACAGTCCTCATTCACATGGTCTGCGATCTAAAACCATAGGCAAAGATCCTACACTGAAAGAAGATGAAGTTTTAGTCTCTGTCTGATGGAAACTGGTGTGTTGTGGTTTTTTTTTTTTATCCTACGGACACATAAATAATATTCATCACTTGAAATAGTGCAAAGATGTCGGGCCACAGAAAGGACTTCACGCAAGTCTAGTTTGCTGAATCATTGAGTTAACTGGGGTTACATACAGGAGGATGGGTGAGGGCTCACCTCCAGAAGCATGGATGACTAAGGCAGTTGCATCGCAGGAAAGTACACTCCAGCTGGCCTCGCCAATGACTCAGAAAAGCCAAGTCCCCAGAGCTTGCCAGAAGGCTGGCACACTCCTCTAGAGTCTCCTTGTCTCCTGTTTACTGTTTGCATGATCTTAGTCAGAGCCCTGTGGATCTTCTAAATCTCAGAGCTTCCCAGGACTGAGGAGTCTAAGTCTTAGGAGCTCCCTTCTTTTTCCATATGTGAGCCTCTCAATTCAAAGAAAATAGCTACATAACAATATTCATCTTTCCAGAGACTGGTTTGAAATCAAGGTGATCATAGGCTGGTACACCATGCATGGCCAAATCACAGACAATTATCTAGCAGCCGCCATTTGGCACCATGATGGGAGGCGACCTTCTTCTGTAGCATGGCCTTGCCTTCCTCTTTCCTTGAGTGAAAATAGATTAAGTAAGCCCTAAATACAGTGCCACGTGGCATGAAAGACATGGAATTTAGAAGTAGAATCATAATCATCATGATGCAATGGAGATGCTGGAACTGTGAACTGAGAAGGATCCAGGTTACGGCTGGCTGCCATATTTAGTTATCCTTCTCTCCGATGAGAATGGACTCCTGGCCAAGGCTGGAATGAGAGAAAAGGGAAGGTGGTAGAGCAGCTGGTGGATATTTAAGTTTTGTTTTGCTTGGTATTCATATTAAGTTCTATGACATTAAACATACATATTCTTCATCTCTGTGGGAGACATTCCAGTTTTTAAATGCTGACTTAACTTGACTAAATAAGCCACATTAACAAAAATCATCTAAATTTAAGTTATGAAACACTGTCAAACAGCTATTGAACATGACTGTTTGAAACTTTTTGACCTAATATTTACCAGTTTGGTCAGGAAACTCTCTTGCACCAATGAGCTTGCTCTTTCAGAGACCAGGAAATCCCTTTGGTGGAAGGTCATGTTTTCATCTCAGAAACAGAGAAAAATAATTAAATTATCCGTCTGGTTTTCTCAAAGGAGTGGAATGTTTCCAGCGACACAGTAGCAATTTCCTCCGTTGTTCTGTTTCCATGGTGTACTCGGAGCAGGGATGAATGGTGACAGTCCTACCGTGTGTAAAAATAAACCCGCCTCCCTCTTCCTTCTTTCTAGAGCAGCTCTGTCATATTTTCTAGGCACTACAAAATGCTCAGTCGCTCACATTTTTTTCCAATAGCACATTCATCCTTTAACATACCTAAAGGAAGCTTTCAGGAAACAAACAAACAAACAAACAAACAAACAAACACCACCCACATTTATAGATGAGTACTGTTGCAATGGCTGGCGGCTTCCCTTTCCCCCAAAACTTCTAACTGTGCTCATCAATTACTTGTAACAGAGGCCAGTGTCGGCAGTGTTTACCCACCATTCTCTGAGTTATTCAGCTCGATCTTGTGGCTCATTAAAAGCATCTCTATTTATTTGCTGTGTGTTACAGTCCTTAACTTTGGCACAACATGCCAAAAGAAAGCCCATTTTACTTTTCCCTGTGGTGTTAATTGGTAGAGCATGCTGCCTGGCTCTTCATTAATTACGTCAATGTGTATGAAACTTCCATTTTCGTGGGGGTGAATTAACAAGGCTTCTCTGAGAAGGGCTGACAAGAAGGCAGCCAGGCTGCTTGCAAGACTGGGAGTAACGAGTGGCCAACGCCTTGCTCATTTTCAAAGGCTCACAAGGCTCCCTTTGTCTGGCCCCAAGCCCTCTCACCTCACCTTTTCTTGTGGCCATCAGCATGTAACAGGCAGCACTGTGAAAGCAATGCCCTTGCCCTACCAGGAGCAACCTGAACCCTTGAGAAGAAGAAATGTTCAGTCGTCTTAACTGAACATAGGAAGATGGGATTCGGCCAGTGACGGGCCTGCCAAGATCCAGCAGACATCACTGTAGTGGTGAGGCACAGTCCTCAGAGACTCTGCAGGGTAAGAGAATGAATGCAGGGCAATCATGACCAAAAACTCTTTCACAACACTCTGAGTTGATTGTCAAAACTTGCATGATTTTAGGAGCAAAAGGATGTGCTCATTCTTGCACACACTTACACATGCAAATGCACATACACAAATAAGCACACATGCACACAAATATATATATATATATATATATATATATATATATATATATATATATATATGTGTGTGTGTGTGTGTGTGTGTGTGTGTGTGTGTGTGTGAGCGTATATGTGTGTATATACATATGTGGATGCACACATACACAAATATGCACACACATACATATAGGTACATATGTGAATGCATATGCACATATATACATATACCTGTGTGCATATAAATATATGAATATACATGCATAAACATATGTATACACATATATACATGTACAAAGCACTCAAGCATACATATAAAATATACTCCTAAAACTTGATTCACATCATATTTTCTTTTTATCAAAATCATTTAAAAAATTTTCCAGGCTGAGGTGTAGCTGAGACATGGAGTATTTACTTAGCATGTACAGGTACTGGGTTCTGTCCCCAGCATGTACAGGCATTGGGTTCTGTCCCCAGCATGTACAGAGCACTGGGTTCTGTCCCCAGCATGCACAGGCACTGGGTTCTGTCCCTAGCATGTACAGGGACTGGGTTCTGTCCCTAGCATGTACAGGCATTGGGTTCTGTCTCCAGCATATACAGGCACTGGGTTCTGTGCCCAGCATGTACAGAGCACTGGGTTCTGTGCCCACTATGTACAGAGCACTGAGTTCTGTCCCCAGCATGTACAGAGCTCTGGGTTCTGTCCCCAGCATGTACAGAACACTGGGTTCTCTTTTCAGCGTGTACAGATACTGAGTTCTATTCCCAGCACTATAAAAAAGAAAAGAGACTTTGAGAAAAAGTCTCTCTACTTTCCTGTTTAGTCACTGTGAAGTCTGGTCTGAATGTCACTCAGTCAGGTGTCACTGTCCTCTTTGCTCATACCTGTAACTTCTCTGGCTAGGAACAGCAAAATGTCCATCTCTCTGGCTCTCTCTGGATCTCTGTCACTTTTCTGGTTATGTCTGGTTGTCTCATAGGACACATATGTTGAAAGACAAGAAAGCCAGACACATGCTCTTAGCCTATTATATTGAAGCAGGTTTTTCATGGTGGCCACATTGTGCATTTTAATAAGGAAAACCCATGTAAGGCAGAGGACTTTGCTATACTGAGGAGAAAAGAGAGGATATGAAGTTTAAACTGTTTCAGTCCCCTGTGGAAAGAATCTGAAGGCTGAGTGACGTGGGTGGTCCATCCTGGCCTTAGCCTCAATGTTTGTACAAACACAGGCAGAGATAACATATGTGCATGAAAAGCATGAGCCCACATGTAAATGGACACATGTATGTGGAATGGACACAGGATTATGGACACACATCCACTTTAACTTATACACTCACACAGTCATATATTTAGATGTAAACAGGTTACATTCATATACAGACACAATACACACACCATAACAAGACCCATGCACCCTCATTAAGACAGGAGCACATATTGAAGCAGGGACAAACATACAGACAAAGAATATACACAGACAAAGAATATACACAGTCACATGCATGTGTAGATACACACAAAAAGAATATATGAACCAACTAGCAGAGATGATTCTTTAGTTTCTTCTTAGATAAGCTCTTTGGGAATATCAAAACCTGGACTGTGAGCCAGCTCTTTTTGAAGTCTTATTGCAGTTTTGGATACTGGGAATAAAGTTCAACGCCTTTCCCCCCACCCCCACCTCACTGAGCAAAGCAAGAGTACCCTTTTCCCCAAGTAGTCCTTCTGTTCATTAAAGGACAGTCAGAGAAAGCCATCTCAAGATGCTTTGTGACTTTTTGCAAGGGATGAGTTAGAGATAAAGCTGGGGGTCTAGAGGTAAGAAAAAAGACTCACAATGGTCAAGGTTCCAAATGGGGGCTTGCTTTCATCTAAGACCATGCTGTCTGAAAACATGGTCTCTCTCTCTCTCTCTCTCTCTCTCTCTCTCTCTCTCTCTCTCTCTCTCTCTCTCTCTCTCTCCTCTGTGTGTGTGTGTGTGTGTATGTGTATCTGTGTATTATGTCTGTACTCATGTGTCTGTGTGCCCATATGTATGTGTAGATCAGAGGTTGATGCCAGCTATCTTCCTCTACCTCACTCCATGTTCTTTTTTGATACAGGGCCCCATGAACTTGCTGATTGGGCTAGGATGACTATCAATGAGGTCCAGGTATCTTCCCTGTGCTGAGATTACAGGCCTGTATCACTGCACCCAACATTTTACAAGGATGGATAGGATCCCACTCAGGTCTTCCTTACTGCATGACCAATGCTCTACTGAGACTTCTCAACCCCCTAGGATGTTCATTTTCTTAGTAATGTGCATACCAACATAAAACAAAGTTCTCTCTATCGTCCCCTGGAGAAGGAAATGGCCACCAAGAGCTCATGTGGTGGGGTGCTCTTGTTACCCAAGGCTGTGCTGAGCTCCTAGCTCACATGGTCACAGCTAACATCATCAGAGATAGATGAGTAGACAAGTGGGTGAGATTCCTGCTGATCACAAACAGGGTGCCTGGACTGACTGATATTCTTATCAAATGTTCAACGACATGACTCACTGTAACTAAGAGATGTATCCCAATCCCAGGATACTTGTGCGTAGAAGTACATGGTACTTCTGCGAATCAGCATCATCCCTAGAGATACACAATGTTGCATAGGTCACACAAAAACATGACACTGCTTCATAGAAGCTGCTCACAAAAGGGCAAACACCAAATGATTCTATCTGCATGGAGCATCCAGAACAGACAAATTCACCGACAGGAAGTAGCTTGGTGTTTGCCGGAAGTTGCTACAGTGTGAATGAACTCCAGTCCACTCTCTGATGTTCATGGGGTCACAAAAAAACTCTACATATTTTCTCTCTTAACTTTAGAGCCTTGAGATTAGGAGTGAAATTTAGAATGTTTGGTTGTGGAGATGGCTTCTCAACTCAGTCAGCACCACAAAACCCCCTTCTTTCTATGCTTAAAGTATGGCAATTTTATAGCATGTAAATTACTTCTCAGTAAAGCTGCTTACGAAACAAACAGAAATCCTCTTACAGTAAAACACACTGCCTAGACTATGCTGTCTACAATCTTCCATGTGCAGTCATAAAATATCTGCTTTATTTTTCAGAGATGATGTCAAAAGAGAAAGGAGAAAAACGTAGACATTTCTGTGAGAGAACAGAAAGACCGTACAGCTGATGCTATGTTGTGGAAAAACTATTCAGCTTCACTTTAAGTCTTCTCTGAAGCTACTAGGACATTCCAGCAGCACAGAGGTGTGATGGAAGTTGTATCTAAACATACTTACCTGGTCACCAGAAATTAGAGAGAAGTAGAGGAGTCTGAGGTGGGCAAGGCAGCAGATGGGAGAGTTTCTACAGGGAGACAAAGTTTGAGCCTCAGAGGTGGTGAAGATGCATAGAATGCAGAATGATAGCAGAATGGCAGAATGTGGGGATGCGTTGTATGGACCCAGGCATCAGGCTGGCCAAGAATGGGGAGTGCAGAGTACATGGGGGTGAAGAGATTGAGTATATCTATCATACCATTGGCTAAAAGAGCCATCTCTGTGGAAATGTAGCTGCCAAAGAAAGAGAATTATTGGACTACTACAAGGATTCTCTCCAGCCATGGCCACAAGATAGGAAACCTTGGCTGGCCTTCTGAGAAAATCAAATGTGGGAGACAACAGATGTCCAGGAAATAAAGAGTTATACTTTATTAGGAGTATCACACTTCAATCTTTGAAACACAGCTGGGGACACAAACACACACATACACACACACACACACACACACACACACAGAGCATGGAAAAGAAAGATGAGAAATGCCTTATAGCAGATACAGAAGCTTCTAGGTAGGGCACAATTTTTGGCAAAATAGAAATGTCAAATTTATTCCTGCTCTGTCAAGAAGGTTTAGATTAATTTTGAGTACCTAGTTGTAACTTGGAATACATTTTTCATTAACTATTTCCATTTCAGAATCTATTCATGTCCTTCAGCTTGCAACCAGCTGCCTTTGAATTCTTACCCCAACTTCAGGGCAGGATGTTTGTTACAAAACTTATCCATCAGAGAAGTATATAAGGAGCTGGATTTAGCATGCATGATAGTCAAGCTTCATTGTCAACTTGACACAACCTAGAGCCACCCGAAATGAGAATCTCAATGAAGCTTTGTATATTGGGTTGGCCTGTGCCATGTCTATGGAGGAGTGACTCAACTTCACTGAAGCAGGAAGACTCAGCCCACTGTGGGTGGCATCATCCCTAGGCAAGTGGACCTGAAATGTATGAGGAGAGAAGTCAAGCTGAGCACAAGAAACAAACAAATGAGCATGCACATTCATTCTTTCTTTACTCTTGAGTAGATGTGATGTGACCAGTTGTATCAAGCTCTTGACATTTTGACTTTCCTATAATTATAATGATGGTCTAGAACCAGGACTATCAAGGTATAATAAATCCTTTCTCCTCTAACCAGCTTTCTTACATAATGCTAGAGAAATCAAGACCATGAAATGAGAGGGTCCAACAAAGGATTCCAATATAGCACCTGATGCATATGGTAGGCTCTTGATGGAAGGTGGCAAAGAGTCACACCATCCCCCTGCCTACTAAATGCTCTTATATCATTATGCTTTGCTTATTGACTTGAGGAGGTGTCATGTTATCCGATTTTACTAAGTACTCAGTCATGACCACTTGAGCACAATGACCAAAGTTTCACCCATGAAGCAAGTTTTGAATGTCATTTATATCAGGGAATGGTCTTCAAATCCAGCAGCTATTATGTTTTATCTTAAACAGACTCTCATTATAGGACCTACATGCCTAAAAGTGCCCTTAATCCTTCTGAGGTTAGGTTCAAGGGAACATAATTTAGAATATGTCCCAGGAGATTTTATTACTGAGTCCAAATGGGCTGGTGAAGGAAGAAATTGATGTCTTTTTTTTTTTTCCTATCTAAGATGTTCTTCTGTGTGTCCCACCTTTAGCTTCATTTTAAGGGTAGTGAAGTAGTTAGGAACTCTGTCATCTGTTGTCTGGTCTGGCCTAGAATGCACCCATTATAAAGCCCAGAATAGCCTGGACCCCACAATCTATTCCCAGACTAACCTCAAAATTGTCTTAATAATGCTACCTCATTCTCTTTGGTGCCAGGACTACAGGGATTAGTCACTATACCTGGCTTATTTCTAATTTTTTTCTTCCCGAGACAGAGTATTGTTGTATATCCCTGGGTGGCTTCCACAGCCACATCTATGACATTCTTCTTTAAGCCTCCATTCATTTCCTCTCATCAACACTGGGAAATCCAAGTTGTTTTACAGGATTCTTGGGATAATCATCTAAAAGGCTTCACAGTGTTTCTTGGGGGATAAACAGCACAGCAATAGCTCAATAGTAGGTCACATATTGCCACAATTGCTTTCATTATCATAAGTGTTAGCATCACCATCATTATCTTAGCGATCAGCCATTCATCTAATTAACTACACTCAATATCGAGGCTGCTTTTTATTTAAGCAGCTGCTCAGAATGTCTCATGCCAGAATTTCATGCTGTAAAGATCATAAGAATTGTCTGCTTGGAAAAATCTTGTATATTGTCTCCACCCTATCCATGATTCGGTTGAACTGGACTAGGGTATAGTTTCATCACAGCTATTTCTGCTAATGATGGGAAACTCCCCTTTGTTGCACCAAGGCGCATGACATATGCCCATTGAGATGGGTATTCTTAGTTGTCAACTTGACTGGATCTAGAATCAACTAAAAGGCAAGCTGCTAGGCTTTCCTGTGAGGAGTTTTCTTAATCAGAATATCTAAGATAGTACAACGCATCCCATTGTGGCTGGCAACTTCTATTGGTGATCTCGATAAGGTAGGTGGAAAAAGGAAATTGTGGTTTTTGCCTTCATGACTTTACTCTTGCTGTCCATCTGTCCTGTTGCTGTAGTATTCCTTCACTGGTGTTAGAACCAGTTTCAATGGGCTTCTCATGGTGACTGAAGATCAGCAGTGCTCAGAAACCTTCCAGTCCTTCAGCACGACTAGGGCTGATGACGTCTAGCTTCATAGATTGTGCAGTCTTAGTCTCTTTGTCTGAGACACCCATTGTTGGACTACCCAGACTGTATAGGGTAAGCCAGTCTAAGAAATCTCCTACTCAGTCTCCCTAGTGTGAAACAGCCATTGTTGGACTACTCAGACCAATCTAATAAATCTCACTTTAACATATAATTATCCTATCAGCTCAGTAGTTCCTCTAGAGAACTCTGACTAATACACCCACCCAATTAAGATAGGAAGTAGTGGACTTCTAGAGAGGAAGACGCTCTTCAGTTATCAAGCCTTTTAGGACTACCAGTTAGTCCCCACTTTTTCTTAGGATAGATAACTATCCTGATGTAAGGAACAGAAGCTAAGGGCTGATGCACAAAGATGGCCAGTGGGAAGGCAAAATCCAACAGTCTCTGTTTCTCATTTCTCAGTTCCTTTCATTTGACCCTTAATAACACGTATCACTGGGTCTGCCCTAAGCATCCCTTCCAGACTGGTATCCACGCAGGTTAATCACAGCAGCTGTCTTTGGACTCAGCCTTCTCCCTTGATTGCAGAGCATCAGCAGCAAACCATCGCTCCGCTGACTGGAGCTTCCCCAGGAACCTTCTTTGCCAGAAACATAGACCCAGCCAGGCGAGGCAGGTTATTTGGGGTGGCTTGATGGGGTTGAGAGGGGGTGGGCAGAAAGGAGGAGGGGTGAGAGGGAAAAGGCAATTTATGGAGCCTGTGGGTAGCTGGCTCCCCCAACTGGTGCTTTCTATTTTTATTTTGCTTGCATTTATATTAGGAAATGCTGAAGCAACTTTGTGCTAAGGGCGGGGGATGAACCCAGGATGCTGTGAAGGCTCATTGCAGCTCAGAGGGAGCCCCTCAAAGGATTCCTGGAGCATGGGTCCACCCATCAGATATGCAGCTTGAGGGAGAGGTGCCCACGTCCCCTAGCACAAGAACTAGAAAATTTCTTGTTCCATTTTTAAAATGCAGGAAATGGAAAGAGTGACCCTTCCATGCCCCACAAGACTCTACATCCAACACTGCAATGCCTAGACTCCACCACAAGACCACGATGCTTCTATCTATTTTACATCTAAAGGCTACTGTTTATATAAAAACTGTTCCTTTAGGCTTTTAACATATCCATCATTTGGAAGTTGTTTAACCCTAAAGCCCAGAGTGTCTATTCTCATTTTACTAGTCTAAGGATTGAAAGCTTAGATTTGGAGAAAATGAATATTTTAAAATCTGTGTATATATTAGTGTATAATATGACATTTGATCAGCTTATTTTCATATTTTGATTCCTATAACCAACAAAACTAATATACATGTCATAATATAAAGTTGCATTTTTTTCTCGAAGTCTCCATGGTAATTGTATTCAAATCCAATCTTGGCCAATTACAGTATAACACACAATATTATGAATTACAGTTCATAAAATGTTCATTAGATGTCTTCATACTCCAACACACATTTTAGCCTGGCATGGCCTTCAACAGATCATTTAATCACCTCAAAAGCAGTAGTACATATATGATAGGAATGAGAAATGAGGGGAAAATGCTATAAACCAGAAAAAGCATGCAAGGTTCTTCAGGGCAGGCCTGATACCTACAGTGAAGTTAGTTAAAGTAATTGTTAGCCTAACAGAATCTAGATTCAGGAATCATCTGGGAGACTGGACTCTGGGCATGCCCATTGAGGGGTGGATAATATTGATTACTTTGAGGCAGGCAGGCCTGCCCACTGTGGTTGCCACCATTTCCTTGGTAGGATTTTTGTATTGGATTATATAAAATAGAGAAAGCAGGCAGCGTTCCCCTTCTCTTTCTCCACTGTGGATGCAACGTGAGTGGTTCCCACTGCTGTGACTTAAGAGTGTAACCTGGAACTCGAAACAGAACAAACCTTTTGTTTTCTTAAGTTGCTTTGGTAAGAGCTGCTCAAAGACTAAAAGACACTAAGACACCCACTAAGAGCAAACTAAAGAGTAAGCATCCATGTCTGCAGCAGGCTGCACGCTGCACGCTGCACGCTGCTGGCTTTACCTGCCAGGCCTGGTCTGCTTAGCTGGCTCACCTTACTTCTCCATCAGATAGATGCTAATTTAACTAAAGCTGTGAAGGGGAGCCAGGGTTTAGCCACTAAAGTCCCTAAGGGCAGTGACAAAACTTCCCTAAGGAAAAAAATATGGTCCATATAGCTGGCTCTTGCCCAAGAGCTGCCAAGTGTGTCCTTTCTGATGGTGTGGCCTAGCTGCAAACCTACAACATAATAATCCCTTACAATCTCTCTCTCCCTCTCCCCCCTGACCTCCCGCCCCCCTCTCTCTCATGCTTAGGATAGAATGCAGGAGCTCACGTATGCTAAGTAAATGTTCTAGCACAGAGCTCCCTACCCCTAAATCTCTCAGTTTATATTGAGCTTTTCTTCTTGGCTAGAACCTAGACTAAATACAATTATCACCAGAATCATCATCATCTCTGTCAACATTATTCCTCCAGCAACACAACTGATCACATACAATTTAAAAAGCATGTAGGCCAGAAATGCTTACACTGAAGAGACTCACTTCATGGAGGATATTTGTCCCTGGGAGACTTTACCAGATCTGCTTGTCATTGCTTTGAACTTCGGCCAAGGATACCAAGCACCTATCAATGACTTAAAGTTAGCACTTTGCCTGCATTCTTTCAACCCTGCTGTAGATCCTGTAACTAAACACATTTGGTCCATCATTTTTATCCTTTTGAGACAGGTCCACTATTTCAGAGTCTCTAGAGAGCCTCTTACTCCACTCATATGTGGATTTATTCTTCACTTAACATTTACTTGGACCTCTAGCACAGTTCATTTGAAATAGCTATTCATGGAAGACAGAAGTCTTCTTAGCAGTAACTTACACAAGACTTCTTCCTGCATAGAACTCACGCTCAGTGAGGGGAAGCAGACGGTGTACCAGCAATGCAAAGATTGACAAGCACATTTTGTACAGAGTCTTAAGTGGTCTAAAAGAAAAACACAGCATGACTAAAAGTAGCAGAAGAAGCAAGTATAGATGAGAATGTGAAGAAGAGATGATTTCACTGATATCAGTAAAGAGGGAAAGAGCCAGTCACATAGGGACATGGGAGGATGAAAGAGCAAGAAAAAGGCCAAGGTGGAGGAAAGGAAGTTGGCATTCTGTACGAGATGAACACACATAGGCAGGAGTAGCTATGAGGTGATGGGAATATGGGTACCAGGGTGGATGCTTACCATACAGTATAGACCGAAGGGGATTTAGGGGGCTTCTGAGCCATGGGGTGGGTGGTGATGAGGAATATCTATAGTGATATGGATTGATTTGACATCTCCATTCCTTGCACTTGCTTCTTTGGAAAGCTTTGATGACTGAATCCCCGGAAGCAACTGTTTCTCCTCCATGTTTTCCATGGATTCAAACTTGGGGTGGAACAGTCCATTAATTTGTCAAGCTGCCACAGCAAAATCCTCTAGACTGAGTGTCCTGAAGAGCAGAACTTGATTTTCCCACAAGTCTAGAAACTGGAAGACTGAGGCCCAGCTGTGGTCTTGTCCAGTTTCTTCACAGGACTTGAGTTGGTGATGCGCAACCTGTCTTTGTGTCCTTATGTGCTCCTCCCTTTCTGTGTCTGTGTCCTTCTGCCCTCTTCTATTAAGCACACTGGCCATAATTGTGCAGAGCATAAGCTAGTGGCAGCCAATTAGTTTCATCATCTCTCTAAACAATATGCATCAGAGCAGTCCCACTGTAGAGTGCCGAGTGGCTCATCTTTACTGGTTTGGGATCACCTAGGAGATACACCTCTGAAACTGATAGGACATTTCCAGTGGTTTAACTGATGAGGAAAGACCCACCCTGCATGTGGGCAAATACCATCTGGGTTTCAGTTCAGGGCTAAATAAAAATGGTAAGTGAGAGAGGGAGACAAACACCACCATCTTCTCTTTCTGTTTCCTCCTTGTAGGCACAATATGACCAGACATGCCCTTCTCCCACCACCATGTCTTGCCCACTGTGATGGACTGCACCATCAAACTGTGTGCCAAGATAAACTCTCCCTTCCTTAAGCTGCATTTGTTACATATTTTGTCACGGCAGCGAGAACAGTGACTAATACACACTTCGGTGTATGGGAGACAGAATTGAGCCATAACAGGTGGTAGGATAATTGGCCACAGTCTCATATCTCAAACACAGAGAGATTGATTTCTCTGGCAGCCAGACTCTAGGGATGGTGAGACAGCAGGCTGCAGGTTTGTCAGGAGCCACACGGCTCCCACTTATCCATTCCGGTATCAGTGATGTCAAAAGTTCCAGCTTGCTCAAATGTCAAAAGTTCCAGCTTGCTCAAGATGACGCATCAATGTACTCAGGTGAGGGATGACATGGTTTTCTCTTATAAAAAGCTCCCCAGAGTTAAAGGGGTCTCCCTAAGACAGCCTGGGAGAGAGCAGAGGTGAATCTCCTTAAAGGTTTAGTCCCTCTGTAGCAGTTTTTCTCCTCTGACTCTCAAATAAACAGAAGATATTCTTCAGGGACAGACAGTGACCACCTCCCTCCATCAGGTTAATACTATCATGAAGCTACTTGAGATGGACCTAATTGACAAATTAACCCTTATTGGACCAGGACTGAGTGTGATACTAAAATCCAAGTGCTCCCTCCATTGCTGGGGTTTGCTGAAAATTAATGTAGCCTATTTCTCTCTCTCTCTCTCTCTCTCTCTCTATATATATATATATATATATATATATATATTCATTCTCTATATATAAATATATATATATATTCATTTCTAGATGGCTGAGAGCATTCTCGGCATTGGATATTACCTTATTGTAAGAGTTTGTAGGAAGAGTATTATGACCTGTTATCTTGAAGGTTCAGTTTGAGGCTACAGACCCAGGCCAAGCCTGCTTGCAATGGCCTTTTATACAGCAACCATGGGAGAAACAGCAACTCTCTGACTGAGAGCCTGCCTATGAATCTGTAAATAGACTCTTGGGTGTCTGGATCCCAGAAAAATGATGAACACAACTGGCATTCCCCCAGGAAAGTTCACAGACGTCAGACTGTCAGACTGCCAGATGCCAGGATATCAGGGGGTTAAGGATCTAATGGAGAAACCTCATCTAGATATCCTTCTTCTCCTCAACACCCTCTCAGTCACACCTTCCTTCCCCAGAATTTCCTCCTTTGCCCCTGCTGTCAAGAATTCAGGGATTGTCTAGTTGCAGGATCCTGCCTTGGATGGAACCTACCCCTATTTTGATTTATGACCTATAAGAAGGTTCTCCTGCGCCGGGCGTGGTGGCGCACGCCTTTAATCCCAGCACTCTGGAGGCAGAGGCAGGTGGATTTCTGAGTTCGAGGCCAGCCTGGTCTACAAAGTGAGTTCCAGGACAGCCAGGGCTACACAGAGAAACCCTGTCTCGAAAAACCAAAAAAAAAAAAAGAAGGTTCTCCTGCCTGCCCCACTCTGCTGCTGTCTGACAGTCTATAAGATCACAGTGTTGTTAACAAAATTTAAAATGTTATATCCCCCCCCCCAAATTTGACTCAGCTAAATACCTTTCAATGGGAACACATGTGATCCCAAATATGAATGATTCTTTCCCTGTTTCATCACATTTATAGCAAGGTCCATCCTATCAGCATCCCAGCTCCAGCCACTGGGTCATCTGTTACGTACAAAGCTCAAGGTTTGGGGATAGTTGGAGATGCATTTAATTTAGTTTTAATAAAGTCTAATTTTGGATTTCTGATTTCAGGTGTGTGTGTGTGTGTGTGTGTGTGTGTGTGTGTGTAAGACAAAGGGCAAGCATGGGTATCATTCCTAAGTTACCATCTGCCTTGTTTGCTTTGAGACAGGGTGTCTCACTGAACCTGGAATGCTCTCATTCAGCTAGATTCTCTGGCCAGTGGTCACTGGGGCTGTCCCCATGCTCCCTGTCATGGGATTAAATGCACATGCCACCATGCCTAGCCATTTCACATGGGTTCTGGGGATGATTCTTGTATGAAAACTGAGCTACTCCACAGGCCCCTGTTCCTGTTTTATGTTTCAGAGTTCTCCTCATCATTCCTGTGAAACTAATGGATAAAAGAATAACAATTCTTAGGGGGGGGGGCAGAGGTGACATAATAAGGAGCATGTTGTGTCTGGTCAGAAACACACATGGCTGATCAAGCTGAAGCTGGTGGAATGAAAGGCTGAGCATGACCAGGGAACTGCCATAAAGCCTGGTGGATGACACAATATACATGGAAATGGGCTGCCATGTAATACTCAGAGGTAATGAAGATGCCATAAAAGAAAATACAATGTACACCTCTTGCTGATCAGGTAAGAAATGCCAGGAAGATCGATGGGGTTATTTGAAGACTCACTGCCCACTCTACAGTAGTGCCTGGACATCTGCACAGCATTTCCATAAAGCCCTTGAAGATGCCAGAATGAGGCATGAGATGCCAATGAGCGGCAGAGGGCTAAATTGGCTTGGAAAGGGCAGGCAGCCCCATGCACTGTAAGGAGCCCTCACATATGGAGTAGACCCAGAGCAGGGCTGGGAGAAATGAAGTAGTATTTCAAGTTAAGGTCATTTCTCGCACTTGCCCATTTTTCTCAGATAAAAAGAGAATTGTCACATTATTTATAAACCCCAACCTAGCATAAAGTGCTGCCTGTGTTCACCGATGTTTCTGGGTCCATTTGAAATGTCCCCTTTTCAGATATTCTTGGGTGGGGTCTGGAAATTCTGTTACCATGACCAGGAAATCTCCTTGTAAATGTTGTGGGCATGTGTTTGTCACTCTGTAAATCCTCGATCTATGCTTGACAGGAATTCAAGATGACTCTTTAAGGCTAAGCTAACTGAGGGATGAGACAGCATTCTTAGCATATCAATGCAAGCTCAAAATGACAGGCAGGAAAATCAGTCTTTAGCCATTATGATTGGCAGGAGGTAATGGTGTTGAAGGCAGTTCACTTCTGCGAGCTTACAAGTTTCCTACAAAAAAATACATGGAAGTAAATACCCTTGAAGTGTAGAGGTCTGGCAGTATCCTTAGAAGGGTCACTGATACTTATGTATCCTGGCCACGTTAAGGATACAATAGACCCCCTGACTTCATACCCCTATCGATTCCCTATCCCTAGCCACACTTAAATAGAATGGTCACTAAATACTAAGAGACTGTTTCTTGTAAAGCGATTGGATCTCAGAAGTCTTCCTATAAACACAAATTAGTCTATTCCTACTGACTTAACTCAGACAATCAACATCGCTCAGGCTAAGGGCTTATTTTTCTAAACTAAGTCAGAGTTAAGCACTTAGGTGCTAAACACTTTTGGTTGAGTTTCTCTCTCTCTCTCTCTCTCTCTCTCTCTCTCTCTCTCTGTGTGTGTGTGTGTGTGTGTGTGTTGAAGTATAGGAGCATGTGTGTGTACTCACATGTGGGGGTACAGAGGTTGACAGTGGTGTCTTCTTTAATCATTGTATAAATTATGTTGGGTCACTCACTGAATATGGCAAATTTTGTCAGACATTCTGGCCAACAAGCCCCAGGCATCCCCCTGTCTCTGCATCTCCAACTCTGGAACTATAGATGCACACTCAGCTTTTTATGTGAGTTTGAGGGATCTGAACTTGGGTTCTCACAGTTATATTGTAATCATTTTACCAACTGAGCCATCTGCCCTGCCTTGAGTTCTTAATTCTGGCTTAAAGGAAAGCTACCTGACCCTTGACTGAGTGCCCAAGCCACTCAGTCATATTTACCATGGTTTTCCCATGCTGTCAGGTGAACACTACCACTGGCATATCCTTGCACATGCTGAGCACTAATGCATGACTTACTTTGGCTGCATGAACACAATGTGGGTTTGTATATTAGTACTTACTAGTTATAGTTTCCCTCAAGGCAACGTGGCAACTCCCCTCTTGAAAATAGTCTCTAGACTGATCATTTATTTGCTGATGACATTGGAAACAAGAAAAATCTGAAGATCCAGCCAAGCTGCACCACCTACTAGTCAACACAGAAAGTGGGACAGAACTGTGTAGGCAGAATCCTACCACTACAAGTAGTCAGATGTCTTTCCAGATGTTTTAAACCAGTTGGAGTTTTCCCAAATAGTCAAGTGGCCAAGGTGCATTTCTTGCCTTACTTTTTTTCTATCTCTTAGCCTCTATCTTTATACCAGTGAGGGAGTAGATAGAAAAAAGTAAGGGACTAAATATTTCCCTTGGTTTTCATTGTTTTACCATACAGGAGACTGGAATTGTCTCTCCATCTTCTTCACTCAGTGACATTCTGTCTCTAAAACAGGCATATCTTCAACAATGGGAGAGTGTGGGTCTAAGGGACACTAGAAGGAGGAGACATGAGGGAAGAGATGGACAGCATGGGGGAGGAAAGGAAGAGAAGATGTCAGAAGGAAGGAAAATTCAGGGTAAAGCCACATTACACTTTTGAAGAGAAGAAAGTAAAGAAAATCAGCTTAGGTTTCTAGACAGGTCCCTGAATTTGTATGGGGCCCAGGAAAATGGGGTGCCTCTGAGAGACATGCATATGCAAACCCAGGGTAGAATGGTGGGTAACAGAGGCTATTGCCTAGGATAGATACATTCTAGATGTTTGCTATACGATTGAATATCTATATTTAGCAACGCTCTATTGGCCACTTAAATTTGAGAGGATGGAGTTCATATTATATCTACTTAGCATAATAAAGTTCTCAGAAATGAAAGCAACAGAGGCAATAAGAGAGGAGATAGCCTCTGCTGGGTACCTTCTTCAAGCCATTACTCCATAGGACAGCTCTCCCATAGGCACACCCACTCTTTCCATCTTCATTGTTCTCTCTGTCCCGTGCATCTCCTCTGCCTTTCTTGACAGCATGGATTTTTAACTCTGCTCTTCCTAAGGTTGACCTTCTGTAACTGCAGGTCTGCTCACTAAGGGACCGTCCCATCATTGCAATTAACCACAAATTATCCTGGAAATTTGAGAATCTGATTACTACTCGAGTGCCAAGTGTCTCTCCATTAATATAATGCTAGAGTTCAAGAAAGCATAGGAAAGAGATTCCTATGCCACGAATATTGTTAGGATGACTGAATACCACACCTACTGATCCTGGGAGGGAGGAGACAGAAGAGGCAGGGAGGCCAAAAGAAAGGAAGGTAGGACATCAGATATGGAGAAAGCACACACAGAGAAAGGGCATGCCAAAAAACAAACAAACAAACAAACAAACAAACAAACAAAAGCAAAAAAACCGAAGTGGATGGGAAGGGGAGGGCTATAGAAGAAGAAAGAGGGAAGGAGAAGAAAATAACCCGGTGTGATAAGAGACAATTAAAATGGGAGAAGAAAAGATGGGACATGCTGCGCCAAGTTTGTGGGAAAGAAAACAAAGGTAAGGAAGGGAAAGGGGATACAGGGGAGGCAAGAGAAGGGGAGTCCAGGGGTTGAGGGAAGCCTAGCAATCAAAATGTGGGTAAGAAAGCATCAGTACCCTTCTCTGACATCCCACCTCTGGGCCTGAGGGCAGGGCAAGAGATGGGGTGAGAAGAGACCTTTGTCTAAGATGGAGACCTAGAGTGAAGGGGGATTCTGAGTGTAAACAACCTTCCCAGGTAGATGCAGGCACCCTACAGAGGCATTCCCCTGCAGTCCACTGTGGAGAAGGATGTTGTAGCCAGTTTTAATATAGAATGATGGAAAGTTAGGGGCACCTTGGCTGCGGCTCGATATGTTAGTTAAAGATTGTGACAATCTTAAAATATAACGTGAGTGATGTTTGAGAACACAGCACAGCTTGCTCAGCCCTATGTAAAACAGATGCAAATCATATGTAAATGCACACGTGTTCTCCTTGGCTGGCTCTGACTGTATCTGCTTCTGTGCATGAGAGCGAGAGCGGTAGACACACTTGGATGTCTACTTAACTCAGTGAATGGTGAGTTCATACTCTGGAAAGGCCAGGGCTGCCTTTCTTAGGTTATAGCCATCTTTTAAGGGGTGAAGCATGATGTTGATATCTGCAAAAGGAAATGGGGAACCACAAGACTCCATTTGTCATCTAGATGCTGAAATGGACTTTCGGGTGAAAGGGCTTACCTCTAAATGAGCTGAGAAGGAAAGGCAACACAGCACTAGCTGAAGTCTCACTACATCGCTATAAGCAAATCACTGAGATTTTATCCCAATATATAGTTACTGTTATCATTTGTGTGATAGCTAATGCTGTCAATTACAACCCAGAAAGATCCTGGAAGCAGTCCCAATGAAGGGTTGTCTACATCAGATTGGCTTCTGGGTGTATGTCTGCTGCTGATTATCTTGATCGCATTATTGAGGTAGGAAGACTCACCCTGAAAGTAGCTGGCCCCTTTTCCAGGCCTGGGAGAAGAGGCTGAGGGAGCACACATGCATTCCTGTTCCATGGTTTCCATTATATATTTGAAGGGACTAGCTCCCTCAAACCTGGCTGCTGTCACCTCTCTGGTAGGATAGACTGTAACCTGGAACTCTAACCCAAGATCAATTCTTTCTCTTCTAAGTTGCTTGTGTCAGAATGTTTTAGCACAGCAATAGGAAGTAAACCAAGGCCAGTTTGAATGTGACATGGCCCGCAGATGTTCACAGGTTTGAACACCTGGTGCCCGATTGGTTGAGCTGTTGTGGAAGCCTGCAAAATCTCTTCTGAATATGATTCACTGGAAGGAGTTGGTCAGAGATAGAAGCTCCTTTGGGATATGTGATCCCCGGCTCCTTCCTATCATATTCTCTTTCCAGGTCTTGCCATGATGTGAGGACTTTGGACACATGCTCATAATATTTTGGAATTGTTCCCTCATAATTTTGCTGTCATGATGAACCAAAGTGCCATGAAACCAAAGCAGAGTAGTTCCTTCTGTCAGCTGTTCTGTCAGAGTGATGGGAAAAGCAACTATTATATGATCTTGTCTTAACATCTTATATGTAGGGCTCAATGGCCTTAAATACACACAGTGTTTATAGTCATCACCATCTCTAGAATTCTGCATTATATAAAACTGAAATCTGTCCCTGAAAAACAGTTCTTGGCCCCTCCAATCTCTATTCTATTCTTAGTCTCTATGATTTTTATATCTCTAACAATTTATTGTAAGTGGAATGATCTGGTATATTTCACTTAGTACAGTGTGCTTAAGGTCTGTCTATAGAGAACGGAATTCCTCCCCCTCTTAGGGAAGGCTAAATAATAGTCCATTGTGTATGTCCATCTACTTATATAGTGTGCACATGTTCATAGTACAATTGGTTTATTCATTCACCCTCGCCACTCAGGTTAGTACTATATTAGATAGAGGGAACACCATTGCTATAAACATGACTGTACAAATATTTCCTTGAGACTCTGCTTTCCAAATATTGGATTGTATCTGCAGAAGTAGAATTGTTAGGTCAAGTAATGAGTCTGTTTCCAATTATTTAATTATTGACTACACTGTTCTCTACAACAGCTGAACAGCCTCCCATTTTCAGCAACAGTCCAAGCAAGTTTCATTTCTGTCACATCTTTGCTAACACATTATCATTCTCTTAATTGCAGCCATCCCACCAGATGTAGGATGCCCTGGCTTGGTAACTTTGGTTTGTACTTCCCTAACAATTAGCCTGTGGCCCATCTTTTCATGTGTTTATTGGACATCTGCTTATCTCCTCTGGAGAAAGGCCCATTCCAGACCTTTCTCCAAGATTGAGTGGTGTTACTTGATTCTGGCTCTCTGCCTTGTTCTGTTTATGACTCTGGCTGGGGACATGGTACCTGTGGGGAGACCATGGGAGGTTCCAGTGGCAATGTCAGTGACACAGATCCACACATCTTCTCTCAGTACTCTTTCCTGAATTTTTATACATTCTCCCAGGACTACATCTAATCAAACCCCTTACACATGTCTACTGCTAGCATGGTCAAATCTACATGATAACCTATTGACACCTCACACCTAAGGCCTACAACTGCTGCCCAAGTTATGCTCTTGACTCTTAAGCTTTCTCATGCCCACATGGCCTCTCTCTACTCAACAGATAGGGAAAAGCTGGCTGCCACATTCCGCGGTCTAGCCAGACAACACTTTATTCAAAACAAACTCTTGGCTGACTATGGTACAGGGAGAACCATCATAGTCTCCCAGTCTCTGATGTCAGCTGATGCATCTTTGTGACTTCCCATCACCAGCAGTTATGAACTCTCTGGTCCCAGTGCTGCACTGTGTTGGCCATGTTGTTTCCAGTGTCACCATATCCTTTTATCTTGAGCCTTCTGAACTGTAAAAGCATGACCCCAAATTGCCCTCTGTACCTCAAGAGGTCTTCCCTTTTTCCTTTCTTCTCTGACCAACCATCCATCCTCCAATTTCCTTGCCTACTAAAGAGTTTTTCCCTTTCAGAAATTATTTCATATTTGTAAAGTTTGAATGTCCTTGCTCTGGAGAAAAAAAAATCCAAAGTACTCCAGCAATGATTGCTGACAGGATGCCACAAGTGGAAAATCCCATGCTTGACCTCCTGCAACAGGTTGCAGACAAAAGGCAGGCTGCACAAATAATAAAAAATATCATATGAAATTGCCTCCAGGGTATGTGTCTAAGGTGCATATGAAACAGAAATGAACTTTGTGTTTAGACTTGGAAACCATCCACATGATATCTCATATATATGTAAATATTCCACAGTCTTAAAAAAACATGAGAAACAAAACACTTGCGCTCTCCAGCATTTCAAATAAAGGATGCTCAACCTGTATTTTGCACCTAAAATTGGGTTTTGCTCCTTACAGATTCCCAAAATAACTGTGGCTTAAAGAAAATACAGGTTTGTTTTCTCTCAATGGAAGAAGTTCCCAGTCAAACAGTCTATTTCAACCCTTTCTTCCTCCTTCCCTTTCCTCTCCCACAACACCTAAATGCATGACTGTAAAGGTTCCTAATTTCCTAAGGTGACAAAGTGAGTGTAGACAACAGAAATATGTGTGTGAAAGACGCCACATCATTATAGGGATTTCCAGAAGACTCGTAGAGTCATTTCAATGGCTGTCTTTTTGGACCTCCCTCTTTGCTGGGAAAGCCAGGAACCTAGAATTCCTGTCTCTTTAATTTGGCCTTAGTGCCTATGACTAACTGGGCCCATTATCAAAGGGCATCTTAAGAAGAAACAAAAACAATGGCCACTGGATTCCCAGGCAGCTGCAAGCTTCTCTAGAACTCCTTCCCAGGCAGCTGCAAGGTTCTCTAGGACTCCTTCCCAGGTGATTTTTCTTGACCAGAGCATATGAGCTCCACGCAAGAAGCGAAACCTTCTGCACTGTACACCACACTATCTCACACTCTACAGTGTACACCACACTACCTCACACTCTGCAGTGCACACCACACTACCTCACAATCTGCAGTGTACACCATACTACCTCACACTCTACAGTGTACACCACTGTACTGGCTAGATTTGTGTCAACTTGACACAGCTGGAGTTATCACAGAGAAAGGAGCTTCAGTTGGGGAAATGCCTCCATGAGATCTAGCTGTGAGGCATTTTCTCAATTAGTGATCAAGGGCCCCTTGTGGGTTGGACCATCTCTGGGCTGGCAGTCTTGGGTTCTATAAGAGAGCAGGCAGAGCAAGCCAGGGGAAGCAAGCCAGTAAAGAACATCCCTCGATGGCCTCTGCATCAGCTCCTGCTTCCTGACCTGCTTGAGTTCCAGTCCTGACTTCCTTGGTG
The DNA here is from genome assembly GCA_902729485.2 of Mus minutoides. NCBI lineage: Eukaryota > Metazoa > Chordata > Mammalia > Rodentia > Muridae > Mus > Mus minutoides. The sequence continues at coordinate 772,975 of LR749673.1, read as the reverse complement.
ATGAACAGCTGTATGGAAGTGTAAGCCGAATAAACCCTTTCCTCCCCAATTTGCTTCTTGGTCATAATGTTTGTGCAGGAATAGAAACCCTGACTAAGACAACCACACTACTTCACACTCAACAGTGTACACCACACTACCTCACACTCTGCAGTGTACACCACACTACCTCACACTCAACAGTGTATACCACACTACCTCACACTCTGCAGTGTACACCACACTACCTCACACTCTGCAGTGTATACCACACTACCTCACACTCTGCAGTGTACACCACACTACCTCACACTCTGCAGTGTACACCACACTACCTCACAATCTGCAGTGTACACCACACTACCTCACACTCTACAGTGTACACCACACTACCTCACACTCTGCAGTGTATACCACACTACCTCACACTCTGCAGTGTACACCACACTACCTCACACTCTGCAGTGTACACCACACTACCTCACACTCTGCAGTGTACACCACACTACCTCACACTCTGCAGTATATACCACACTACCTCACACCCTGCAGTGTACACCACACTATCTCACACTCTACTGCACTGTGCTCTATGTGCCCTGTAATCAGAGGCATGGCGAGAATCCGTTGTGTCAGGATGAAGAAGCACTTTATGGGTTCTTTTCCTAGATGATATTTAAGAATACACAAAGGGTGGCTGGGGATGGTTCCTGGAGGTGAGTCAATCAAGCAACATAAGATCCTGAGTTAAATTCCTAGAACCTATATAAAAACAAAAAACAAAACCCAGGACTTGATGGTACATGCTTGTATTCTTAATACAGAGGAAGAATTCTGAGAAGAAGTATCAGAAGACTCTCTGGGGCACAGTGACTAGTCAACCTAGCTAAATTAGCAGGCAAAATCTGGGCCAATGAGTGACCAAGTTTCAAAGTCAAGGTGAACGGCACCAGAGGGAAGATAAGCCAACATGTCCCTGCACACACATGAGCACAAACATACACATATACAATCGTCAGGCATGACGGAACACAATGGTAATCGGTGGGGAAGCAGAGGATGGAGAATGGGGAGTGTGTACCCAGTATGGATTATACAGTAAGATCCCATCTTTAAAGATCAAAGTGTGCGTGGCTCTCTTCTGTCCCATGCAGTAATTTCCACTAGATACACCAGCATACTGTGTTCATCAGCCCATCCACATTCCCACTCTACCCCTTCCCTGGATTTTAACTCAAGAATTCTATCATTAGGTAGGTCTACAATGAGAATTGGACTTTTTGTTTTTGTTTTTTAATCACAACTCAGTATGAGGAGGAGGTACTTTTATTGCTTAAGTGCTTGCTATTTAAATGCGAGGACCTGAGTTGAATTCCCAGATGCCAGGGGGAAATGCTGGGTTGTGGCTTGTGTTTGTAATCCAATGCTGGAGAGGCAGAGACAAGTATATGCCTATGGCTCGCTGGCTAGTCTAGGCTACATAGTATGTCCCAGGACAGTGGGAGAATGACGTCAAGTTTATCTTCTGGCCTCTGCACATATTCATACACATGGACAAGTATCCTGACGCACAACATCCCAACCCCCAACACACACACACACACACACACACACACACACACACCACCACCACCACCACCACCACCACCACTGATTTCTTATCATATTCAAGTTGCAAATGAAGTTACAGGGCTGGACCAATGAAAACCCTTCTCAAGGACACCCCACGTTTCTGTCCTAGAAAATAAAATGGAGCTACAGTGTGACCAAAGATTTCCTTCTGGAGTTTTTCCAGGCATTTGACCTACACCTTTGGCTTCTTCAGAAACATGCAATAGCAAAGAGCTGTCCTCACATTGTTCAAGTCCTCTGATCTCATCCTTGCTCCTTCCCACCACCGCCTAACACCACACTCATAGCAACAGAGCAGTGGAACAGGTCCCCAGCCCTGTTTAAAACTTCCAAAGCCCCAGGTGCCTGCCGCCTGGAGCCCTCAAACGTCCATTTCCAAAGACATTTTAGAGTGCATGGGACAGAGCCTATTACGCAGACATTCACCAGCTATTACTTTTTAACCGATTACCATTCGATTTTTTAAATGATAAAACAGGGAAACCTTTAAACACTCAGCGGATCCTGAATTATTAAACATAAAAGGGCACTTCAGTGTATTTATTACCACATGGAGGGGACTCTTGTCTGGTTTTAGCTCTTAACTCCTTCAAATGTGCCTCTCTGCTCCACAATGGAGTTAAAAAGACATTGCTGTAAAGCTCCATCCATCCACAATGTTCTCTTCAATGTCTGACATTCTGAGCTCACTCCTGCAGCTATGCATGCCATGCCCTCTAGAGTGGAGGCTGATGGTCCTACATGAGAGGTCCCTAGGAACTGGAAAGAGTCATGTACTTGGAACTTTCTCTTCAACAGACTCTCTGGGTGGACCCTGTTTCCCTGAAGATCAATTTCTCCAGCACTTCCTTGAAGCCCTGAAGCTGTGTAAACTGTGGAGATCAGCATGCACTTGTCTCATTGGGCTACAATGTTAGTGGATTTTTTGCTTTTGCTTCTGTCCTGCCACAGAAGTAAAATTTATGTCACATCGCATAAAACAAACCATTTGAAATATGTAATTGAACAGTGGGTCAGCTAGCCTGTAGATGCAGCAATGAACAAGGCACCTTGTCTCAAAACACCTAAGGATGTCTTCTGGCCTCCAAACATGCTGTGACATGTATGTAGTCACATTCACAAACATCAACACTCCCACATGCTACACGCACATATCCTACCTACACTCCCACCCTACACATGAATAAAATCTCAGAGTCATCCTCCATCCCAAAGTAACCACCATTGCTTCTGTGAGGTTTCCAAGTCTTCACAGCACACACACAGAACCATTCGGTACCTAATCCTTGTTTCTCCCTTTTCTCCACTTTGAGCACCGTCTCGTAAGAGTTCATTCATACCATGGCATTTGTCAGAAACTAATTGCTTCCATGACTGAGACAGATAAGACCGAGTCTTCTTTGTTGATGAACCTTTCAGTTATTTCTACCTTTTAGTCCCTGTGATGAACACATCTGTAAACAGGAGCTGCTGTTTGATGGTTGGTTTTACTTCTTTAGGCCTAAAGCCAGCACTGGAACCTTTGGTCTTAGTGTAATGCTATGGTGATCCTTCATTGGTTGTTGTGGCCTTTGACTCACAGCAGTACAGACTTACCCCCATGGACTCTAGTTGAACACAACTTTCAAGAAAACACCAGGTTGCAAAAATAAAGAACTGCTGGATTCGCAAAGGCAGGGGGGTGAGATTGAAAACAAGCTCAACCTTTCTGTTTCGACCACAATGACCTTGAACATGGGAGGCTCAGGGTCAAATTTCTCCTCATCCTCCTCTTCTTCTTCCTCCTCCCCTCCCTCTCTCTCTTCCTTATGAAGCAGAACACCAATTCCAGGTGCTTGAATAAATAACACACTTCACTCCAGCAGCACAAGGGAAGCAGAGAACCCTGGGTAAAGAAAGGTTTCGAGGGTAAGTCGAAAAATTACTGCGCCAGATAGAAAAATAGCTGTGCACAAATTCAGATACCCAGAAGATGAAGCAGCTGGATTGCCCAAGGTGGCTCTGGTGTGCACCAATGACAGAACCTCTTTGAAATTCTTCTTAAACTCCATCCTTGACCTTCAAAGACTAGACTGTTGACTTTAGATATTTCAGATTACTCAACTTGCCTCTGCATGCCACTAGAGCAGTCTATGTAATGCTGGTTCAGAATTTCACCTTCCTTCCTCTTTGCAAATGCTATTCTCTTTATTAAACACATCCTTCCATATGTCAGCTACTGGAAAAAACACACCCATCCTAAAAACATGCCAAGTGCTTCTCTCCAGTTCTCCCCATCTCAGCATAGTTTTCCCTTGCACATATATGTATATGCATACATATGTATTTTCATGGGAATGCATCTGCCATTGGTTTTACTTTGGTTAACACATACACATTTGTCCCCTCTCTAAATGTGTGTTCTTTGCTCTCAGGAACTCTGATTTTCTCTTTAAAATGAGGAAAATCTGGTCTGAGTCCATGGATCACTGGATAAAGCTCACAGTATACAACCTAAGAAACCAGGTTTGAGTCCCTAAAACCCACATAAACCAGACTCTCTAGCATGTATCTGTAAATCCCAGTATTTGTGCAAGGAGACAGGAGGTGGAAAAAAGAGAGTACCCAGAATCCTCTGATGCAGCTAGCTTGGAGCATACCATGGCCAATGATAAAGACAACTTGTCTCTAAAAATGAGGAAGGTAAGGACTAAAATGTGAAGTTATTCTTTGATTTCTTCACACTTATGCCATGCTTCCAGTACTCAAAATCATGAATGCACTACACACGCACACACACACACACACACACACACAAACACATACGGGAATAGCAACTTCACTGCTCAGGCATGTTGTTAATGTAAAGTGAGCTCACACATTTAGGAATCCCTTATATACTTTTGTTGACTCTGCTGATATGTAATAAACATTTGCAAAGCCGTGAGGCCTTTGGGGACCTGCACCATCAACGCTCACAGTGGTCTGAAGAAAAGATGCTTTGTGATTTTTGCATGGCTAAGCAAGTCACTTGTAATGTGGGCTAGAGAGAAGGAAGAAAGAAGGAAATTGGAAATGTAAGCTAAGGGGAAGAAGCACATTTTGGAAAGCTTCAGGGAGAAATGGGAGAATGAATAGCATATGGCCAGTACCTTGAGGACAGAATTTACATCACATACCCAGGCAACAAAATGAATTATAAGAGTGAACACCAGCACAATCAATGTGACCGTAGAACTACTGCATTAGGCTTTACAATTGCTGGCCCAACCTGATGGGTGTCTTTCTTTTCTTTGCTTAAGTAAAAAATGGAGGAAGAGGGAGAAGATGCAGAAAAAAGGATTTGTCCCAAACAAAACAACAGTAATCAATGAAGCTGCATAATGCTCTCTAGGAGACTAGAGAAAATGATCCTGCAAGATTTACGATGCCGAGAACGTAGAAGAATGTCCTTAGATGATGCTGCAAAGAGCAGAGAATAAAAGCAAAGTCACGCTTTGCAGTTTATTAATGCCTGCTGGTAAGAGCTAAAAAACAAGGCACTATTTATTAGCTCATGTGCATCTCTGGTACTCAGGAAGGCTCAAACCTGGGTTGGTGAATCTATTACACAGTTTGGACCTGTAAATATCCTATGCCAGATGCCTGCCTTAGGCCACACAGGATGCCAATCTCATACAGATCTGTGACTTACAGAGTATACAAAACTGCTGTAAACTAGTTCCTGGGTGGGATGGTTTAAGACTGCCACCACAACACAAGCAGTTTGTCTCAGGGAGATGTGTCTAACAGGGCTGTGCAGTGACAAGTGTCTTAAGACATTCTTGTCCAGGTGGAGATATCTCTTATCAAATGCCATTAAATACAAACCAAATCATTAGCAGAATAAACACTCAAAACCTTGCATGGCCAGCCCAGCAATTTGAGGCACAGATTGTAGTGAGGTGAACACAAAGGAAAAGCCGTTCTAATCAGTATAGAACACAGACATTTAAAGATTTTGTTGTTACAATATAAACAATGTAAATAGCAAATTAAGGAATGATGGACTTTGCTCGTCCCAGTAAAACTTTGAGACTGAAAAGGTGTCTTAATTGTTTCCATTCTCCTTTATAGTGGGACAGAAGCTGCTAACTTTTGGCATGGAAGAGCTAAATGAATGGATTCAAAAATGGCTGCAGCACAGATAGAGAAATGACTGTCTGATGGTTAGACTTTCTAGCTGTCATACCTTGGACACATGTATGGAGGGGCCACATGGTACCTCATACATATGCCCCAACTATTGTACTTCAATTGAAAATAAGAGTACATTCTAGGACAAGGCACCTACAAGCCTTGCAGGTTAGTGATGACCGTCTGCTTCACACACAGAAAGAGAAGCCTTAAATCTTTAGTCCTCAAGGGGTGGATTTCCCCAAATCTTAGATGCCCCATTGCCATTGTCATTCAGGCCACTTTATGCCACATGATTGATGATCAATTCACTTACATCTTATCATCCTCATGCTCTTTTTTTTTCTCTTTATTAGATATTTTCTTCATTTACATTTCAAGTGTTATCCAGAAACTTCCCCATACCCTCCCCCATTCCAGCCCTGCTCCCCTACCCACCCCCTCCCACTTAATGGCCCTGGCGTTCCCCTGTACTGGGGCATAAAAAGTCTTCATGACCAAGGGGCCTCTCCTCCCAATGATGGCCAACTAGGCCATCTTCTTCCTTAAATTGAAATATACTGTTTAAAATGGCAATGCATACCCACGTTGCCAAGTAATATAAAATCACTTATCCAAGTAGGAAGCAGCCATTAAATAAATACAGCTCAGTGACACATTGTTGAAATCTGCACTTATGACTGGGAGACACTACAGATGTGGCTCCCCAATCACCACCACCACCACCATCCTCATCATCATATCATCCTCAGCCATCATCATTAAATTTCTACCTTCACCAAACTCTCATTATTAATCCTCACCATCATATTGTTACCACTACTACTGCAACCTCCATTAGAACTACTGCCATTATCATTGTTTTACTCTTCATCATCATCAGTAATAGCATCATCAGTATCATGACCTTCAACACCATTAACGTCATTATCATTATCACGATTATCACCATCGTCATCGTTCATCATCATTATTGTCACCATCGCCATAAGCTTCATTAGTGCCAGGATCCTCATCATGATTATTATTTAAAATTTTTTTGAGACAAGCTCTTTCTACACATCTCAGGGTGTAACTTGTCCAGTGTTCCTCTTGACAAGTTGGGGTTGGGGGACAAGATGACACCTACATTCTTGTCATTCCCACATCCTAAAAGTTGCCTGCATTTCACAGCTTATGTCTTCCTTCTATCAGAGAGTCAACCATGGTGTGCCAAGATTTATCAGAGAGCATCATTCATATGTTCCCAGCCCTCTTTCTCCTCCCAGACTTAGTGCCTTGAATCATTTATTGTGTTAGGCCCATGTAGACAATCCAAGATGAGATTCTCATCTCAAGATGGTCACAACAAACTCCATGTGCACACCTGAAGATGCTCCCTCTTTGTTGTGGAGCCACATATATTCACAGATTAGAGATGAAGAGTATGCGTGCTGTGTACTCAAAAGAGGATATTGCCAACTGCTCTATCAACCTGCAGGGTATCTGTTCCACACAAATCATAACAAACATGGTACTCTCTGTTGTCTCATATAATTCTGAGCAAGTGTGTGACACAGTCTAAAGGGAATAGCCACAGCAGGTGACCTTTGGACTTTCCAACTAATTAATCTCCATAATGTTCCTCGGTTGCTTTTTCTATTCTATTCTATTCTATTCTATTCTATTCTATTCTATTCTATTCTATTCTATTCTATTCTATTCTATTCCTTTCCCTTTCTTTCCCTTCCTTCCTTCCTTCCTTCCTTCCTTCCTTCCTTCCTTCCTTCCTTCCTTCCTTTGTTTTTTTAAAGTCATTAGTTTAGGATAGCTCTAGACCTCCAGAAACGTTGCACAAACATAATACAGAAAACAGCAATCTGAATCCACCTGTGCTAATATCTTATCCACAGCACACACACAGACAAGAGCCACCGAATGGCTATTGGCACAGCATTGTACACTAGACTGAAGTGTGCATTGTGGTGGCATAGTTTTCCCACTTATCCCTCTTTTATTGTCTCATGATCCTATCCAGGGTTCCATCTGACATTTACTTATTATTTTGCATTAGTCTTCTCCTAGATAATGTTCTCCAACCATTAGCTTCCAGTGTTGCTTCACTACTCCCTTGCACCTTAATCCCCAAATAGGGAATTCCTGGTCCCTGTCAGTATTCATAAAGTCCCCATACCCACAAATCCTCTCGATTGTGCCCCTTTCCTGAATATTATGCTTTTGGCAATAGAAGATTCATTAACAAATTCTATTCTTGCATCAAACTCCAGTGGTCTAGCACAAATACTAAACTTATGCCATAGAAACCCAGGGACAGATACTGTAGCATCTGAATCAGGACTGCTCCTCAGCACTGTTCCCCTCCTATTTATCCCCTCCTTCCCTGGTTTGGACAACAATCCATTGACTAGTAGAGACAGCACATCAATAGATTAAAAACTGTTTCCCTCTAATAAAATGTTAAACGATCTTGAAAATTAATCACCAGGGCCATTTGTGCTGCCCTCCTCAGAGGGAGATGGCTCAAGAAATTTAATAAATTATCAGCACAATGATGTTCCTATTACCGAATTTGCATTTTCTTCCCAAGGCTTGTACTCAGCCTCCAAGTTGCCTGATGATGGTTAATAAAAATAATCAGCTGTCTTTGCCTCAATGGTTTGAGAGCTATGCAGAGTCTTCTACTAAAGAATATTCTTTGGGTTTTTTCTACTTAATTATTTCAACTTCATCTTTAAGCCCTTTCTTTATGATTTTTGTTTCTTTAAGACAACTAAAGACAGTATTAATCACGAGCTTGCTTTCCTAGTGGAAACACACACTGTAATGATATGCCTAGCTTAAACGCAAATCTAATCTACTTGCTTATTAAATTTAAATGTGTTTAAGGTTGATATGGTTTGAAGATGATATGTAAAATAACAGCTTCCATGGTTATAAATGTCAACTTTCAAAATTATATGCAATATAACACACAAAATAAATGCTGTTCCATCTTTACATTCCACTGTGATCAATTCATTAAGTGATGTATGACAAGCCACGGGGATGGCTGCACAACGAGAGGCACTATTTGTCACAGCATATCTGCAGGCACCCAGGAAATGCCATGCTTAGTTGTTGTTGTTGTTCTTGCTGTTAGCAATGTATTACAGTTCTTATTAGGAAGAGGAATAAATGTGGCTCCCAATGTCACATGGCCTGCTTGGCTTCTCTAATCAAATAACAAACACTGAAAAAATTTCTTCTTGCAGTAAAATTCTATGTTAATGACATAACACATGAACTAACAATAGTGTGGTTCCCCGCATAAGACCAGTGTAAGATCAAGCCAGGTAAAAATTCCACTGCGGATGGAAGAGAAGATTACCCATCTCAAAGGAGCTTTTGGCAGCATACAGCTTTTGAGGGGGTAGCAACCCTTTTCTTAACGTTATGATTACTGGTAGGTTGCTCATGGCCAGTGGAAAACCCGACCCCAATATGAATGGAGAATGTGCTAACTGGACTCAGTACTCTGCAAATAATGAAAGATACATTGGATCCATAGTACAAAATTTTCAAAGAATAAATAAAACAGGTTGTTAAAAAGTAAAAGTGGGGCTGGGAGATAGTTCTGATCATGCCTAGCAGATCTGATATCAATTCCCCAAATTCACATAAAAACACTAGGTGTGTTCCACGTTGTATTCTCAGCATTAGGGAAAAGAGACAGGCAGATCCCTGGAGCTCAGTGGCCAGCCAGCCTCACTTACTAGGTGAGATCTAAGTCAATGAAAGAAAGGGCCTGCCTCAAGAAAAGAGAGGCCCCTTGGTATTGCAAACTTTATATGCCCCAATACAGGGGAACGCCAGGGCCAAGAAGTGGGAGTGGGTGGGTAGGGGAGAAGGGCGGGTGGGGGGGGAGGGTATAGGGAACTTTCAGGATAGCATTTGAAATGTAAAATAAAATATTATGTAATAAAAATAGTCAAAAAAAGAAAGAAATGAAGTGAACAGTAACTTAAGAATTATATCCAAGGTTATCCTCTGGACCACACACACATATAGATATAAACTTGCACACACACATGCACGCACACACGTGCGCACACACATGCACACACATGCACACGCACAACTAGAAGGGAACAGAAGACAGTTTCCTTAGGAAAAGGATACTAGCCATAAACAGTTGGTACAATGTTGAAGAACAGAAATGCATTTCTCTATTCTGGGTAAGGAATCCTATTTTCTTTCTTTTTTTTTTTTTTTTTTTTTTGGTTTTTTGAGACAGGGTTTCTCTGTATAGCCCTGGCTGTCCTGGAACTCACTTTGTGGACCAGGCTGGCCTCGAACTCAGAACTCCGCCTGCCTCTGCCTCCCGAGTGCTGGGATTAAAGGCGTGCGCCACCACGCCCGACTCCCTATTTTCATTAAATGCTAGACCTAGGGAGTTCCCCAAATTGACTGATCATCAGGGTCCTAAGGGAAAAGGGACATACAACATTTATCTGTGATCCCTTCTCAAAGCAGTAACTGAGAAGTGTGTGTGTGTGTGTGTGTGTGTGTGTGTGTGTGTGTGTTTGTGTGCACGTGCACACATGCACAAGAGCATAATAGATGCACTCAACTTCAAAAATGAATATTGTGAGAGGAGGTGACTCTGTACTAAAGTGGTACCTGCTCTACAGAGTCTTACACTCATGGCTTGGAGTGCTTAGCTTCACCCTGATGTCTGATGGAAGGCAGTGACTCCTGGGTAATTGAATATTTGATTTCACATCATACTGGTTTCTAAGTAGCTGGATATTATGATTTGAGTATAAAACGTCCCCCAACAGGTTCTTATGTTTGAAAACTAGTTCTGTATCTAGGTGCTACTGTTTTGGGAGGTTGTGGAGTCTTTTGAACATGGTTGGTAGATACATGACCATAGTAAGAAGTCTTGAGGTGGCTGAGACTATTTCTACTTCCAGCCGAAGTTCTCTGATTCCTGAGATACGAAGACATAAAAAACCCCAGCCTCATGTTCCCAGAGCCATAAGTACAGCCATGCATTCCCTGCCATGAAACGGTGAGTTAAATGAGTCCTTTCTCTTCTGAGTTGCTTCTGTCATAGTGTATGTGGTAGTGACAAAGCAAGTATGCACCATTCCATGTTATCTCCCCTAGGCTCAGACAGCATCCTTGCTTTTCTCTTGTACTCTAGCTCTTTCCATACATTCTCTTCAGGCAATGCTATGAAGCTTGGAGTTCACATAGGAAACAAATAAAATAAAATAAAATAAAATAATAATTTGCCTGGACGAGAAGTGAAAATATCTGTTGGGAATTTATTGAAGAGTTAGATGCATTAATGCTTATAAAAACTAATGATAAAACAAGGGCAAAGGTGAGCAGGCTGGGTTGGAAGGATTTTTAATTCAAATTTAATGGTTCTGGGCTCACCAGGTAGATCAATGCTTTTGTGTTTCTTAGAGGCCTTCTAAGAAGTCTTGGGGTTTTGTCATTACCGAAGGGAGAATGCTACATTTGAGTCATTAATTGATGGCCTGCCCAGTGCTCTTCCATTTCAATTAGGATAATGAACCATTTTTCTTATACGTTTGGGTTGAGTCTATTCCAGACATGCAGATAATCAAGATATAGACTGTAGAAAGACTCTTCCAGAAAGCTGGAAGGAAGAAATAAAATTGTATTTGATTTGACTTGATTTGATTTGATTTGATAGAAGATTTTTTTTTTTTTTTGCAAGGAATTGCCTACAGGTATCTGTGGAAAGTATGAGAACTGGTGACCTTCCTCTCACCAGCAATTTAAAAACTATTCAGAGCTCCGTTCTCCCAGTGGTAGGCCAGTTTATAAATTAAGAGATAAGTGAAAAGCATCACCATATCTATGTTCTGCAAGTTATATGTGGGTACTAGACAGTGCTTAGGTCTTCAATAACCTGAGTTACCCTGGGTCTGCATAGCAAGGTAGAGTATGGTATGTTTGTCACCCTTGTAGATATCTGTAGTTAGAAACCCTTCACTCGGTGCAATGACATACCTCCCACTGGAGTCTCCTGAACCAATCCTCCACTGGAGATGTGTCATATTCCCTAGGCTGCAAAAAGGCACCCCAAAGAAGCTTCCTCCAATTTCTACCTGCCTGCTACCTCTGCTTCCCTAAACATTTCCCAAAGGCCCCCAACTGTTAAAACTTTCACATTTTAGCAGTTAACTCAGGACCATTCTTGAATTGTCTTGTGGAATGCGCTGTATCATCTCATACCCTTTGCAATCTGGAGGGACCAGGACTTCCAAATGAACAGCAAGAGGGAGGCATACAGTAGCAGAAGTGGCATTTACTGTGGGTACACTTGACTCAGGATAGAATAGGAAACTGGTGTGAGGAGCCAGTGTTCACTGCTTAAGTCTACAGCATACATCTGCTAACCTTATTTGCTTAGAGTATAAAAGATCATTCAGGAAATGGAGGAGGTAAAAGTACACACACACACACACACACACACACACACACACACACAATTTCCTTCCTGCATCATTTCAGCTAAGGTCTATATTAGACCTTGACAACATGCACTTAAAAGCTTTCTTCAAATGGCATTTTGAAGCTAATTGCAATGCAAATCTTAACTCTAGGGTTTTTAATAAAACTCTACTCAGACAATATCAGGGTATTTCCAGGCAAGGCTTAGAAAGCCAATGGAAATATAGGAATATGTCCTGTGGTGTCTTCATTTTACCTTAAAATACATAGGCTAACTTCTCCATATCTGCAAACAAAGTCCATTTCCCGGATCCAATGGCTCAGGAGTGTTTTTGTCCAAGGTACTGAATTCACTGATACTCCTTCCTACTCTCTCTTCCCACTTTCCTCCATCTCTCTCTTCCCCTCTCTCCTTCCTTTATCCTCTCTGTAGTCTAAGTTGTTCTTTTACTCACAACAATATTCCTTCCTCAGACAACTAAGTCCTAGTTCAAAATTACTTAATGTATATGCCCATGAAAACAACCTACTTAAACTCAGCAGATCACTAAAAGTAGATCTGAGAATAAAAGCTTGGGAACAAGAAATCCAGGGTGGGTGGGAAGTGGAGGGCGTAGAAGAGGGTGATCATTTGTATGATGAAATGTATAATATACATGGATATGTATATGTCAGAAAATAACAATATTCCATATCCCACATAGAAAACATTGGTGGTGGTGGTGGAACCCTAAAATAAAATGTGTTCTTCTTCACACACCTATCGAAGCCACTTCATGAAGAAGAATTATATAAATACACTTTGATTTTTTTTTCAAGTGTTAGTTAAGTCTCAGAATCCTGTGATTCTTCCCAGGCCATTGTGACAGATACTTTGTGCATGACAGCACAAATCAACCATTTCCCATTAGGATCACACACAGAAAATAACCAATATTCTGTCTCGGGAATTATTTCCATTTTTCAATATTAATAAAAGGTGATAATTATGCATTTTTACTGCATCATATTTCCATGTGAAAAAGTAATTCCCATTGTGAACACACAAAAAAATCACTTTCTCTTGTGTCCACTAAAGTGCACCAAGAGTTATAGGTGTTGAAGCCTGAGATATACTCAGCAGGAGGAAAGAAAAGATAAGCAGAGTTAACCTTAGACTTGTGTACCTTCACTCAAGGCAGGATGAGGAGTCTCATTACCTATGGATGGACCACTATGCACATAAAGTGACAGTCTTTCTCCCAAAGTAAAAGAGACAATGAAGGATGCTCAGATATTCCTATGCCCACAAAACAGCTTTAGAATCTAAAAAGCAATTCAATGTTCCCATATATGTGCACATCTCTGAACATTTCCAGAGGAAACAAGTATATTTAAAGATTAAATTGTATAATGAAGCCTACCTCCAAGGTTGAAACTGATTTATGATTCTATAGCACCAATACGAGCCCAGATGTTTCTCCAAGTATAATAAATGTAGCAGGGTTTCTTAAAAATTGTGAATCCAATCTGGCCAAAATATGTGTGACCACAAAGAGGATCCCTTTTATCATGGGAATTATTAGGGTATAATATCAGGGAAGCATAGACCCAGAGGACTCTAATCTAGTCTTATCACATGCACACAAAGACACTGAATCTAAGGGACCTCTGTGTAATCCATCTCTGTCAACTGTATTAAAGAAATTACCTGTCAGCCACACTGGGCCTGAGATTTTGTGATTAAACACAAAAGTGGGAATGCCCACGGGTATAGTGAGGTCATTAGGGAAAAGAAATCAGATACAAACACTTCCTTCAATTTTCTCTCCTTAGAATTCATTCTAAGGTCATAAATATTTGAAATCTGCAATGAGATTTATAACATGAGAGTTATCCAGTACCTATTTTGTGGTTAACATTCTGCCATCCCATGTTGTCCTTCCTCTTTAAACAAGGACTTCCAGGTTGTTGACTCTGGAACATAGGGTGAGGATAACCTCTCCTCTTTGTGACTCTGCCTTCCTCCCCGACATCTCCTCTAGGATTTCATGCAAATACAACTACTTCCAGCCTTTAGGAGATTTGTAAAATCATTAAAGGCTATCATCCTTTAACTATACTCATATTTATTCACAAGTATCACATGTCAAACACTGTTCTGAGTAAATCTCTGATCTCAATATATTTAGGTACTAGTGGGAAAAGCAGAAAAGAAAATAAGATAATTTAGGATCAGGGCATGCGGCCAGGTTATTTATGGCCAGGGATGAGGTGAAAAAGCAATTAAGAGAAAGGACTCGGGAATCTGAAGCTCTCTCTGGAGGAATCCTAAAGGATTTTATGAAAAATGAAGTGGGGAGGAGTCTTCTGGTTTGAGCGTGATCCCCTGAGAAGCAGGGTGGATGACCAAGATGCTGAGGTGGTCCCTGTCCCTCATCCATTACTCCACGCTCCCTGTCCCAATGCATTTCACCATCCCTACTTCTGGGACCATTTGGAATCCAAACCAAATCTTTCCTGTGTGAGTCTGAAGTGGATTTCTACTCTTCTCATCAGGAAGAATTAACGCTACTTTTAATCTGCCAACATCTAGGACTGCAACTTAATCTGAAGTAAGCAATCATTTAGTTAACCTGTCTAAGCCTGTTTTCTACCAGAGAAAGTCAAAAACAGAAAAGATATCCAGGTGTGACTAAGCCTTTCAGAACCAACCAATCAGGGACTCATCTGGTTAGAGTGTTAGGAGGTGTAAAGACCTGGTGGAGGAAAGAAAATACTTTTTTTTTTCTCCTCTGTCTGTTGGGGTCTCCGAATTCTAGTTTAAGGACCATACTCATTTACAAAAAACAGGAATAACATGCCAGCCCTGCATAGCTTTGCACAGTGCAGGTTCCAAAGAAAGCTCTAAAGTCTCTGTCTCTTAGTGATAATCACCTAGACCAAAGGCATGCCAGAGGGTGCATCTTGCGAGATAACCACAAAGCAATGGCATCGACTTGAGAGTCAGCCACAAACAAGCTTGCAGAGGTCTGTCCGACTTATCAGCAAGGGAGATTAGCGTTGAGCATCTGTGTGCCCTGCCAATGATCTAATAATTTCTTTCCAATACAGCAGTTCAGAAAGGTCTTCTGGAAGGGTAAAGGATGTTTATCTTAAACTAGAACAATCAAAAAAGCATGAAGAAAATCTCAAGGAGCCATCACTAGGTAGGAGGCCTTTTTTGTCAAAGAGCAGAACATATACAAGAATAAAGGGAATTCAGAGAGGCAGGGAGGCAGAGAACAGAGCTATTCACTGAGTATATAATTTCCATGAATCCTCTGCTCCTTGGGATTATGGTCATATGTACATGTGATGTTTAACCTGAAGTGTCAGCTTGATAAGATATACAGTCTGGATTTTGGACATGGCTCTGGAAAATTACAATGATTAAGTCAATTGTGTTGTGAAGATCTGCCCACTATGGGTAGCACCATTCTCGGACAAAGAAAGTGAGCAGAATACACACATCACTGTTATGTTTTCCAATAACAGTGGATGTGACGTGAACAATTATTTCAAGGATGGCCATGTTGACTTTCCTGGCTGTATCTCATTGAACTATAAATAATAGAATAATATTTTCTCCCCGAAGTTTCTTTTGTCAGGGCATTTAGTCACAGCACTAGGAAAAGTAAGACATTCAGCAGTAACTTTTCCCATTTGCAGCTGAGAAGTCTCTGGCTCACAGGGGTCCAAGGATGTTGGTCGGTGATAGGGCAGGCCTCATTCTCTGTATTCCTTTTTGACAAGAGTCACCAGTGTGTAGAGGCCAAACCTCTCTCTGTGCACTGCCTAAGATGGAGGCTTACTGCATTGAAGCCACACTGTTTTTGCATTGTCTATGAATGTTTTTGCTCAACAAGAATAAAGATGCGTAGTTGTGACAGAAACAGTGTGGCACACCAGCCTAAAATATTAATTATCTGCCCCATTACAGGAAAAGCTGGGCAACCAACACTCCTGCAAGACAGTGAGCATGAGGTACAATAGCCTAAACCTGACACTTGCTTCTTTTTAACCTTGATGCATAACATAAACTTTTCCCTGTGGTAATATTTTGTCTAAACACGTTCACCTTGAAGCAAACCTTCTCGCCGCTTTTTGTACCATAATAACTCATCGTAGAAATGGAATGGGGGAAGGCAGGGGAGGATAACTTCCCCAAGTAAATCTCCTGCAATTCTTTTCAGCACCGCAGGGAGCCATCTCACCTTTTACAGTGAGGGAAGCAAACTGTCTCTGTTCTTAGTGTCCCCCCATCCATCAGCCTGGGGAATGCTGCCCAATAAAATCAAAGCACCCTGCTCGATCATGAACACTGCACAAACTATAGGCTCTCTGAAAATGGCTCTTCAGAAGGGTGAGCTGGTCCCGCCCCCTTTCGGATATGAGAACTCTCTCCTCCTTAGAAATGGGACTTCTGGACACACTGTTCCTTCTTACTTATATGGCAGCAACGTCTTGCCTGTCCTCTCTGATCCTAATTTCTCTAAGAGAAGTGAGAAGAAGAATAGTATAGAAAGAGTACCCTCCTTATAAAATTACATAAAATATTCAATAGTGACATACAATAAAGTATATACTAAACCTCATTAAAGGACAGTGTGGGATATATGCAAGTGCTATGTGAGTTCTTGGCATTATTATTGGCCTAATCATTATTAAATACCATTAGTGATGTCTCTCACTGTGGCTTTTAGGCTTGTTTTGGATAAATCCTGAGATTCCACCATAACCCCCAAAACAAGGCAAGCATACTTTGCGTAACACAAAAGGTGTGGCTTCCTTTCATCACAGTCCATACACAAATGAAGGGCAATGACTAGTTAGAATCACTCCCATGTGCTTGCTCCTATGCTTGAGAAAACAAAGGTGAATCATACGTTATGTTAAGTTGGACATCTCTGACCAAATGGAAGGATCAGCACCAGGCAGACAGGGCTAACAACAGACAAAATTAATAGTCTGCAGCTTAGAAGTGTGTGGTTTGGGAAATGGTTCAAGACGGTGCCAAGCAGGTTGTGGTGACTGTATAGATCACAGAGAGAGATGGAAGGCTGAGAGGGAGCTTCTCTCAGAGAAGATGCTCAGGACATAGGTACAGGATAGGGGAGCTCTCTGTGGAAATGTAAAGCCTTGTATCACAATCCTTTCCTAGAGGCTCAGCGAGCATCTCAGAGCTAAGTGGGTACAAAGACCTTTAAGCACCAGAAGATACAGAAGACTCCTGCAGTATAGTGTCTTCTCTAACCTACTGGACTTTGTACCCATCGATGCATAGCGGCTGTGGTCATTTACACAAGATCAGCACAGCCCAGTTAAAAATTCCAGGATAGATATACAAGGGGCTGACAAAGTCCTACCACTAGATGGGTTTTGGTGACTGCTTTGGGGAAAGATAGTTTTCTTCAGGAGTGTGGCCACTGATTGGGTGGGTATTGCCTATGATCTTCAGTGAACTACCCTATGCCCACATGAGTGCTGGCATCACTAATTAGAATCTAATTAGCATCACTAATCAAAATCATAAAAAAGCATAAGAAGGGATCATGAAGCTTGTTTGGAGTCATAGGATTGAAAGGGTCCAGGCAGAGTTTGAACTGGCGAATGAGGGAAGGATATGATCAAAACACATTGTATAAACCTGTGTACATCTCTGTAAAAAAAACTTCTGTAGAAACTTCACTAGGCATTCTTCTGTTAAACTATAGAATACCACAATTCTGTTTCAAATGACCACTTCCAATTGCATCAAAACTAAACCCATCATGTATCAGATTAAGGAAAGCCATAAAAATAAAGAAGAGTTCTCTTCCATGGGGTGGCTTTATTATTGAGTTTATCATGGGTTGTATGTGACTTCATGGGAATTTATAATGGACTACCATTGTTGGCCACAAAGAGGGGGTGGCTTATTATTTATTTTTTCCAGCATAATATTTTTTCTGAGTATTTGGAAATAGCTTATTATTTGTGATTTCATTAGTCAAATAATTAAAGTGAACACCACCAGATCTGGCAAGGTAGAATGTGTGTTCATTGGGACATAACTTCTAAAATAGTATCTATTGCCCACTGTGGGTAGTCCCACCTTCTTGGTCAACAGGGATATACTCACCAGTAACACAAATACACGTTGAGGTGATGATTGGTCATATTGACGACTGCCACCATGACTTTGTAAATAACTATGAGTCAAATAAGCCCTCCCTTCTTTAAGCTGCTTTGGTCAGGTGTTGTGTTAAGTAATAAGCACCAATAAGTAATGAATATATCTGCCAGTCAGTAGTTTGGGCACATCAAATAATTGATGGAATGGAAGCATTATAGGTTCACATACATGCGTGTATTCTGTGTTTTTGTTGTGGTTGGTTAGAGTCACATGCTTGTGGCTGTTTAGGGTCATGTGATGAACTCTGGCCCTGAGTCAGTCTCTGCAGTGTTATTGTGAGATCTTCTGTCATTGGTTCAAACTGTGGGTTCCAGAAACTGCTGTAGTAATGCGGTGCTTTCCTCACAATTGCACTGGAAAGTGTCCTAGATCCACAGCAGTCAACAGAAACCAAACTTTCCTTTTGTCACCACTGAGTGACTTTGACCGCACTGGGAACTGACTTACGTACTCTGAGGAGTTATTGGAAGCAGACACATGGCTAGTTTTGAACCCCAGAGATACCAAACCAACAAGTCAGAAGGGAAGACATGAAGCATAGTCTTGAGATCCAGGATACCAGTGGACACTCTAAGCCACCAGTGAAGGAGGGGCTACATGTAATGGACTTGGGTAAACTACCCATCCCAGGCTAGAACCTGTCAACTTCTATAAATAAAGTTTTATTGGCACACGGCCATGCTCATTCATTTATTCATTGTCCATGGCTGTTTTGTACTCTTGACAGGGCCAAAGAAACGCAACAGAAACCACAGGACCCGTAAAATCTAAAATATTTACAACCTGGCTCTTTTTAGATAAGATTTGCTGACCTCGGCATGAGGATTCTGTGGAAGTGCCCTGCTTCCCCTGAACAATCTTGTTAATAATGCAATTTGCTTGGAGTGCAGCACTCAGAGCAAGCAGCTGGTCCTACAACAGTAGCCACTGTGAAGGGGAAAACCTGGTGGAAATAAGACACTGGGCAGAAACCTTACAAAGCATCTTTGACCTACTTCCTATTCCTCTTATCCTCAAAGCTCAGGGCCCCAGGGCTGCTGCCATGTTTATGCAATTGATCCTTTGGTCTTGTCAGTGGGACTTCAGGCTAGGAGAGTACCACAGATGCAGCTGGGTCGCACTGAAGCACATGTTTTCTCCCTATACTCCCTTTGGTAAAATCTTTTTAGGGGCAGAACTATAGGCCAGACTGCAAATAACAAATTCTCAGTTTGTAAACAGTGCTCGTGAGGTCATGCCAAACAAGTTCAAGATGTTTTCACATGCATGTGTGCAGTATACATATGCAAACGTTCCTACTTGTGTTTGCATATATGCCTGCAGATGTATGTGTGTGAGCACACATATGAAGACCAGAACTTGATATTCTCGACTGTTCTCCACATTATGTGTTTTGTATATGTACTTTTCGTGTGTGTATGTGGGGTCAAGTGGGCACATGAACGTGCACATACAATTACGTGCACATATCTATAAAGGCCAGAAGTTGACAATGGGTATCTTCCTTGACTATTTTCCATTTTATTTATGAGTCAGGACCTTTGTCTATATTTTCAGCTTGACTCAGGTAATACCTCTCTTTTCCTGTCAGCTTTTGAGATTATAGGTGGCTGCTACATGTACCTGGATTTTTTGTGGCTACTGAATATATAAACTCTCATCCTCATACTAGCAGGCCAAGTACTTTATCCACAGAGCCAGCTCCATGAAGCAGCATGGATGGTTAGTCACATCTGAATACTCACGCACCCTGGGGTTGGCTCTCCATGTGCTCAATGTGACTTCATTGGGTACTGATAGTTTTTCTATATAAAATTATCTTATATAAATAGAAAATTATATAAAGATGTACCAAAAAAGAAACTTAAACACCAACCCAGCCACAAAGCCTTTAATATACAATGCTTCCAAGCTGTCAAAATATGCTAGTGCAATGGTGGTATAAGGTATAAGGCTTGTAGGAGCAACCAGCCAATGTCTGATTTGACATATAAGGCCCACTCCACAAGATGGAACCCATATTTGACATTCTAATGGTAATCAACAACCAGAGATTAAATAGTTTAGTGATCTAGGGTAAAACCAAATATTACTGGTCTTAGAAAAACATATCGTGATTAGCACTTGATGAAGAGGGGCTCAGTCGATTGTGGGTACCTCCTTTACAAGGCAAGGGGTTCTGAACTGTATAAGAAAGATCGCTGAATGCAAGCTAGCCTGTGAGGCGGCTAGCAAGCTTCTGCCTCCCTTAGTCCCACTATATTTCCTTGCTGTGAAGTGAGTTCCTTAGTTGTAGATAATGCTATGTGGAACTAAACCTCTGACTGAGGAATTCTCTCATGAAGAAGAGTAGGCAGATGAGTATCTAAGTGGAAACAAGAACCAAAAGGATCCTTGGGGCTTATTGACAATCGTGTCTAATTGAGTTGGTAAACTCCAAGATCACTGAGATTCTATTCCCCAAAGGAAGCTGACAAATCAGAGAAGAGGGTGCTCAACATCCATGTTTCACCCTCACATATACACACCTCCCCGTGCACGCACATTTACACACAAACACACACATCTGTACATCATACAAGTGCACATTTACATACACACATTTATACATCACACAAACACATTTCCACATCATGTACACACAAACACTTACATACACATATCTGATTAATAACAAAACAGAAGAAAACAACAACAACAACAACAACCCTTTGCCTGGGACAGAAGGTAAGTTCTGTAAATGCAGAGTCCATGTGCTGGATAAGACTCCCTGTTACTAACATAAATTTCAACAAACAGTGGAGAGAAGAAAGGCTCCACTAACCAGCTCATCTCTGTCTGGGTGACCAGGCTGGGACATGACTCGCTTTTGTCCCTAGCTCTCCAAGAAGCTAGTGGGCTAAGCTATTTAACTTGGATAATATAATAGTTATGACATGGCACTAAAGAATATTACTTTATTCAATTTTATGATGCTTAGTACCATAAGTACGACTTAACTGGAGATGGGTGCATGGAATTAGTTTCTTTATAGATGATTAAAATAAAAAATGTCCTAAATTTGTTCCACCCTCCTGAAGCCATCCTCACAGTCTTAAGTGCTACCTCCTAATATCTTTACCGCTCTTTCCCTGGTGTTTCTGGAAATTGCTTTCTGAGTGTAAAAATAGTATGTGGTCCTGTAATTGAAATGACAAATGCAGAAATACCAGGGAGATGGCAAGAAGTAAGGAGAAGAAATGGCTCTGGGAGGAAAAAAAAGAAAAAAGGATTTCCATCCAAACTGAGTGCAGTTGCACACAAAACATTCAAAGCATCCCACTCCTTGCTGAAGCGCTTGGTTCTTACACCCTCTTGTTTCAGAAATCTGTTTTCTAGTCATACGGGGAATGGGGTTCAGAAGGAGACAGACATTTTTGACAGTGGTACCATGCTTTGGCTAGTCAGCCTTTTACACGATAGTCATTCCTATAGTTAGGGTTGGTATGGCTGTATTTCTAATAATCTGTAGCATAATTTGAAATAAATCTGCTGAGGGCAAAGTAGTGATTATTTTTCTTTTACTTAATAATATGTGCTTGGGAATATTTTGTTAAAAGTAATTGAATACAATAATCATAATAAAATACATGCTATTTATCACCATTCTTGACTCTGAATACACATACTGTCTATTTGTGGGCTATTAATAGGTTCCTTCTAGGCGTGAGGATATAGTTTCACGGTAGTATGCTTGCTCAGCATTCATGAGGCCCTGGATTCAAATACTGGTAACATGCACACAGAGGAACATGCATGCAATGAATAAGGCATTTTGTTCCTGTCGTGTGATTTGCACTCCTCTATAAGTAATGCCCATGGGAGACCCCAACATAGAATTATGAGATTAACTGCTCTAAGATACCTTAAGTGTGTTATTTTGGAGGTCCCCTGTGGGCCAGTTTTAAGAAGGGAATCATTATTCTTCCTCTGCTCTCCAGACCTTCTGTTCAGAAGACCTCATGCTGGCCGTTGAACTCTGCCTCAGAAAGTCGAGCTTTCTTTTGAAAAGCCACAAAGGAGGTTGTGATACTTGAGCTCCAGGGACATGAGTGAATGGGTGAAGAACTCCCAGCTGTGTGTGAAGACCCTTGTCTGTCTCCTGATTCCAGACATGTACCTATGCTGTCAGCAGAAATTGACATATTAAGTGTGTCCACAGCAGCAATCTGACAGTTTCTCTTTTCTTTCTCTCTCTCTCTCTCTCTCTCTCTCTCTCTCTCTCTCTCTCTCCCTCCCTCTCTCAATATGGGAGAAACAACAGGAGTGATAATTACACTTAATGGAACTTGGCACAATCCCTCGGGAGGTGACACTCACTGTGGAAGGTAACAGTTTAGATTTGCTGACAAAAGGCTGGGGATCAAAGGGTAGGTGTGAGAGACAGAGAAATATGTATTATTTTTAATCCAGTACAGCCATGGTGGTATTAACCACATCTTTCACACTATAAACACACCAGTGGGAAGGCTTACTTTTATTATAGACTTTATTAGGAAACATGTCGGGTACAGGGGACTGGGAGAGAAGTCGCTGAACATGCACATGAAGGGAGCAGATATTTTTGATAGAGCCTCCAGGATCATGGTGGGAAAGCTATTGTTGGGTGTGGATTCATGCAAATACAAAATGCTTGGCTCGAACCCCAGGAACTCTGATCCTGAAGTGCCAATGTCTAGCAATGATAGTTAAGTAATAACATCTGATTTGCATGTTTATTTCACGGGTGAGAACAATAAAGCACACAGAGAGGTTTCTGACTTGTCCAAGGTCAAGTGCTTCCTGGAAAAATTGGAACCAGAAACCTGCCTCCTTGCAGGCAGAGAGCTAAATTTCTCCTACATCATGTGGCCTGCCAGCAGGCATTGAAACCTGCGCACACAGTTCCCTTCGGGAAATGAGTCTCTGTGGGTCCTATCCTCACTTAAGTGGCTCTCATAACTGTAGATGTGTCTTGGTTATCAGCCCTCTTCAAGCTATATGTTAAGCACACTTTTACAGATAAAGAAAGACACTGCTTAAGCCAACATTCAAAGGACCCAGCAACTTCAGTGAAGTATGGAGACAGACTGATAATGAGTTATTACAGTTCTGAGGCTCAGCTGCTCAGAAAACACTAGCCGATGGCTTACCATCTAAAGAAACTCATTTGCAATGACCCTTCTCTTACGGCAAAGTAAATGGAAATGGCTGCTTCCATGTTATTGATAAAGACACCAGAGTTCAGAACATAAAAATAGAAAATTATGTTCTGATCACGGAAGCTGCCTCGCGGCCACAGGTCTATCTGCTGCAATGAATTCTGTGGAACATTAAGGACCGTCTCTGAGAGAAATCTTTTTTTTTTTTTTTATAATTCTATAGTTTAGCTGGGGAGATAAAGCATGCACACATAAAGTCGCTGGAGACCACACAGTACAAGTGAGAAAATATTAATGATGGCAGTATTTTCTTAAGGTTGTAACGAAGTTGTGGGAAGCCTCTTCTCACTGGGAGTTGAGAGTCAACCGGAATATGTAGTAACATACTGTCTGGTATGTGGTTGAGGGACTTCAGGTTCCTGGAGTTTCATCTGAATGCTGGAATTGATACTTCCTAGAGGAACAGACCTGACAGCAAATCAAAAAATATGTCTTATTTACATAGTTTCTACCCACAACAAATGAACCCTGCACTGTCGTTTCCATGCGTACTTAAAGAGTCTACCGTATGCAAGATAAGGGCAGAAATTAACTGACCGTGAATGGGATGCTTTAGATGAACAATAGTGAAGTAGGCAGAGAGTGAGATCCAGTCTTAAGAATTTGATTTGAATGCCCCCATATTTAAAATCTGACCATTAAGTCATTCATCTAATCAATGTGTGTGCAGTCAGGTACCATTCAAAGTACCCAGGACACAGGAGAGGATGAAGGAAATCTTGTCTGCACTACACAGAGTTAAAAGATACTCATAGCAGATATCACTTCAATATGGAAACCAAGCACCTAAGTCAGGAGAGTCCTTCTGGCTGCCACTTAGACATCACCCAGTACAAAATGGCGAGGGATAGGATTAGCAATCAGGACATTATGATTTATAATGCTATTGTCCATTCTGTAATTATGCTTCACTTTCTAGGTAAGGAATTTTAGGGACTTGAAGTTATATCTATAAAAAACCATAAAATACTACAGATAAGGGATTGAGGAAGTGGTCCAGCAGCTAAATACTCTTTCAGAGGACCTGAGTTCAGTTTCTAGTACCCACAAGTGGCTCAAAACCATCTCCAATTCCAGTTCCAAAGGGATCTGATGTCCTCCTCTGGCCTACAGAGGCAATGTCACACACCCTGTGCACACAAACATGTAGGCATTCACATATACATGTAAAATTAAAACACAATTACTATTTACCGCATGCTAATATGCCAACTCTCTCTATATTTTTTTTCATGTTTTTTATTAGATATTTTCTTCATTTACATTTCAAATGCTATCCCGAAAGTCCCCTATACCCCCTCCCCCCTGCTCCCCTACCCACCTACTCCCATTTATTGGCCCTGGCCTTCCCCTGTACTGGGGCATATAAAGTTTGCAAGACCAAGGGGCCTCTCTTCCCAATGATGGCCGACTAGGCCATCTTCTGCTACATATGCAGCTAGAGTCACGAGCTCTAGGGTACTAGTTAGTTCATATTGTTGTTCCACCTATAGGGTTGCAGACCCCTTCAGCTCCTTGGATACTTTCTCTAGCTCCTCTATTAGGGGCCCTGTGTTCCATCCAATAGATAACTGTGAGCATCCATTTCTGTATTTGCCAGGCACTGGCATAGCCTCACATGAGACAGATATATCAGGGTCCTTTCAGCAAAATCTTGCTGGCATGTGCAATAGTTTCTGGGTTTGGTGGCTAATTATGGGATGGATCCCCGGGTGGGGTAGTCTCTGGATGGTCCATCCTTTTGTCTTAGCTCCAAACTTTGTCTCTGTAACTCCTTCCACGGGTATTTTGTTCCCTATTCTAAGGAGGAATGAAGTATCCACACATTGATCTTCCTTCTTCTTGACTTTTTTTGTGTTTTGCAAATTGTATCTTGGGTATTCTAAGTTTCTGGAACACTCCTGCATTGTTAGTGGGATTGCAAGCTTGTACAACTACTCTGGAAATCAGTCTGGTGGTTCCTAAGAAAATTAGACATAGTACTACCGGAAGATCCAGCAATTTCTCTCCTGGGCATATACCCAGAAGATATTCCAACTGGTAATAAGGACACATGCTCTACTATGTTCAGATCAGCCTTATTTATAATAGCCAGAAGCTGGAAAGAACCCAGATGTCCTCAACAGAGGAATGGATACAGAAAATGTTGTACATTTACACAATGAGTACTACTCAGCTATTAAAAACAATGAATTTATGAAATTTGTGGGCAAATGGATGTATCTGGAGGATATCATTCTGAGTAAGGTAACCCAATCACAAAAGAAGTCACTTGATATGCACTCACTGATAAGTGGATATTAACTCTGGGTTTTTGTTGTTGTTGTTGGTTTTTTTTTGTTTGTTTGATTTTTTGTTTTTTGTTTTTTGTTTTTTCAAGACAGGGTTTCTCTGTGTAGCCCTGACTGTCCTGGAACTCACTTTGTAGACCAGGCTGGCCTCGAACTCAGAAATCCGCCCGCCTCTGCCTCCCAAATGCTGGGATTAAAGGCATGCACCACCACGCCCGGCTAACTCTAATTTTTTAAGATGAAAATATCTACTGAAGAAAAGAAGGTAGAAAGATGATTGTTTAATACTGTCTTGTCAATATCAAATATCAAGACAAAATAGCCTCAATATTGGTGTGGTTCTAAATATTATTTAGGATTTCAGGGAGAAGACTCAGCCATTAAAAATGCCTACTGTGACTGGATGTCCCAGGGTGGCTTAGTATCTATGGGGGTTCCCCTTCTCTGAGGAAAAGGGGAGGGGGTCATGGAAGATTTGCAAAGGTGGGCCTCAGAGGAGGAGGGTGATGAGGAGGTGAGATGAGGATAAAAGTGAATAAATTAATTAATTAATTAAAAGAACTGAGTACTTGCTGACTTTGCAGAGGATCTGTCTTCTGTTCTTAAGATTCATGTCAAGTGGCTCATGAAAACCTGTAACTCTAGCTCCAAGGGATATGATGCTCTCTCTGGATTCTGTGGGCACTTATGCACACATGCTAAACATACATAAGCGCTCTCTCTCTCTCTCTCTCTCTCTCTCTCTCTCTCCTTCCCAACCTCCCTCCCTTCCTTCCACCCTCCCTCCTTACCCCACCCTCTCTCTCCCTCATGGATAACAATCAAATCATGTTTAAAAGACCAGATTAGAAGCTTAGTTCTGTCGTTTACTTCAAACTTCTGTCTCTCCCTTATAAGCTATGGATGTACATAGCCTGTAAGAATACTATGAAGATAGAGGTGACTATGCACATAAGCATACTACAGCTGAGAGTCCTATTCAATGATGTTTTGGGGTTTTGTCTGGAGATAAATCATGTTTGCTTCTTGGGATGAGGAAACAGGTACTAGTGCAACCATTAGAAAAATCGGTAAATCAATCTGGGAAACACCTTACATTTTAACTGGGAAGTCTTCTATCTTCCCAACACAATCATCTGACTCAAAATATAAATAAGATCAAGATTGGGAAACTCTGCTATGAGCAAAACCCTTAGTGTAATGTCAAATATCTCATTGTGACTCAAGCAGTATTTGTGTGTCACATAATATTGTCACATGTAATTATTATTATCATTTAATTATTGTCAGCAGCATAACCATACTCTCTACATATAAAATATGAGGAAACCATGGTCACAGATGTTAGTAGAGTTGAAACAATTATTGGCACTGCTGTCTTATTACATGAGAATTATACATTTTCCTCTCTGGAACACTAGACAGCTTTCTTCCTTCTTCCTCTACTTCCAAACTTCCCTGTCACTCCCCCCAAACTCTATCCAACTCTAGTTATGTTCCCATGCCATGGCTTATTTCTTTTAATTGGAGTTTTATAGAATTAGTCCCCATGGAGTTCCCCCTCAGGCAGGGCATCAGAAAGCCTTAAAAAATATATTAAGTTAAAAGATGGAGTGAAAGACTAAAATAGAGCCACACGCCTCCCATTTGAAAATATATTTGTTCATGTCAGGAGAATGAAGGCTGCATGAATTATTCATGAGAGTAACAGTTTATTGGCAAAATTGTTGTCTTTGGATGGTATGCATTATGGAGTGAATAAATAATTCGAGCTGGATATTTTTAGGGACTGAAGAGTAAATCTGGGAAGAAAATTCGTAACAGGAAGGAAGGGAAGTTATGGCTAGAAGTGGCTGAGAACTATCAGTGAAATATGCAAAGAGCATAAAATTTGCCTTCACCAAGATGTACTTTAGAAGCACACATAAAACCCTGCTAATGACTTAGCTGGGTGTGTGTGTACATGTGCGTGTGTGTATATGTGTATGTCACTGTGTGTGTATGTAAACATGTATGTGTGCTATGTGTGGTTTCTGCATGAGTGTGAGCATAACTAAGTTTGTAATTGAGTCTCTTCTAGCAACTCGGTAGGGAAAAGAAAAACCCTGACCACTGAAGACTTGTGTCACCTTTGTCCCAGCATTCGCCTGGTTTTTCCTAGTATATGTCAGTCAAAGAGTGTCTTCTTCCAGTCCTCCATGCAAATCAAACTGTGTCCCACTTCCTGCCCAGAATGAATGGCCCTATGCAGGCTTTCTACTATAATTTGTATTTGGAGTGTCCCCAAAGCCTTGTGTGTGGCAGGTCTTGTATCCAGCTTGACATCATCAGAAGTAGAGGAAACTTTAAGACATAGAGCCATGTCAGAGCTCTTCGGGTCATAGGGGCATTCTCTTGTATGTAGCTCTAAGAAAGATCTTCCTCTTTTTTTCTGAGTCTCTATCTGTGCTCTGCCATGTGCTCCCACCATGGTACACATCTGTAGACCCCAACCTACAGGACCAATCAGCTTGGGATGAAGTATCTGAAACCATGGTCACATTAAACCGGTTTTCCTCTATCAGTTTTCTTGACTAGGTATTTGTTACATTAATGGGAAGCTGAATAACATACTTTCTGAACAATCTAGTACCTAAAGCAAAACAAAAACAAAAACAAAAACAAAAACAAAAACCACCAAAAAAACAATTTTTCTGAATGAGTCTCATCTATGAGAATAGGAATATGAAATTGTCACTCACAGAGAGGACAATACTGCCTAGTGAACTGAGGTGCTGATCAATGTAACAGAAAGTACACCTGGCTGCATCATGATGTCCCTTGAACACATGAATGCCTCAGACTTTATTTGACCATTTTATGTCTTTCCCTTAAAGAAGAAAACACAAGATATGCTTCATGAAAAATTCTAAGATAAAATATGGTGGCTCATGCATGACAGTTTAGCATTTGGGAATGCTGAGTCAGGAAGGCTGTGTCTTGTTTAGGCCAGCATCGGGTCATTGAGAGGAGAGAGAGGTGGGGAAGAAGGAGAAGAAGAGGAAGAGGAGGGGAGAGGACAGGATAGGACAGAATAGGACAGGACAGGACAGGACAGGACAGGACAGGACAGGACAGGACAGGAGTAGAAGAAAGGAAACAGGAAAAAAGAAAATAATTTTCACTCCAGATAAACACATGATTGAAACATCTCCCAAGGGAAGGATCATCACATGTACTCCATATATAGCTAAAGAGAAGTGCTTTAGGATTCATAAGACAGGTAGTGGCTGCTGTCCTGACTCTCTCCTCCCCTAGGAACACAAGAACATTTTCATTTGGTACACACCACAAGTTGTCAAGGTTATAACTTGTAAATAGAATCTCTATCAACAGAAGCCTGACTGGATTGTGTCCTCTGGTCTTAGTTAAAGACCCCTAATGTATTATATTCCCTAGTTACCATAACAATTTAGTCCAAACTTCTGGCTACAAAGTTCAGAAATTCAGTAGAACTCCTCCTGTAGTTCTAGAGAGCAGAATTCAGGGACCGGCAGTCTTGTGATCCTTCCATATGGCTTGTCTTTCCGGAACTATCTTGCTTCTAGAGTATAGTGTCTCCTTGTTTCATGGCAGCACCACACTCTATACCAAAGGGTCATTCTGAAGCCTCCTTGCTGGAATCTGGATATGTCCGGATATCCCTCTATTTCTCTTATACAGGGCTGTAACCCTCTCTGGTTCCTAGACATTAGTTTTTGTCTCAAGAAAAGACAAAGACACTGTTTCTAATCGTGCCCTGTTCTCTGTCTTCAGGTTGGTGTGAGTTATAATGTAATATTTTGTAACCCATACGACTTGCTTTAAAAGAACTCAGTACTTGGAACTGGAAATATGGTTCAGTTAATAAAATGATTGTCTGGGTAGGCATGAGGACCTGAATTTGGATCCCTAATACCCACATAAAAACTGGACACAGCATCATGTGCCTATAACATTAATCCTTAATCCTGGATAAGCAGAGACAGGAAGATTTCAGATGCTTACTGGCCAGTCAGTCTAACCAAATCCATGAAGTTCAGTGTCAGTGGGAGAGCCTGCCTCAAACAAACAAACAAACAAACAAACAAACAATAGCAAACCCCCACAAAGTGACAGAGGAAACCACTCAATTTATATATATATATATATATATATATATATATATATATATATATATATATACACACATACATACACATGCACACACACAAGTCTATCAAAATAAATTCAAATGAAATTCAGAAGTCAGGTAACAGAAGGTAAGAGGAAAAGCAAGAGAATGACCATGACCATGAGGGCAGGTTTGAGATTAGCTCCAGACTGATTCTGACACCTAATTTCACTCTGCTGGCAAGGAAGATTGGCAGCTACTAGGGAGAGAGCCACTGAGGGTGCAGATTCCCCAACTTTAGACTTGCCATAATGCCCTCAGAACAGAAAACAATCTCCATAATGAATGATGCTAACTGGCTAATATTGTCCATGTAGCTTCTTCATAGTAATGAGATAAGTCACATCCCAGAACGTGGGTTATATTCCTGGGAAGCCTATGGAGTGGTCCTGAAGCTGCTCCATAGCTTGGGTTGCTGAAATCATAGATGGTCTCTAGCTGACATGTCACTTGAGTCTTCCTAATAATAGCCAAACTGAGACAAAGGGTTACTACTTCTGCATGTGACTGTTTAGAAGAGTAAAGAGTTGTGCCTCACACATGATGGCTGACTCCTTAAGCATTCCTTAGGACCCTCGAGCCATGCCTGGTAAGGTCTTCTCCCCAGTCATTGTTGCCAGTCCCCATGCCAGTCTTCCTGCATGTGCATTCTCTCTCATGTGTTTTGTACTTCTTTCTAAATCACTGTACCTATGCCATTTGCCCTAGTCTCTTAGTTTATTCCAACCTCTGTCCTTAGAGCTCCATATGTAATATGTAACCTCACTGGCTATTTGCTTATCTGAGTGGTTTTTTTTTTGAGTAAAGATTATTCATTCTTTCTGAGGGAACCTGGTCATGGTTTTTCTCCATCCCTTCCCCTCCTTTCACCCTCTTTTGTTCCTCCATCTGTCTTCTCTCTGCTGGTGTGTGTGTGTGTGTGTGTGTGTGTGTGTGTATGTATGTCTGTGTGTATATATATATATATTTAGGGGAATTATAAGTCATTCGTTAAAGTTTCTATCTTGCAGCAGAGAGTTTAGGAGGGTACTTTCATATATGTTTCTTGTTTTTCTTTTGTGATTAGGATTTTTGTTTTTTTTTAATGAGGATTTTTTTATAAACACATCTTATTTGTCATGGGTAAAAATAAAACTAGGAAAATATCTTTCAAACATTTTGCTGTAGGCAAACTTGTATTATACACAAATTTATAAAGATTTTATTGATGGGAAGAGACTGAGGCTATAGGCAGAATTAAACAGAAAGAAAGAATGAAAAAGACAGATCAGACAAGGAATAGGGCTGCTCACTACCCGCAAGGAAAAGATGACACCAGATCAGCTTGTTCATATATGGCCAATAAAATATCCTCATCTGTGGGTCATTTTCCAAATTCAAGTCTCTAGTTATGTGTCTTTGCTCTGGATTGATAAGGTTACTAATCACCAGGGGACAAGGGCTCTCCACAGTGACATTTATACAATCCCCTGTCCCTTCATCCAAATCAAACAAGGTAATACTCAAAAGAAATTGGCTAGTGGACTCCTTGATGCTTCAGTATAAGCAGAACCTTTCCAAAGCTCAGTTGACATGTGTTAATATAAGCAAAATAAGACTGAAGAGGAAAGAGCTGAAGATGCATTCACTACATTAGGAATTATTTATATGTGTACCACAGTGTTTGTCAGATAAATAAAATAAATGCTTTCCCTGCTCTTTGCTCTCACAGCTAATATGGGGATGTCTGCAGAGCCATGCACTAGAATGGGATCATAAAGATGCTGGCTGACATGTCCAGGACCATCAAGTAAATGGTGGCCAAAATGAAAATAAATGCATGAACCTTGACCTCAGTATGCCTTCTGAGGGTGCCCAGATATCTCCCCACAGAGCTTATACAATTTTAGGTCTGTGAAGAAGAGGAAAGAGAATTAGTAAAGGAAAAGGGGGAGGGAAGTCCAGGATCAAGAGAAAGAAGTGACAGAAAAAGAAGAAAAGAAAAAAAAGAAGAGGAAGAGGAAGAGGAGGAAGAGGAGGAAGAGGAAGAGGAGAAAGAGGAGGAAGAAGAGAAAGAGGAGGAAGAGGAAGAAGAGAAGGAGAAGGAGAAGGAGAAGGAGAAGGAGAAGGAGAAGGAGAAGGAGAAGGAAATGTGGAAGAGGAAAAAGAGAAGGAAGAAAATGAAGTTGAGCATTTCCCATCTTGTCTTTCCTTTATTAACTTAATACTTGTGACCTCTGGATTTCCACATGTATTTTACCTTTGGCACAATGAGGTATAACAAAATCTGCTCATTCATATATAAATATGATTAAAGTTATGGTATAATAAGTATATTCATTTTAACCACCATATCTATTTATCCCATGTGCACTTTCACTATCTTTTCTTCCCCTTTTCCATCCTGCTCTTCAAATCTCCCTCCATCTCTTAATCTGTCCCTCCCTTTCACCCTTCCTGTTTCTCCTCTTCTCTGTCTGTCTGTCCATCTGTCTGTCTATCTATCTATCTATCTATCTATCTATCTATCTATCTAAACACATAGGAAAGTGGAAGAAATAATATAAGACCCAGAGATGGTTGATGACTTCAAGGAAATCTTCTTGGCCTGCAAGGCATTTACACATTTGAACCACTGTACATTCAACAGAATGTACAAAACCCGTGTAAGATCAAGCCAGACAAAAATCCCAACATGGAAAGTGTAGGTGGGCATACAAACCTACCAGTAGCCATAAAGTTATAGGCAGTTAGTAACTGCTTGGAGAGAGAGAGAGACAGAGAGAGACAGAGACAGAGAGAGAGACACAGAGAGAGAGACAGAGACACACACAGAGAGAGAGTTTTTGTTTGTAGCAATGTGTCCTCTTGGTAAGTAGATCACTCTCCAGTGGAATGGCACATATCCAAGAATTGACAGCACAAATTTGTCCTGAATCTTTTCTTTAAAAAATGACACCAAGTTGAGTAATTAGAGAAAGAAATGTATATTGGGGAAGAGTTCATGGAGGGAGTGAATAACTAAAATATGTTGCATAATTTTTCTGTGTTGGTCTCTTCATACACTGCAAAAAGAAGTTACTTTGATGAGGGGCAAGGACTAAAGTTACCTGTGGTATGAGGACAAATTTAGAAAATGATGAAATGATGCTGGCTTAGTAAAGTGGTGATGAACCATTCACCTCCAAGATACAGGAACTAACTAAGACTAGGCACCTGGTCTCAGCTCCACACAAAGAACGTCAGGCAGCTAAGGGATAATGGGGTTAAGCATGGGGCCGTCTTTCCCTGGGAAGGTTGCATTAATTGGTTATCAAATGCTGAATGATCATCCATGAAAACATAAACATACAAATATCATCATATATCGTTGTATGAACCAAGCACATTGTATATTTATATTTAGGAACATTGATTATCTGTGATGGTTTGTATATGCTTGGCCCAGGGAGTGGCACTGTTAGAAGGTTGGAGTAGTTGTGGCCCTCTTGGAGTAGGTGTGTCACCATGGATGTGGGCTTTAAGGCCCTCATCCTAGTTGCCTGGAAGCCAGCATTCTGCTAGCAAACTTCAGATGAAGATGTAGAACTCTCAGCTCCTCCTGCACCATGCCTACCTGAACACTGCTTTGGAGATAACTGACTGAACCTCTGAACTTGAAAGCCAGCCCCAATTAAATGTTGTTCTTATAAGATTGCCTTGCTCATGGTGTCTGTTCACAGGAGTAAAACCCTAACTAAGACAATATCTATCTATATTTATCTATGTATTTTTATCTATTTATATCCATCATCTATATCATCTATATCTATTTGATATCTACATCTACATATGTATATATATGTATCATATATCTATGTATATATCTGTAGATACATCTACATCTTTATCTATACTTATATATGAACAATTAAAGTGGCTATGGATTTGAAAAACATAGGGAAGAACATAGAACAGTTTAGAGGGAAGAAAGAAAAGAAAGAAATGATATAATTCTAATTTTAAAGAATTTTATTAAAATTTCAAGCATAAAACTCTAAAAGAACTAACAAAACTTATATTTAGATTATATGTATATAATATATACCATAGATCATATTAAATATGATACACACATACATATCAATGACATATGTGTACAGGTGAAAGGATGTGTGAATTGATGGATATTTGGACAGATAAGTAGATGACAGATGGTATTTCATTCATTAATTTAGTAACTAGATACCCTGGCCCCACGACTGTCCAACTTCAGCTGCGGTGATCAGTACCAACTTTTTTTGACTTTCCTGGCACATCTTGCAGGGCTTGGAGGGGTTCCTTGGCAAGATGCCCACTCCCTTGTGAGGAGCTGGCTGAGGCTCAGAGAGAAGGAAACAGACACTTGTTCTGGTAAATGTCGGGACCAGTGGGAAAGCCTCCCAGGCTTTCTGTCTGTTGGGAACAAACATGCTTCTGGTGGTTCACTGCTTAGGCAATGAATCTGAGACAACCCCCGACCACTGAGCCTCGCTCCAGGGACACAGATCCTTTCTCATTCAGGCTGCTCCAAACACAAATCAGTTGAACATGTTCCATCTTTGAAGCTTAGGGCTGACTGGAACTGTCAACTATCCAGTCTTTAAATTGACAGCGTCTTTGGGAAAGCTAGCCTGCCTCCTTGCAAGTGGGAAGAGAGGTGATTCTAGGCACAGCTGCTCAAGTCAAGGATAGGAAAAAGGCTCCTCAGAAAAACTGAAAAAGCTCACTTGGTTTTTGCATGTGAAAATCTGCTCATTTCCAGTACTGTCGTGAAATCCCCCCTGCAGTTATATGGACCAGTTTGAAATGAGCACCTGATACTTCTTAGGTAACCTGTTTCTATAAGCAATTTAACCATGGTGTGTCCCTGTTTCTGTATCTGTAAAATGTGGGCAAATATTCTCCCAACCTCAGTTAGTGGAGTACTTTTCCACACACATATAAAGTCTTGGACTTAATCCCCACGCAAACAGGGCCTGTCGTGATATGCAGCAATTATCCTAGCACTCAGAAGGTGGAGGCAAAAGGTCTAGAAATGCAAGACCAGCCTTGGTTGCAGAGACCTCCAGATCATCATCATCATTACCACCATCATCATCATCAAAATTGTAAAGGTAAGCAAAAGGTGACTGTCAATGAAGGTTCAGTAAGCTTACAGAATACCTTGCCCTGGTCAAGAACTATGTCTGTGAGCATTAGTGAGAGCCATAGTGTCTTTAGGAGATATATGATGAATTTTTTTAATCCACTCTAAAGTAACACAAGAAGCATCCACATAGTTATATAAGTCCACAAGTAGGAGAACAAGGCTGTGTAATTATCTCCAGTTCCTGATGAGCTATGGATAAATGGTAGAGGGAAGCCACAGAACAGATAATGAAAGTCTCCAAACATAGCTCTGAAACTCCCCATCAAGTCTCCAGAGGCTCCTTTTTGAAGGAGGGGGCCTACGAGTAATTATGTTCCAAGTTGCATGAAGAACAGAAAACGCGAGTGTGTGTTGGGCCTCTCCCTCCCCTTCCGAGCTCCTCTCTGCATTCTTCTGCACTGTTAAGAAACTAGGTGAGAGGACACGGAAGTGCTGAAAGGGAACAAACTAAGAGGGATCAGCAATTGATTCAGAGAGGAGGGCTGACCTGCTGAGTTGAAGTCAACATACCTCAGCAAACTGTTTCCCCATTCCACAGCCATGGCAGGCATCACTAATCGATCATGCCACTCCATCCTTCTGTGCATCTCTGATGCAGACAGGCACTATTGTTACCCATAGATACAGAGTCACAGAAAATCATTTTAGCATCTGACAGTGGCTTTGATGTCTACACTGAAGGTCTGCAAGTAAGGCAGGCATTTGGCAGCCAGGAACAACATGGGCCAGAGCAAGAGCAAAGAAAAAAAGGTACCTTCTGTCACAGGCTCTGAATGTTTGCTAATGACTGAGATGTCACAAAAGAATAGACTAGGGATGTGATTTCATTGTGTGAACAAAATTGACAAGAAGTTCAAGGTCACATGAGGTTCAGAAACCTGGTAACATTCAACTTTCTTAGACAGAAACAGACTAAAAAAAAGATAACATTTAGATATAAGAAGAAATTAGTTTCATAATCTTTAGAAATGCTCCAGAGATTCCTAAGAGACACATGATCACAAGTGCCCAGATAATGCTGAGACATGTCAAGAAAAACACAAAACAATTAATTAGTACGACAATCTCCTGAAGGAAGTAATTCAAACATCAAGGGGGAAACAAAAGCAAAATAAAATGAAATCATGAGGGTTGGCATTACCATAATTAGTGAATATGGTCACAGCCAAGCCTCTGACTGTCTCTCTGTTCCCACTGTATGGGATACCCAAAGGCTGTTGCTACATACAGCTGGCATGCATGTGCTGAGAGAGCCTGGGTGTTCAATGGGAGAAAGTTGGGTAGGAAGTTCATGGGTTTTTCAAGCTGCCCTCCTCCTGAGCAACGATGCCTCCTGTAAATGGCACTGCCTATAGCAGAGAAGGAGAAGAGACTACAACCCTAGGAGGTATCTGTGACTATAACAGGGAACAGAGAGTGTAGAACCAGTTACCCACTTCTGCCTCCCTGCGTCCATCTTGTCCATCTTCAGAGCCTCAGTGCTCACTCCTGGAAGTGGGGGAATCCCCTCTCACAGCAGCTCTGTTATGTTCAGTACTTAAGAATCTCCTGAATCTTGGATCCCTGGTATTGCCCCTTTCAGATCAATGCTATGTCTCCTCCATTCCTGATTCATTTTAAATTATCTGAGACCCAAGCAACTACATCCAACAGCATGACCATGGTCATGAGCATGACCACTCTATCTCTGGGTATGATTTACTTGGTCACAACAGCATTCCTTCATGCCTGACTTCATGTCTTGAACACAATGCTTGTCTCCACGCTAGTGGAGCTGAGCTGAGAGTCCAGAGGTCTGACTGCAGCCTTTGCTTCCTTGCAGCACTCAGGCTTTTCCTCTTAAGGCCTTCAGCTAATTGGGTGGGGCCCACAAAGTTTAAGGAGTAATCTGCTTTACTCAGACTCCATAGTCAACTATCTCTCAAAACTGATTTTACAATAACATCTAGATTAGTGACTGGCCTCATATTGGGGAGCTGTGACCTAACTTAGCTGTCAGAATAAAACCAGCTGCACACAGTCACCTCTACTTCTCTGATTTTCTGCTCTTCTTTTTTTGCCTCTCTCTCTCTCTCTCTCTCTCTCTCTCTCTCTCTCTCTCTCTCTCTCTCTCTTAGACTTTTGAACAGGGTCCCACATAGCCCAGACTGGCCTTGAACTCACTGTGTTGTTGACAATGACCTACAATTCCTCATCCTCCTGCCTCTACCTCCCAAAGTCGGATGGCAACATTATAAAACAGCATTATGTAAACTGACTGAGCCAAGGCATCCTCAGATTTCAGCACAGCCCAATCTCCTACCCTTGTTTCCCATGAGTACAAGCCTCTGTTTACCTAATATTGGTTTCTAAACTGAAACAGTATTCTGTGTGTGACACATGTTTTCCACCATCTCCTGCCCTCTGAATTTAATCATTGAAACAGAGGGTCTTTCTTCCTGCATCAAGAGCTCATATAGGATTCTCAAGAGCAAATGATGTGCTGTGCTGATACACAAGACAGTGATCCAGCCAGCAGTGCTAAGGCTAGAAGGATGCTCA
This sequence comes from Mus minutoides, assembly GCA_902729485.2. Classification (NCBI taxonomy): domain Eukaryota; kingdom Metazoa; phylum Chordata; class Mammalia; order Rodentia; family Muridae; genus Mus; species Mus minutoides. The sequence goes on along the minus strand of LR749673.1, from coordinate 735,126 downwards.
GTGAGTTTCCTCTATTAACCTGTGCTGGGAAGGACACACCTCATCTTCCCACGATTGACATAATCATGGACTACATAGCAATATAATCAAATACAGCCTGACCAGCACTGGAAAGTGCCTTGTGTCACGTTCAACCCTCATAGTCTAACAGAAGAGGGTATATGTTGCTTATAGGAGAAATGTGTTCTAAAAGGTATGTTTTCATCGTTGTAATGACAACAGGTTATTATGTGCATGTCAGGATCGTAAATAGGTAAAACCTTTACAGAGGGAAAATCTTAGTAATATTTATAAAAATAAGTTGTTGTAGTTACTCCCTAGAAGGAGATTATTCTAAAAATAAAAATGTACAAATATAGAAAAACAGAAGCATAAATAGACACAATGTCTGAAACAGGAAGAAAATAAAAACCAATGCAAACCAAGCCATTGATATGCATCATTGAGGAACAGATGAATTAAAATATGGAAAACTATGAATCTAGTGGAAATAGTAAGTCTGATCACCCAATAATGGAAATATCACATAAATGTGTATGTGAGAGTGGGGGTGCACAGGTGTGTATATATGTGTGAGTACATGTTGATGCATAGGCATGTATGTGTGCATGGCGGTATGCATGTGTGTCAGTGTTTGCACATGTCAGTGCAGTCGTTCAATGGGTAGGGTTGGATTGTAGGATGGGGCAGGCAGGTGGGTGGTAGGTCTTTATGGGGTCAGCCAACACAAGGAATATGGCTATTTCTTTTGTTTGCCACTCCTGATTTCTTTCCCAAGAGCTGCTACCTATAGTGATCCGACAAGAGTATGAAGTCCATGGTGTCAGAATTCTAGGGCAAACGACCTAGATTTTTTGTCACCTTTAATTACAGAAAGATGAATTTCATAGTAGCACTTAGGCTTTTCAAACACAGGCATAGAGAGAACAATCTCAGAGCACAGCACAAGTCAGACACTGCAGCCACCCAGTTCAAGGCAATGCGCTATTTTGAGAGGAAAGTTAAATTTGAAGCAAGGATAAAACCTGTAGCTTACCATCACCATCTAATGCTAAGCAAGTAATAGCATTCTGAAACCTTAGTTTTGCTGTCTTTAAAGTAGGTTTTAGAATATGTACTGCACTAATTTGGACACACTGAATTAAATAAATACTACTCATAATGTCTTACTTTAATGTTTAATTACACATGTGTTTGGCACTCGCGAATATTGAAACACACACACACACACACACACACACACACACACACATACACACACAGAGAGAGAGAGCAAATTGTGCCATTTTCCAATGTAAATTTTCTGATTCACTTTCCCTGCTTTCTCCCAACTGCCCATTTCAGTCAGCATCCTCTTGGTGTCTCTTTAACCTTTAGCAGGAACAACTGAACAGGAAGAGCAGTTTATAAACCTCAAAGCTATGCAGAAATGGCAGTTTGTGCAATGGTCCCATCCCTAAGCATCTAAGCAAATGGTCAGATAAGTTATAAGAACAAGAATATTCAAGGGTGTCTCATGATGGGGTTTTATAGTTTGCTTTCCAGCTATGACACAGGATATATTACATGCATTAGCTGGGGTCTGTCTAATCTCCATGCACCACCCATTCCATACCACCCATATGACTGTGCATCTGCCCCTTCACAAGTGGTGGCTTGCATCTATTTATATCCCCAGAGCATCCTTTCTTCCAATTGAAAAGAGGAAGGACTGTGACCTATGTCTTGATTCTGGGTCTTTTTCATTCCTTTTCTTTCTTTTTTTCTCATGTGATAGTCTCATATATTTCAGGCTGGTGCCCAATTCACTATGAAGGAAAGGATAATGCTGAACTCTGATCCTCCTGCATCTATCTCCTGAGTGTTGTGGCTACAGCTCAGTACATGGTAGATTATAAGCTGAGCTTCTGCTGAAACTCGGGGTTTTGTAGGTAATAGGCAGGTACTCTATCCATAGCCTAACTCTGGGTCTTTCTTTCTTTCTTTCTTTCTTTCTTTCTTTCTTTCTTTCTTTCTTTCTTTCTTTCTTCCTTCCTTCCTTCCTTCCTTCCTTCCTTCCTTTCTTTCTTTTTTTTTTTTAAAGTTTTCCAGACAGGGTTTCTCTGGTCTCATCAGCTCTGGCTGATCTGGAATCCTTTTTGCAGACCAGGCTGGCCTCGAACTCACTGAGATCTGCCTGCCCTGCTTCTGGAGTGCTGGGATTAAAGGCACTTGCCACCACACCTGGCACCGGGGATATTTCTTAATCTTAGAAGAGTTGACACATGGTAGTGTTCAGAGAATGCCTTTTGGATGTTGAAAAAAATCCGTCTAAAAGCAAAATACTCTTGTGTGGTTTTTTTCCACCTACAAAAATGTCTGCATAAATTCTACTTCGTTAAGCCTCCTGGCAGAATATTTACACAACTCTGCTGTTTAAATATTAATAATGGAAGCAACAACAACGATGGCAATGATGGACAAATTGAAAAGTGAACCCACAGAGATGTCAAGATAATGCTTCTGCCTCTTTATTTTCATTTTGTCTACTGGGGAAGGGATATTTGTACTGGTGTTAGTGCCTAACTGGAGTAATTTACATCTATCTTTTTCAATCTCGAATTGAGAGCAACAGCGCCAGGTGATTGACTTTTTTGAATCATATTCCTTGTACTTTTCCAACTACAGAGACTTCGACAAAAAAGCACAGCAAGAAAAATAGACGCACCTTCCTCTTTCTAACAGATGCCCTTTCTGGCTAACTCCAGCGTTTCCTGGAAGGTGCCACGGAGAGCGAAGATGAAAATAAAAAGGTTACACTCATACTCTGGCTGTAGAGACTAAATCAGATCATGTTTATTGATTTATCTCAATCAATAGACATGGGAAAGTGCAGGAGAATTGACCTGTGCCTCCAGGTATGCATTTGATAGTGGTTTCACTTTTGTTTTCTTACCCAAAGTTGAGTTGTTAGAAAAAAAACAAAACAAAACAAAAATAAAAACAAAATGGTTATATCCACCAAGTGACACAGATTATAGTGAACACTGGCAAAGGAGAAAACAGATTTATTTATTTATTTATTTATTTATTTATTTATCTTCAAGCAGAGAATGATTTTAAGAAATAAGTTTTGTACAAGATAATAAGCAGTTCATACATTAAGAGATGAAAATATTTGAGAAGCACAAGGCTGTATCCCCTAGGATGCCTGAATCCCTAGGCTTCTTCAAAGTCTGCCCAAGTGTGTTGGCTGCAGGGTTTAGGTCCTACAGTAAGCCATGGTGGCTGGTGACAGGAACATGAGATGGAAGAGGCTATGCACCATGAGGGCCAGGGAGGGAGGAAGGACACATCTGGGCAAGAATGGGCACATTTCTAGCAAACTGCAAGTCTCTCCTGCAAAACCCTTCAATGAAATCATCACTGGGTGGGCCTTCAGTCTTTGCTCCCTTTCTTTACTTGCATGCCTAAGTCCCCAGAAACCGTTTTCATAGCATTATGTTGGCTGGAGTCTTCTGGGGCAACTATGGGTCTTCTCTGTGACCTACAAGTTTTGTTGGCTTTTCTTGGAAAATAAAACTTTCTACCATGTTTGTATGCAATATGTCATTTCCTGACCTAAGAAGAAATTCACCTAAACTATTTTCTGTTGGAGCCAAGGCAATGATTTTCCATGCTAAACTCCTCACTAATGTAAGAACTCACAAACTTAAGTCTCTCCAGTGACATTGCAACAACAGAGAGGATAGTGGCAATGATGCAAGAACGGCATCTAATGAAGTGTACCGCGTGTCATCCTCAGGACCACACAACCAGCTACGCCACACAAACTTATGGCACCATTTGATTTTAAATGTTAGGACTGAAGTGGGAGACAAAGTTGCAAGAGTGTGTCGACCTGTGATGGTTGTGAAGAGTTGATGGTTGCTGCTTTTTTTTTTTTTTTTTTTGGAGGGTGGGGCATCAAGGAGACAAAGTGGAATGCGGTGATGAACACAGTGTGGTAGACAATTCATTTTCTTTCTTGTCCATCATCTTTGCCCTCCATCTTTAGCAGTAGCACTTGTCCTTGCATGGAGACCACACTTTCCCTACAGTGGGCACGGTACTGCTGTGCTGACCCCAGAAGTGACATGTGACAGGCTCTTTTTCCATCCTTTGCAGTAGGATCTACTTTCCTTCCAACTTCAAGTGTCAATTCATGGCTGGGAATTTCCACTTCCTACACTTTTGAAATCCTCTTATTCATTTTCAAGGATTTATTTTATTTTAAATTGTGTGTATGTGTATGGTACATATATTGAGTTCTGTGACCTGCAGAGTCTGGGTTGGGGATGTAGGGTATGTATCAGCTCCCTTGAGACTCCCTCTTGGGTCCTCAGCAAGAACAGTACTTACTCTTAACTACTGAGCCATATCTGCAGCCCTCTTATCTCTTCAGTATATTTTTTAACATCAATTCATCTGTATGTATTAATTCATTATGTATTTATGCATATATATGTATGTATGCATGTTTTGTAGGGCAGGAGGCCTGGAAGCATGAGGAGGTCAGAGAGCAGCTTGCAGGAGTCTGTTCTTCCACTATGTAGGTTCTGAGAATTGAACGGCTTGGTGACAAGTGTTTTACACTGTGCCATCTCCCTGACTGACCCTTCTCCTTTCATGCATGGAAACTCTATAGGAGATTGTATTGCTTTGTGAAATATAACATATTAAAATTATGGCCTGGGGGCCTGTGACTGATCACCTGATGAAAATTTCCTTGGGAATAAAGCCAGATGGTAATGCTTAAAAGAGGAAGCACCCCCTCAAAGGCTCATATGTTGAATGCCTAACTCTGAGCTGTTGTACTATTGATGATGGACACAACTCCATCATCAACAGATTAATCCATTGGATAATTCATGGCTCAATGGCTACAGGGAAACACGGCCTAGTAGGAGGAACTGGGTTATTGGGTGATCTTTTAAAGTATCTTTCCACCCCCACCCTCCACAGGGATGATCCTCTGTGCATTTCTACTTTCTAGTTGCCATGGGGGTGAGTGGCATCTTCTGCCGAATGCCCTCACCACCAAAATAGTCGGTCTTACCTCAGACTCAAAAAATAGGGCCAGTTTACTTTGACAGAAACCTTTGAAAGAATGGGTCAAAATGAACTTTTCTCCTTTTAAGCTGGTTCCCACCAGGCACATGTGACAACCAAAAGCTGGGTAGCACAAACAGCCAAAAGATGGAGAATGAGGTAAAAACATTAGCCACCCTACTTATTCTGGACTTAGAGCAACTTGAATACTCTGTACTTTTTTTTTGACTCCTAATTTAATGAGCCAGTAAGTTTTACTCATTAAAAGGTGTATACATATATTGGCACTGAGTTTCTCTTACTTGAGATAAAACATTCCAAATTCAAGGAGAACTGAGAAAAAAACATGATCCAACTCATACTCCATGGATAATGTTTACAAATTCCTGTTCTGGAGTGGCAAGATGCCTCAGAGGGTAATTGGGTTTGGCACCAAGTCTGATGACCTGAGCTTGATTTCCAAGACCCAAAAGTTAGAGAGAACTCAAAAGTTGTCCTTTGACTCCCACATCCCACATGTTTACACACACACACACACACACACACACACACACACACACACCACTCTCATACAAATGAATGCAATGAACCTATTTTGAAATTCACTTTCCTCAGAAGATCTGATTTGAACCAATGTAGTATCCATGACAACAAAACTCAGCTTTTTTTCCTCGCACAATGTCCCCCAATGCATGGCCTCCCAGGGCATAGCAAGAGGGTTCCTGAAAGCAGAACAGGCTTTATAGTTTCTGTCATTTGAGGGAGGACACTTCTGTGTTAGCATAACAATAATCTTTGAAGGAAGTTTATCCACTCTGTGAGAATGGCTGTCAAGATTTGGCCTGATGTGATTCGAAATGGCTAAGACAATCAGCTTGACAATTGAGGTTTCTAATGGGAACACCTACTCAGCCCTAATAATAGGGGAACTACCATCATAATTCTAATGTGGTGCAGGCAGGTACATCATTAACTAACTTTTCTCAGCTCTGGCAATTACTGAGCATCAATAGATGGAGTAAATTATTAATAACTCACACATGCTCCAGCTCACACTGCTGGGTCGGTTTGCTGCTTTTCAAGTAAGAGGCAGAAAGTTCACAGCTGATACCCAAACAAACTCCGACTGACTTCCGCTGCAACACCACCTGGACTTAAAGTGATGCTTCTCATAGGTAAGAGAAGTCAACTGCAGCCATTAAGGAGGAAAAAGTGAACAGAGAAGGAAATATCCTGGGGTAAGCAGTGCACGGTGCTGGTGTGACCTCTTCTTACAAGGTGACTAACAACTGCTGTTCCCTATTTCCCTTCTGGCACAATCACTTATGTGATTGTTGCCAACACCGTGAGAAAGTCATGCTGAAAGTTGGCGTGGCTGTCACTTAAATGACATGGTGAGAAACCAGCAGTTCTACAGTAAAGCCTAGAGACCCATAAGGTCTATGGGTGTCATGATAGACTCATAACGTTGTAGGACTTTAAAATACAAAGAGAAAAGGTCTGTAGGTATTGTGTGGGATAAAGAAGAGAAATTTGATGGGAAGGGGAGAGAGAGGGGAGAGGAGTGGAAGGGGAGAAGGAGACTGCAAGGGGAATGAAAGGGAGATGAAAGGAAGGGGAAGGTAAAAAGAGAAGGGGAGGGCAGGGGAAGGGAACGAAGGGGATAGGATGTTACAGTTGTCCAGAAAAAGTTAAGTTACATAGATTAAGGGACAAGATCAGGAATGTGTCTTCTGTCTTTAACACTTAAACCACTGGACAACAAAGAAGTCAACAAATTATATTCCTTGTTCTTAGGAATGCATTGAGGTTGTCAATGTGAAGCATGAACAGCCACAGAAGCCCTGCAGTAAAGGAGACATAGTATAAAGAAGAACTAGACCAAGTTCACAGACAGATTACCTCAAGATTTATAATGTCTACTGTGTGTGTGCGTGTGTGTGTGTGTGTGTGTGTGTGTGTGTGTGTGTGTGTAAACTGGGTGGTAGGGGAGATCATGTAAAATAGGAATAAAAGAGACACCATGTAAAAGAGTCTTGGTATGAAAAAAATCATGGAACACCTTCAGAATGACAACTCGACCTTTGGGGAACCGAGGAAGGGGTGAGAATGGGACTGCTTGGACTATACACTCTCAGGCAGAGGTGACAATGAAACACACCAGACTTCACATGGTCAGCAAATCATCAGCTCTATACATGCAAAATGGAGTGTAGAGTCAGGCAGAATGAGTCTGGGCTAATACATACAAGTGATGAGGTGGTCCTCACCCAAGACACTAACATGGAAACGGAACAGTGAATCATTTCATACATTTGTGTAGACATTTGGAGGTAAAATTCCAAGATCTAGTTATTGTTTGACATCTTGAGGAGGGAGTGATTTCATTCTGAACTTGTTACCAGGAAAATATTCAGAGGGCCAATATATACCAGGAAATCCACAAACTAGTCTATGCAAAACATAGAAAGCTAGCACTGGGCAAGTTAATACAAGTCTGTAATTGCAGTACTTGGGAAGCTGAAGCAGGGAGATTGCTGGGCTAAATGGTTAGACACATTTTCAAATAAAACAAAAATAAATACAAAAGCTGGAGCTTCGGGTGCACAGCATTAGAGATGTGTTGTAGCCCTAGATTTTCTCTCACATCTCTGCAATCAAGCTTGCAAGGCTGGAGACATAATCCCCTAGTAAAGTGCTTGCTTTGTAAATGTGAAGACTTGAGTTAAGATCCTCATAACATACTTAATCTCAGGACCATTAGTACACAAGTATGTAATACCACTAAGAGGCAGAGACAGCAGGTCAGCAAGCTGGCCATATTCAACAAAAGACTCTCCGAAGAGACAGAGATTGAGGGCCAAAAGCTGACCTCTAAAGATGTACTGTGTGCTATAGCACAGCTGCTTGTCTGCACTTAGACACATGAAAACTCTCTCTCTCTCTCTCTCTCTCTCTCTCTCTCTCTCTCTCTCTCTCTCTCTCTCTCTCTCTCTGTCACTGGAAAAAAGAATCCCAGAGCTTTCAAATACTGCCTCCCATTATTAGGAAGGGACTCCTCCAGAAGAAAAGAACAACTATAGGACCAGTGGACCAGATATTAACTTCTCTAAAAACATTCCATGAACCAAGAAAGGCAGTGAGCAATGTGGCTTGAGGTATGCCTATGTTCCTTCCTCCTTCAAAGGAACACAGCAGGTCGAACTCATTTTAAGCACAGGCAGAGTTTCTGGCTGTCTACCTGTGCAGGAGGAGGAATGGAATAGTTGACCCTGGGGTCGCTCTGCTACAACACACTCAGAGCCTGTCTGCACTGAGAGCCTGAGGCTGCTGAATTCAGGATCAGTCTCAGGCAAGCTCTGCCTCCCAGGCCTCTCTGGGTTTCTGCTCAAACGATTGCCTCATTTTGAGATCATTGAAGCATGTTAAAACTGTAGACAGCAGAACTGCAGATCTATTCAATGACCACTTAAACTATACAACTGGAATTTATCACAAGTACAAGGGAAAGGGTGAATCGTTAGGAAATCAGACTTGGAAAATCTCCTCTCCATCAAACAAGTATGCTTTGTGTTCAGGGAACTGGGCACCACAGCCTTAAAACATTTAATACGTGCATCTTTTTCCCTCTGGGTAGAAGAGTGATCTGGGTTAGAAATGTGCACCGAAAAGAAGAAGCCCGAGATAAGAAAATCGAACACAGGGGATAGCATAGGATTGTGCAAACATTCATTCTCCAGCAGCCCGTGTGTTGCTAACATCAGGCTTCTTGGCGTTTCCGTGTACCGTGCATTAATAGGAAAACTCTCGGGGTGAAGACTTCGTAGTTGATAAAGTGCTTACCATGCAAACACAGGGACATGCGCATGTTCCCCCGAACCCACTTAAATAGCTCCTTTGGTGGGTGGTGCAGAAGCATATTCTAGGGCAGAGGAAGCAGAAAGAGGAGGATCCTGGGGCTCTCTGGCCAGCCATTTTAACCTACTTGGCAAGAGACAGGCTAATGAGAGATTTGGATTCTGAAAATTAAGTAGAGAGAAGGCTCGTAGGGAAGCTTGACGTCTGACCTCTCCATGCATGTGTACACTCGTGAACAAACACATAAAGGAAAACTTTTATAGACAATATCCATAACCCCTTTCAACATCACCCATCTATGTGTATCTATATTGACATTCTGTTTCCATAGCTGATGCTCTGACAGACACTAGACATTTAAACATCCTGTTACTCATATTTAGCTCCCATGATTAAGATCATGAGAGCTAAAGATGAGAGACTATATTTGTTTTTGTTGTTGTTGTTGTTGTTGTTTTTGTTGTTGGTGGTGGTGTTGTTTTGGGTTTTGATTTTTGGCTGGTTTGTTTTTCTCTAAGCTGGGTTTCTTAAGAAATGGCTGTGGCTACTTTCTTTATATCTGGCCACCAAAGAAAACAAAATCCTTTGCTTCTATCTCTCTGTCTGTCTCTGTTTCTCTGTCTCTCTGTCTCTGTCTCTTGTTCTCTCTTTCTCTGTCTCTGTTTTTTGGGGTTTTTTTTTGTATTTTGTTGTCAAGACAGTGTTTCTCTGTGGTGTAGGCTTACCTGTCCTGGAACTTGCTCTGCAGAATAGGCTAGTCTCCTGAGTACTAGGATTAAAGGCATGTACCACTTCCACCACCACCACCCAGAAAAATCCCTTGTTTAAATCTTTGATCTCATGAGGACGTTTCTACCCGCATCTCCCCCTCCCCCAGTGCTGCACAATACTCAGCTGGAAACTGTTTACTGGAAAGTTTTTTGTCCATGGCCAGCCCCCTGCCTTGTTCCAATAATCTCCCCGAGGAGCACTGATGCCATGTCATCCTTGCTTTGTTTCCATGAGGAGCTTAAAAAGATCAAAAAGAAATTGCTCAAGTTAACCCCAGTGGCCTATGCAGCACAGTACACCCTAACACCAGAAAGGACTCTGTTAGAGATCACTGACCAGCCTGCTCTGCTGGATGTAAAAAAACGAAGAGGCAGACTGTGGCTCAGGGGTTTATTCTCTGCTTTGGCCCAAGAAACACCTTCCCTGTGGCTCATTGCGAAGGAGGCATATTACAGTCCTGAGGGGCTGTCCATTTCTGTGCCAGAGAAACAAGAGTTGCAGTCCAGGGCATTTGCAATTCCTACAGAAGGGCTCAGGCTCAGTCTCCAGGCAAGTAGAGATGCAGTTTGAACTAGGACTGGCCCTTCATCCTCTTCTCTGCATCCCACTCTGCACGCACTGCCTGTGTGATCCAGACAGGCTGAGACAGGCAGAGTTCATTTGAAACCCCATCTCTCGGCCTCTGGAACCATTAGGAGAGTAGCAGCTGAGGAAGGAGTTTTAATCATAGAACTCTTAGCCCTCAGTCAGGTGTTAGCAGGGGATAGGGTGGATGATGGCAGGGGATCAAAAAAGCAAGTGACTGCCCAGGAGCTGGGGAGGTGAATACCTGGGCGCCACTGCTGTGCACGGAGTGGGCTGTGGACTCCAGTGATGTGGCTTTTGAAGATCAGCTTGTATAGGAAAGGGTCACACGCTTGAGCCATGGAACAGAATGAGGTCATGGAGAAAGGAAGGAAGGAAGGAAGGAAGGAAGGAAGGAAGGAAGGAAGGAAGGAAGGAAAGAAGGAAGGAAGGAAGAAAGAGTCAACACAGCAATTGGGGGTGGTGGAGAACAAAAACAGTAAGAAAGAGAAAGAAAAGAGGGGAGTGGGTAAGAAGAGAAAGAGCAAAGGATGGGGCCATTAGGAGACTGGTTTAAGCACAGGTCTGGTGCACTCTATTTGGGGCTTATACTGATGAGAGATGGCTTAGGGGTTATATCACTGAGAGATGTCAAAATGATGTTCACAATCTTTTTAAATTTTAAGACCCTCCTGCGTGGGTAGGGGACAAGGTTCAGTAACCACAATGGTGTACATACCAAAGGTCCCAGCACTTCAAAGGGGGAGGGAGGAAGACCAGAAATTCAAGGTCAACTTTGGGAACATAGCGAACTCCAGATCATCCTGGGATACATAAGATCCTGTCTCAAGCACCTAAATGAACAAACAGCCTTCTGTCATTAGCACCACAGAGGCACCCACGTGCCTCCAAGAAGAGTGTGGATCATGAATTCTCCCATGGCTATAACCCACAAAGGTTTAAACATAGTTCTGTACAGGTCCTGATTTGAAAGTGTATTACAGCAAGATAAAGATGCACAGCCCTCGGAAAAGGAGGATGGAAGGGATCTTGGGCTCAAAACACTTTGTGTAGATGCAGACATTGAGACTGGTGAGGGCTATCTGTAAAGCTACATCTGATAATTTTAGAATTAGCAGGAAGTACAAGTTAAAGGATGAGATGCTAGTGGACCCACTGCAGAATTTGTATCTCCTGCCCTCCTTTGGATAATCTGGAAGGGGCTGACTTTCATGCAGTCAAAGGCACAGAGACACTGCACCATGGGAGACCCCAGGGAGACACAAACCTAACACTGCTCAAAGGCAACCTTCAGCTGTCACCTTCCCGGGCCATAAAGACTCTTTTATTCCAAGGCTTGAATTGCTATTGATTTAAGCCTGTTTCATAGCAATGCAGGAAAACCTGCTATTTTCTCAGATGTAAGTGGGAGGAGTTTGACTAGAGACAGTAGATGGAGTTTTGTGTTCAGTGAGAAACATCTCCAAGGAGAGGACAGGCTCTCCCCTAGACCCCTAAGAGTTCTCATCAGGAGTCTAAGTGTCTCCAACTCTATTATGCATGGTAGCATTGGGCATGGGCAAAGACAAGAGTGTCTGGTTATGTAAATGCCCCAGCAAGGGCTGCAGCTATTTCTATCCCTTCCTTGAGAGAGCTTCTTTGCCTTCCCTGAGCTTTCAAAGGCATCTGGGATACTTTCCCCTTCCTAGGTAGGAAAACTTTGAGATGGGAAAAAGAATCCTTCTCTGTTTTCCCTAAAACATTCATCTTCTCAAATAAGAGACATTTGTGGGCTATCACCAGGGCAGACAACTCTTTGGAAGACTTTCTTCTCCCAAAAGACAAAAACAGACAGAGATCTCAACCCTAAACCTTTGCCTTTATAGCCACTGAATATTGTTCAGGATTCTGAAGTCAGGATTTGGATTCAGAAAAACCTAACAGAATTGTTGCAGTGTGCAAGAATTCTTGCAAGGGAAGGTCTTGAAATGTGCCATTTTTCCAAGTATGTATTACTTGTGAAATCCTGTAGTGTGTGTATGTACATGTGTATGGTGTGGATGCTGCAAGTATGTATCTATACAAGTATGTGTAAGTATATGTGTGAATAAATATTGTATGTATATATGTGTGACCATATGAGTTCATCATGTATCTGTGTATAGATACAGAGGTTTGTATGTTCATATGTGTACACAGGCATGTATATGTATATATGTGACTATAATAGCCTGTATGTTTTTATGTGTGTGGCGTGTTTATGTGTCTGTAGCTTACAAAGTGCTGATTCACAGTGTTGCTCTGTAAATAATGATAAAGTAGATGAACAAACAAGTTCCAAGCGAGTATCCCATGCAAGGAAGGTCTTCTGAGAAGGTGTTCAGAGTCTGCAGAGGGCTGTGCCCACCAGTCACTGGATGCTTGCTCCCATCCAAGGACAAAGAAAAGATTAAAAGGCTGAGTGAGGAGCAGCTCTGGAGAGAGGCGACCCCATAAATACAAGGTGTTGTTATTTTTATTTTTATTGGCACTTCTGCTGCCTTCAGGGGAGGGGGTAGGATATGGGAATATGGCTAATTTTCTGCTTGACTCCAGACACATTCTAAATTACTCAGCCACATTTTATTTTAAATTGACTAATAAAGAAACCTTACACCCCACACCTTCTCATATTTCCTTGGGTCATTTCACGTTCCCACCTTCTAAAGTGACTCAGTTCTGACTGTGAAATTGAGACTGTGTGGAGTAAAAGCCTGTCTCACGAATTGTCCTGCCGTGTCTCTCTCTCTCTCTCTCTCTCTCTCTCTCTCTCTCTCTCTCTCACCTATGTCTCTCACATTCTTCCATTTCTCTTTCTCTTTGTCTTTTCCTACCTTTCTCTCCTTTTTATATGCATACATATATGCTTCTTTCTCTCTCTCTCTCTCTCTCTCTGTGTGCATATAGATGATCATATATGAGCATGTATATTGGGGCTTGAAGTTGATGTCAGTATCTTCCTTATATTTTTACGCATGTAATTGTTTGGGGGTTTGTTTCAGCTGAATGTTTGTATTGTGTTTGCATGTAGGAGGTACATTTGCTGGTATACGTGCAAGTAGGCACCTATGCATATGTGTGTGTCTATGCGATATTGGATGTCTTCCTCAACTGGTATCCTCTTTATTTATTTAATCAGGGTTTCTCAATGAACCTGGAATTATCTAACTCCAGGTAGTCTAGTTAACCACATTGCTCCAAGGATCCTGTCTGTACCCCTGTAAGCTAAGAATACAGGTCTTACCTATGCAGCTACTATATGGCTATTTGGCACCAAACACTTCTTTTCATACTTGAATGACAAGTACTTTATACATTGAACAATCTTGGTTATCATCACGTTACGTTTTGGGGTAGAGTCTCTCATGGAAACTGGAGTTGACTGATTGGTGGAGCCCCAGAGATCCACTGACCTCTGCCAGTGCATGTGCCTTTTCATGTGAGTGCTGGGGACTTGACCTCAGATGTTCCTCCTTGCACAGCAAGCACTTTACTGACGGAACACCTCCCAGCCTTCCAGTTACCTTCCACTGTACCCATTTCTCTCTCCATCTTTTGTTCTCAATTTGTCCACTCCTGAACACAAAGCTGGCAACAAGCATCAGTCTGAAAAAGATTCTTTGCTTTTCTGCTCTTTTAAAAGGGAGGGGTAGCATGGGGGAAAGTATGTATGGCTTTTTGTTTTTTCCCTACATAAAAATAAATGGAAAACATTTTGCAAATGTCAAATGCTGTATAAAAGGGAAAAATATGAAGGGCATTGGACACATAAACAATGATACTAATGACAAATTTTACCTCTCTGAAAACCACTCACAACCACCCAATTCCAATTTGGAAGTTTTATCTCAAGGGTCAATAAACAGCTCTATCATAGATAGACTATATTTGCAAAAAAAATATTCCTCAGACATGTCCAAAGATGAAATTGAGAAAAACAGAAGAAAAATCAAGAAAAAGATCACTAGAGTTGGCTATTTACTTTTAATCATTCATTCATTTATTCAGCAGTATTTGAACTAAGACTATCTATTCTTGACGTTGTAAGACGCTCGGAGCATCCTGTTTAGAACAATGAAGGTGGACATGCCTTAATGCAGCAGCCTTGGGAAAGGAGACAGATAATTGAGGTTTGCATATGCCAACAAGATAATGGCTGATTATCTTATTGTAAAACAGATGGCTTTGATTGACTGTCCAGGACGACAGTCTCCTGGGAAAATAATACTGTAGAGGCCAAAAGCAAAGAAAGGGCCAGGCACATAGAAAAGAGTGCTAAAGAAAGCAAGCACAAATACTCAAACATACAACAAATTTTATAATATTCCAGAAACTAGCTGACAGCTAGAGTGGTTGATCTCAGAGCGGAAGCAAGAGGAGAACCATAAGGAAGCAGGGTGTGGCTCTTGACTTGTGTGCCCAACCATGTTCTGGTGCGTCTGTGTCAAGGCTTATTTTACTTTATTATGTGTGCACGTGTGTATCCGTGTGAATGTATATCATATGTATGTGCCTGGAGAGGCCGGAAGAGGGCTTCTGAAACTGGAATTACAGGTTATTGTGAGCTGCCCAGCATGTATGTTAGGGGAAAGTGATAAGCCAGCCAGCTTCCATCTTAGGCTTAAAAGTCATCTTATAGAGGCCCCTTGGTCATGCAGACTTTATATGCCCCAGTACAGGGGAACGCCAGGGCCATTATGTGTGAGGGGGTGGGTAGGGGAGCAGGGCAGGGATGGGGGAGGGTATGAGAAAATTTCTGGATAACACTTGAAATGTAAATGAAGAAAATATCTAATAAAGAGAAAAAAAAAGTCATCTTATAGTAAAGACAAAGTAGGTTGGTTTTTAATTCTGTTTGTGATTAATTCTGTTTCTCAAGGATTGAGCTATGTACCACCTGTAACTTTAACTACAGATGCTTCAGTGTTGGCTGATCCAGGAAATGACAATTTGCCTTCATTTCCAAAGGTTGTATGACCATCTATGACCAGCTGGTAATGACCACCTTGTTACTACTACCTTACTATGACCACCTTGTAATCATATCTTTGTTTTAGGAGATTGTTATGTCTTTCTAGTTAGGCTTATGCTCTGCTTCTCTAACTCTGCCTATTTGCCTTCTAAACCCCTAATTTGGAAATCCCCCTTCTTGAACTATAAGAACCCTTACCTTATCCATCCATGTTTAATGCTACTATACTGATCTCCACTTTTAGGGAGAGATTGCCCAGGTACACAAATTTTCATCAAAGCTTGGTTTGATGAATTTGTCCATGATGATAAGGCTGGGTGAGTTTTCTCCTTGCATTTCTGATGCGGAAGCTGAACTGGGCCAGCATTTTTGTAATTAACATCATGGAAGTTTACCAAGGTTTTGGTGTGTTGGTGGCTTGGTCTCCCAATGGCAGTATTGAGTTATATGTACTCTCCCGTAATGAGGCATTGTGGGATGTCTTTGGCTAAGTAGAAGCACATACTTATAGCAGAGACTGGGAGAGTCCGTGTAGAATCCTGGTTAGTTCCTATATGAATCTTGTGATAAAAGCAGGAGCCTAATCTCTCCCAAGCTTCCTTATGTCCCTGTACAAGATGGTATGAGTGATGCCTTGAATGTTGTCACATGAAAGATAGCAGTGGCTCTAATCAGATGAGAGAGAGAGAGAGAGAGAGAGAGAGAGAGAGAGAGAGAGAACAAAGTGGAAGAAAGGAGGATATACAAACAACTTGAGCCAAGAAACACTTTTGTGTATTTTGTTTTTATAAAGACCAAACATGTGAAAATGCTAAGGTCGGACTAGTTTAACTCAGTCTAAAGAAAATGATGTTGACCTACTACTAGTCCTTTATCAGGCTTCCACTGTTACAATTTGTCCATCCTGCCAGGAGAAAGTAATATGTGCTTCTAAACAGGATATTTGTATCTCCTCCTCCTCCTCCTTGGCTCAGAAAATATCATGAAAGAGGTAGTAAAAAGAGTCAGAGACAAGAGACACAGAGGCACGTCACTGAAAGGCAGCTTCTGGGCAAGACTTGACATCGTCATCAAAAGGTCACTGCATGAGGTTACCACACATGATAGAAGCAGCAGGAACCTGTCAACACATGAGCTCTACCTGTTCCCGAGGTACTGACCATTGGCAGTTAGTCATTGCTGGTGGAGTGTATGAGTTTTTTCAGTGGTGTAGTCATTGTTAAGTTGCCTGTGATGTAGCACAGGAACCCTCACCCATGCTAATGCAGGTAAGCCCAAATAACCTCACCAGAAAGGAAGACCATGAAAGTCATAGAGGACTTCTTGGAAGTGGAGGGGCGCACAAGAGGGTACGGGGCTGAAAGCAATTGGGATTCATTATATATAAATATGAAACTGTCAAAGCAGCACTAAAGAAACAAAAATGAGAAAGATCATTAATGGTTCCTTCTAATGAAGTTCAGTTCCTATGCCTTATGGTTTTGAACATGTACCATTCTATGTACATGGACCTGATTATGTACCATTGTAACACCCCTCACCACTTTCATCAGATTACTCTGTGACAAGGGATACTAACTCTCCCATTAGAGAAGTCCATCAGAGAAGAGCCCTTGTCAGCTTTCTAGTCCCAGAACCAAGCTCTGTGTCTAGCATCCTGTAGGCTTCGTGAAACCGATAAACATCAAAGTAGATGACCTGAAATTAACTCTCTGGGTATCTAAGATATGAAGGACAGGAAGTAATCTGAGACCAGCACAAACACCCACCCATCATTTCCTGGTCTTCTCTCAGGATCCTCCTACTCCCTCCCCAGCAGACTGTAAGTCTAGACACACCATTCAGAGACATCTGGAGCCTCCTTGACTGAGATGACTCAGAGCTGGCTCACTAACCACGCAGGAGTTCCCGGGGTCTGCTGAGGGTGGCTTCCTGGCAAAGCTCTGGAGGGGAGAGGCTCCAGCCTACTCCTCTTCTCTACACTCCTACCTTGGGCTGTGAGCCTTGGAAGCCATACATGAAATGGCAATTTCCTATGGAATTATTTCACACAAAAAACCTCACAGGACTTTTTGTTCATGGAAAAAAATCATAGGAGATCGGGGTCTTGGGAGGCATGTATGAGAATGCAAATAAGATAAAATAAAATCATACATACTGGGCACTGGGCAGCATCATGCCACATTCCCTATAAGTAATTTCTGACTCATCTTTTGACCCCCTAACTCCCAATTCAAAAATTCCTGTATGAGTTACCATTGAGAATTTGTGCTTTAAGGGTTTTAAAATAGGATACATTGATTCAGATACTGCCAACAAATTGACATGGGAATGAGGACAAGTTCATTCATTCATCCATAAAAATAAAGCATTGTGCCTTCTTTATACATAAGCTTATGTATTCATTCAGTTTTTAGCCTCTTAAAAATTTAATTAGCTTACAAAAGTAGCAGTGTTTCTTATGACATTTTTACACAATCTGAGTTGTAGTTGACATATCCCTTTCTGCTGTGCTCCATCCATCCTCCCCCACAGTTCCTACCTAAGCCATTCAACCATCAGTATTCCTCATTCCGTATTAATATCTCAAGTCTTCATTAGCTTCCCTACTGCTGCCCTTTGAATCCTCTTTCCCACATCTTCTGGGTTCCTTTTATCTTTCCCACATGTACTCACTCCCACAGAGTACAAACATGCCTTCTTGAAACATGTGTTTAAGAAGGTAGATGATAGATGACACAGAACACACACAATACATGGGGAGAGAGAGGGGGAGAGAGAGAGAGAGAGAGAGAGAGAGAGAGAGAGAGAGAGAGAGAGAGAAGCATATAACAATGAAGAGTGTCCATAGTATAGAGTTGTGAAGGGGGGGTGAATATGAAGGTGGAAGGATCAAAAAAGGTAACAAGGAGGATCAGTAGGAAGAGGTGGCTTTTGAACTAGGTGATAAAGGTGGGAAAGATCCTGCTATTCAGAGAATGAAGAAAAGGATGGCAAAGCCAATATTTCTACAAGCCTGAAAGCCTTGGCCTTGACCATTGTCTTATTGTAGATTTGTTTGTGCAGCCTTTATATTCCTTTCCATTTTCTTCCTTTCTCTCAGCCACCCACTTACTTCTCTTCATTTCTGCCCTCCTTTGTTCAACCTTGTCCTCAAACCCAATCTTAGCATCCACATTATCTGACTACCCTCCTGGTATCCTCAGCATTTCTATATCCTCCATGCAGTGCATCAGACCTTTGCATCTCCCTTCCTTGTAAAACACTTTTCTTTTTAAATCAATACTGGGAGGGAAGTTCTGTTATTCAACCTTGGGAAGGTGTAATGGTTAGTTTTGTCAACTTAACTCAACACAATATAGTATTACCTGTGAAGAGAGGCTTAGTGAGGGAATATTCACATCCTGTTGGTCTCTGGGCATGTCTATGAGGGATTGTCTTCAGGTAATTAATGTGGGAAGACCTTGCCCACTGTGGGTGACACCATTCCCTAGGCAAGGACTACTAACCTATGTAACAGTGAGAGAAGTTGCATTTAGCAGTACAAGCAAATGCAAAAATGTATATATTCATTCTCTCCTCATTATGAATGTGAAATGACTAGAACTTTGAATTTCCTGTCTTGATTTCCCTACAATGGTGGACTACACTCCAGAATTGTAAGTGAAAATAAACCTGTCCTTTTCCTAAGTTAATTTTTAGGCAGGGAGCTTTATCACAGTCACACAAATAAAATTAAAGTAACACAATACTGAATTTCTCTCTACCTTCATCCAATAGGGTAGCAGCTAGGCATGAAGGACCATAGAATACATGCATTTAGCCTGGCTGAATCTGAGTGGTGATTTTTATTTATGTTAGAATCATTTTTTAATTGTATAGCTACTGTTACCACCAGTTGCCATGTTGACAGTACAACAAGAACTAGTCTTGGTCTAGTTTCTTGCAAATGAAATAGGAAGTTGAGAGGATGGCTCACTGAAAAAAACCAAACCAAACCAAAACAAAACAAAACAAAACAAAACACTTGCTCTGTGAGCATGGGACATAGAGTTCTGAATCTCTAGCATCCATATAAAAAGCCAGGCGTGGTCATGCTTTACTGTAACCAACAGTGGAAGAAAGACACAAGGAGATCCTAAGAGGTTTCTGGCTAGGCAAGTACAGCTAAAACCATGAGCTTCTGGTTCCATGAGAGATCTTGCCTCAAGGCAATAGAGTGAGCAATAGAGGAAGACACTTAATATCCTTCTCTAAGTACACATCCATGTGCATGCATCTCACACATAACATACATATATAACACCAAACATACTATCTCTCTGTCTCTCTCTCTCTCTCTCTCTCTCTCTCTCTCTCTCTCTCTCTATATATATATATATATATATATATATATATATATATATATATATACATTCACACACATATATATATAAGTGTATATGTTTATATGACATGTGTATATATGTTATGTATTATATTATGCATGCACCACACACACACACACACACACACACACACACACACACACACACTATTGTCAGCACTACGTAAACCACATAGGGATCAAACACATACATACCATCACCACTGCATATGCCACAACATGCACCACCACCACACACAAGGAAAGTTCTTCTGGCTTCATAATTGAGATCTTACCCTGAAGCCCTGACCAGAAGGCAAATGATCTAAAGAGATATTTGTGCCCCTTCCTGCTGCTGGCTGGCTTTTTTTTTTTTTAATGAGTGCATTTAACAGACAAGTAGAAGCTCACAGCTTGCAGGTCACAGCTGAAGGAAAGACACAAAAGGCCTCCTCTCCATGTGCCACAGTCACAGACCTAGGGAGAAAGGGTTCCCTGTCAGGCCCCAAAGGAGAGAGATCTGACCCTAAAACTCCTGACTTTTCTTTCTTTCATAAATGAGGGAATTTAAGGCCCATTTCCTCTCCGGACACATTACTTTTTTAAAAAAAATGCTTGAAAAAAAGCAACCAAACAAAAGCTGCGGGAAAGGAATCATTTCGGCAGCAGGCCTCTCCCTCTTAGGAAAGTCCCAGTTAACTCATTGCGTGGTTCAGTTTCTGTCTGTCTTCAATCCTGGCTCACTCGCTATGTTGGCAGACATGGCAGGGGAAGCATAGCCCTCTTTCTTCTGTGTGTCTACGTCTATCCAAAATATATTGAAACCCATTTTTCTTTTCCAATTTCTGTTTCCTAATTCCTTTGGAATACAGTGAAAGAGAGGGGGCGCTATCTTTTGTGCTAAGAGTTAAGCATCAAATGTGCTTGGACATCCCACGGTGCTGATGTTCTCCGCTGGAAGGGGTTCTGGATTCCACACAGCTCAGCCACAAGCATGGCTTTGAGGACCTTGCATAGGCAGCTTTGAGCTTCACTGAGACAGTCTGCACGTTTCAGAAAGTTTGTCTGGTCAAAACAACGGCAGCAACAAGAAAAACTTTTACCTTTGCCTGAGGCAACGGCTCAGCTGGTGTAGTGCTTGCAGCACAAACGAGTGGGCCTGAGTTTAATTCCCAGGTTGCAGGTAAAAAGCCAAAGCATGGTGGTACAGCTTGTAACCATGACAATGTGGAGGTGGGGCCCTAGAGTGGGTCCCCTAGCCAGCCAACCTAGCCTGATAGGTGAGATCTGAGGCCAGAAATGATTAGCAGTTAAAGACCCTTGCTGTCAAGCCTGATGACCTGGATTAAATCTCCTAGAACTGACATCATCGGCTTGCATGCACACACACAAATCAATAACAAACAAATGAAGGTACTCTTAAATTTGGGGGGAGATACTCAGTGAGCAGAGGACTCTCTCATTGAATTTGATGACCTGAGACCAATGCCTGGAACTCATGGTAGAGAGAACAAACACCCTCAGGTTGTCCTCTGGTCTCACTCAGGAGCCTGGCATGTGCCCGCTCCACACATCCACAAATGCACACAATGTATATGAATACATTGATAACAACAACAATAATAAACCACAATAGAGAGCACACAAAGAGGACTTGCACCTGGCATTGTCCTACATATGCAAGCACAGCTTTAGGTATACCCACAACATGAATACATATTCTATGTATATACATACATATGTATGCATGTATGTATGTATTCATGTATGTATGCATATATGTATGTATGTATGTATATTTATTTATTTGTATGTTTGTATGTATGTATGCATCTTTTTTCCTATGCCTATCTATCTATCTATCTATCTATCTATCTATCTATCTATCTATCTATCTCATACATTTTTAGAAAATGTCAACTCTCCTCTGGAGGCCTAATGCACATGAATCATTGTGTCCCAGACAAAGAGAACTGTCAGGGATCCCAGAGCTGGGATTGAATGGCTCTTGGTCTAAACAACCTGTAATAGAACACTCTCTGTCAAAAAGACAAAAAGAAGTAGCCCGAGGCCTCATGAATGAGCACACACTGTTAAATGAAAAATGTTAATCACGTCATATTAGGAGAGAGACAGGGTTAAACTGGGGAAATTCCATTCATTCCAGCTTTATCTCTTGTTGCAACAATCCAGGTGATTAATCCCCAATATTCTTCAGGGATGCAGTGGACAGCAGCAATTACATTAACAACTACAGAGTTTATGCTCAGAGATTCAAAATGAAAGCCGGAAACACTTTAATTTTTCACAAGTTGTTACCTTAATTATCTTCTTATTGCTCTGTCTCTTTTCCCTCATTACCAAAACACACCCCTTCCTGAATTCACAGGTCCCTTTAATTTGCTACAGCTCAGAAGCCATGTAAGAAATGTCATCAGAGATACAGATCCATAAATCTTACTTTGTGTGTGCTTGTAGGAAACACGTTGTTCTGCTGGGCCTAGGCTGGGCCTAGTCTGTGTGCTCACTCTATAGACTCTATAGGGGATATTTGTTTACACTTCTCTAGGAAGTGCCGAACTGCCTAGAATCCCTCACCTAGGACAGGGTTCCTTAGTCTCTCTCTCTCTCTCTCTCTCTCTCTCTCTCTCTCTCTCTCTCTGTGTGTGTGTGTGTGTGTGTGTGTGTATGTGTGTGTCTACATGTGCATATGTGTGTGCACAGGCCAGAGACGGATGTGGGTATCTTCTTCAATTGCTTCTTGACTTTGTTTCTTAAGCAGATATCCCACTGAACCTAGAGCTCCCCAACTCAGGCAGTAAGGGAACCTCTTACTTGGCTGGCCCACAAGCTCCTGGGCTCATGGTGCTGGGGTTACAGGTGCACCATGCTGTGCTCAGATTTTTTTTTATTTTTATAAATATGTCCTCAACTTTGTGAGGCAAGCATATTACTGATTGAGCCTTGTGTGTCTCTGTGTTTGTGTGTGCGTGTGTGCACATTTTTCCCCTGCAGAACATAGTTGTACTGTAAGCAGGGCAACTCACTCTGTGAAGATCAATCACTTCTCAGAGAACACAGCTAATCAGAATTGAAACAAAACAAAATAAAATAAAACAGAAATACATAGGAGAGAAATCTAACAATCAGAGCAGGGGAGGGTATGCTGCCTTGTGAGGCTGTAGCGGGTCCCCTGCCTGCTGTGCACTGAAACGGTAACAATTACAAGCTACTGCGTATCACACAGGTCCCTAACAGGAACCAGCAGCCCTGGCTGCAGCTCAGCATCCACGCCATCTCCCGCCACAGCTGCACCCTCAACACCACACACGGACTCTGCTTGGTGCAAGCAGGATTCCAGGCAGGCTCTGCTCATGTAGGTGGAGGGTAAGTGTGTTTCTTTCCTTTCCTTTGCAGAACACAGTTTTCTGACAAAGGAAGCAAGAGAATCAATGAGCATTAAGAAAATAGAGCAGCTATTTGGAAACTGAATGAAACGGAAAACAAACCTCACACCCAAGCCTGGGCTGAAAGCAGGGACGGAATGAAATGATTGGGATCCAACTTGGAGAGGGCAGGAGCACTTAACAGTAATTGGATGGATGGCACCCTCAGTGCCTCAAGAAGCGGTCTCCAGCGCTGTAAATCCTCTCTCTGACTGACGTGAACAGCTGGGACAAGTCCATATACCAGGGCCGAGCATTTTGCTTAGTCTATTCTCTGCATTTCCAAAGTTTCACAGCCAAATGCCATCTCCCGGGAGAGCGTCCTCACAACAAATTATTGGCAGAGTTCTATTGATCATCACCCAAATGGCAAAGAAGAAAAAAATCTCAATAAATCTCATCTGGACCTTTACGGAAACCTCAAAAATGCATTCTGCCTCTCTCTGCTGACCACCGTTTTTATGATCGCTATTGTATTTGCAGGGCAGTCAATTTTATACAGCATAACAAACTGCCAAGTGCTAACGCGATTCCCTCCATTACTGGGGCCCGTGTATTAAATTTAGTGAAGCACACTATCAGACTTCAAATATTGCAAGGCTTGGAATTGAATGCCGCAGAGCCTAATGCTATCACCCTGACAGGTACACTGACATATTAAGTAGGGTATCATGTATTCATATTTGGAGCTGATGTTATGTTTCTGTTTAGCTGTATATTTCTGGATTAGCCATGATATTTCAAAATAAACACTGTGTTCTGGAGTACAAGGAAAGACACACAACAAAACCTTTCTATGTTCTTCCCTCTCTGGCATCACTCCCTCCACCTCAAGCCTTGGCAGAACAGATCAATTAGTACCTTTTAAATGACATAATTATCCAGCATCTATGGAAACAATAAGTGCATCTCAAACAAAAGTCATTTTAAGAAAATCAACAGTTCTCTTTTTGCCTTCTGCCAGTATCAATGCACTCTAAGATGCCATTTCTGCACAGAAAACGGAAACATCCTTTGTCATTAATTAGACCTATCTCACCTCCTGATTTTTTTTTTCGTCTTGCCATTGATTCTCTGTTTATTACCAGAAAAGGAATGGAGATAAGTGGATTGCTGTGGGACACTTTGCTCCATTCCAATGTCTCTCAACCATCTTAGCCACTTCTCCATGGCAGAGACGATTCGGAGCCCTGTGTGGGTCCTCAGTCACCATTTATCTCTCCCAGCAGAACTCACTGACCCACAGACAGAGCGCACTCCAGCAGTCAAAGCTTGTCTCTATCCCTCTCAAAGCCTTGCATACGAAGTAATATTCTGCCCCAAATATAATTTTTCTGACAATGAATATAATTTAAAAAAATTATATAGTTGCTCTTCCCATCCTTTTTTCCCCCTAAAGTCTTGAAAATCTGATACTCAACTCTCTTTCTAGGTCATTAATTCTGATATTAAAAACTGCATTTTGTATGCATATAAATCATGATATCAGAACCTGGTTTTGCAAGAATGAGGTCACTTCTGAGAATCAAAGAAGCAAGAGGGGCTGGGACAGCTGATGGCTTATTTTCTATTTCTAGTCCATGAATTTATCAGCCATAAGAACAGAAATGCTGTCTGTACAGAGGGCATACTCTGCAGTACCAGGACACAGCTGAAGCCTTGGCGGTTGCTGAGACATATGTGCATTTGTATGCATATGTATCTGTATATTCGCATATGCATTTCAATACATATATATTTCAACTTTGATGACCTTGCTGTTGTTAGCCTACTCAGAAAAGCAGAATATGGGGCAGAATAATCCACATGAGTTTGACATTCTTATGGAATATTGTGATGGTAGGCTTTAGTTGTCAGTGCGACTATGGTGTTCACTTTTAAATATCAACTTGCCACAACTTAGAATCTTGTGAGTGGGAAGTGAGCCAAAAAGCATGATTCTTCCATGGTTTCTGCCTCCAGGTTTCTACTGGGAGTTCGAGCACCAACTTTCCTCAGTGACCTGGAAGTCTAAGCCAAATAAACCATTTCTCCCAGCTGCTTTTGTTGATCCACAGCAACAGGCAAGAAATTAGATGTAGGTACACGTAATAGCATACTGCAGGATTTCCTTATATTTTACTACACCATTTAGCACATGTATGTGAACTGTCTCTCCATCAGTGGACAGAAATTCACATCCATCTCACAGGTACTAATTCTGCATTAAACATGGGTATAGCAAGCATCTGTGTCCCAGCATGAAACAAACACAACACAGCCCATGTAAAGGTATTCTCCTTCAATACCGGATTTCATGTTATCTAAATATTCTGTGGTAAGATCACAAATCACAAATCACAGAAGCTGAAAAGCTCAACTGCACCAGAGTTCCTGGTCAGCTGCACTTGGGACTCTTGGATTATGATTTCCAAGAAAGCGGAGGGTGTACCTGTCTCCCTGCCTCCCATCTTCACAAGCCAGCCATGCTCCCTCTCTCATGACAGCCTGGGCCTTCAGCTGACAAGGATGATGTACAAGCATGTTCAGTCAAACTTCAGCCCCAACACTTTCACCACTTGTAAGCTCCATCACTTCCGGTGACTTACTTCTGCCTTCTCAGCATCTCTTGCCTACTATGAAATGGAGATTTAAAAATCTATCTGAGTAAAGCAATAGAGACAAGGTGGCAAGCTAGAACAGGAGACAGAAGTTGTCACGGTCTAGGCAGAAGCTATTGTTCTGAGAACAGAAGACTATTTGAGGCCAAGAAGCTCTTCCTTTCAAAATACCCATCTGATTAAAACTAAGAGAACCAATTCATTCCTTGTTTAGTCTCTGTGTCCACTCTTGACTGATATCCAAACTGAAGACAGCCATTTCTGTCCATGGATACTCTGATGATCTCTTTTATGAGACCTATAATCAATCTATCTATCTATCTATCTATCTATCTATCTATCTATCTATCTCTGTATCTCTCTGTATCTGTCTGTCTATGTCTCTCTCTCTTTATGTGTGTGTATGTGTATGCATGTATATGTGTGTATGTGTGTACATGTGTTTGTAGGAGTGCATGTGCATGCATGAGTTCATGTGAGCATACATGCATACTGTGAAGGTAAGAATGCAGCACCATGGTCTTCATTTCTCAGTTGCTGACACTGTCACCATGCACATTTTGAAAGCTTTGATAATGTTTTAGGTATATTTACTTATGTGCATGTACAACATGCATGCCAACTATGCTCAGAGGCAAAGAAGCATATATTATATTCCTTGTAATTGAACTCAAAGATGGCTGTGAGCACCATGTGACTGCCGAGAACCAACTCTGCTCACTGAAAGAGCTGCAAATGCTCTTATGTGCTAATTAATTTCTCTAACCCCTCTCTTTTTAAAAATATTTATTTCATGAGTGATTTGCCTTGCATGGATGTGTGTGCATCACATGATTTTTCAGGCCTCCAGAAGTCAGAGGAGGAAATTGGATTCCCTGGAATTGGAGTTACAAGACAGTTGTAAGCCATCATGTGGGTGCTGAGCACTGACCATCTAGTCTTCTATAAGAGCAGCAAATGCTCTTGTTAGCTAACCCTTTCCAGCATCCACTCTCACCTCTTTTTTGAGACAGGGTCTCTCATTGGCCAATAAATCACCAAGTAGGCTCAGCTAGCAGGTGAGAAAGCCTGAGACATCCAACTTCTCTCCATTCCACATGAATAGGATTGCAATCATATGCCACCATTATTGGCCATAGACACTCCAGGATCCTTGCTTGCTTGGTAAAATCCAAACAATCTTTCCCAGCCCCAAGTGACCCCTCCTGTGCAGACTGAGAAACAGTACAAGGTTACTCTCAGAGGCCTTGGGTGCTTGGGCTGCCTCGGTATTCAGCAACACAGCTGACACATGCAATTGCACTAGACATGAACACCACATCAAAATGCAGCTGGTAGAGGTAGGATATACTGATTTATATTTCAAAGCATTTAGATAGTAATCCTGATTTTTAGGATTACTGGAAGAATTGAAAGAAATAATGAGTTAGTTTATGCAGAAAGATTATAAAGATTTCTGGTATTTAACACACACATTTATTCCAGGTTGTGCTCTCTCGCTGGAATTTTAACAATGAAGGTGTGTGTGTTTGTTTTCCACTAGGACTGACTACTTGGAGGAAAATAAACCCAGAGCTGCTACATTGCTTGAGAATCGTTCCCTATCTCGGAAAAGCCTGCTGGAGGGGAAATTGGCAGAGAAAAGATGAGCCAAAAGGTGAAAGGAAACATATTTCAAGCAGAGCTTTTAAGCAGCTGGCCCCTTAGTTCATGTATGCAATAAGCTCTCCCACCCAATGTGCATGAGCTGTGACTATAGCACAGTTTGCAGCCGAGGGTGAACTGCTTCATGTGTTGCTTGATAAAATCCTTACAGTCTTGCAAACTACTTTTGATTTGAGTCTACCCATGTTAACACGATTGGTCAGACTGCAGCCAGCCCCTAAGGGGTACAAAGAAAAATGTAGATGCTCTGGTTTCTTTTCTGTTATGGTGACAAAGACTATGACCAAAAGCCACTCATAGGAGGGAAGGGGTTATTTCAGCTTACACTTCTGGGTCACAATCCTTCACTGAAGGAAGTCAGGGCAGGAACTCAAACAGGAGCTTGAAGCAGAAATCATAAATGAATGATGCTTGCTAACTGAGGTACAGGTTCAAGGCTAGCTAGAGTTCTTACATAACCTAGGACCACCTGCTGTAGAATTATGCCACTCCCATTGGCATGAGCAATCTAGTGCCAATAAACAATCAAGACAATCTCTTATAGATATTCCCAGAGGCCAGTCTGATCTGAGCTATCTAATTGCTGAATAGAGACCACTTTGAGCTCAGTAGCCATACCCACATATGCAGACATGACACACAGAGACAAATACAAACACAATGACATGCACACATAGTGTGTGGAGCTAACTAGGACAGCAGATAAACCAATCTCTGAAAACTCTAAAGTTCGCTGAAGAATTCTTGTTCATCTGGGGACTTGGCTGAGTTGGGAAAGCACTTGCCTTGATAGTTTCAAGACCTGTGTTAGATTCCCAAAACCCACATAAAAAGAGAGATATCAGTAATAATGAGAAAGAAGGCAGAGACTATCAGCTCCCTGGAGTTTACTATCTAGACCAACTTACCTATGGCAATGAGAGACACTTTCTCAAATAAGAAGTGGGAGGCACCCAAAAACGATTGCCCCAAGGGTCTCCTTTGACTTCCATATGCACATTTGTAACCCTGTCACACACAAATATGCACTTGCATACATATACACACAAGAGAAGCAAGTGCATGCATGAGAACATGTACACACACACACACACACACACACACACACACACACACACCATTCATCTCTTAGATCTGCAACTATTTGAAACCATGACCGCATCATAAATTGTCATTTCACTCATTCCTGAGTTGACCTCCAACTTATCCATACTGTGGTGCAGGGCCAATAAACTCAGCAGCAATGTACACACATATGCAGACATGACACACAGAGTCACATACAGTCAGACATAAAGAGACAACAAATAGACACACATGCACACACACATAGATATAAGGACATGGGGACACACAGATATACAAAGACATGCACAGAAGCACACAGGCACAAGATCACACACAGAGACACATTACCTACCACCCACAGACACATGGAAAGACTGATGCAAAACACGGAGGTGCACAAATCTTATCCCACAAACCCACACAGACAGACACACATCCACAGACATACATAGCATTCATTCTTCTGAAACCATAAGAAGATAGGTCTTTGCCATCAGAACCTCTTCATTTTATTGCTTAATCTAACAAGATACTTAATTTCTCCCTCCTTTGTAAAGTAGCATGTGTAAGCTAGGGGTGATAGTTGTGGATAGCTACAGACCATTCAGTTAGTATCAGATCAGTTTTTGCCTGTAAATACACCTGGCATAGCAAAAACATTTGATGAGTTAGCTACTCTTTAATATTATTGTTTCATTGTGGTTATTTTCAAAACTATCTCCTCTTTTGCCTCCGCAGGAATACAGCATGTTGTGTTCTATGGATAATATGACACATTGCTGACAACGCAATGAATAAAGGAAACCACAGAAGATGCTGAGTAATACTTTCATGCTTTTAGAAACCATCTGTGTTTGGCTCATTGAGATCTCCTTTCTGTGATATTGTAGATAGACCTAGAAGGGTGGGAGAAAGACCACAATTTAGGACTACATGAATTAATCCCCCTTAGCCAATGTTGTCTAGACCAAAAGGGGGGTATATCAAGGACTGATTGGGACACCTCTCTCTCCCTCAAATAAAAATCAAAAGAAAAGGTCTTTTTTCATGACCCTTTAAGAGTAGGATGGTAATACAAAAAGATTCTTAAAAGAGTAACTTATGGCAAATCCCAGCAATGCTGTACTTCAGTTTCCCCAATGTAGTTCAAAACCCTTCTCCTGATAACTTAATGAGTATGAGGAAGGGATGCACAGAGAAGTCGTTGGAGTGTTCATGAAGATGGCCCCAGAAGACGTGTTCAAATTGTGTGTCCTCCACATGGAAGCAAACAGAATGGCTCAGTATCCAGTAGACAACCTACTGCATGCTGAATTTTGAACAGAAAACCAAACACTTAAGCAGGACTTTTGTGATCTCACCAGCTGATTTTGGACAGAAACTAGTATTTAACATTTGCTGAGCAATAATTTGCTTGGACCTTGGTAATGACCTGTAAGCATGACTTCACTTTAAACCCAGTCCCACTGGGGAAAGGAGGCATCTCTATACCTCCTGCATAGAAAGTAGCATCAAGTTCAGACTATCTAAGCAACTCACCCCAAGTCCTGCATCAGACAAGTGACAGAGCTGGTAATTGAACGTGGGCATCTTGCTGCCACGTCTCCCACACAGTACAAACCTGGAATCACCCTATATAGTAACATTTCTCCTCCTCCCTTGAGCAATTATCATCTTTGGTTTTCTTTAAATACCTCATGTTCAACAGTGAACTACCTTTATCCAAAGCACACGTGGGCTTTAGGTAAGCTGTCCTTCCCTTTTATATATAAATGTCTAACCCAGAGTCAGTGAGGAATAGGGCTCCGAGTTTCCCAGTCCCCTGAATTGAGCTAATGGCACCATTTCTTCATGGGCTCACATTTTAATTAGCTCATAAGTCTGTCACTGGCTGGTGAAATATTTATTTCTCAGGAATACACTTTAGTAATTTATGAATCAGCACACTGTAAAAATGGGATACGCACTGTTTCTAAGCTGGCTGCTGTTTCTACCTGAAGCAAAGCTTCTATCCTGACATCTGTGTGCGAGAGCCCGATTCCTTGTTGGCATTTGGGGACTAATTTGGTGGTTTTTGTTTTATGCAAAGGGGTATTTTTTATATTAATATCTTGAAATGAGACAGGAAGGATGTTAACCATAATAAATAATCTTGTTGGAGATGGCATTAAAATTTACACACACACACACACACACACACACACACACACACACACACACACACATGGAAAGCAGCTGTGCAAACCTGAGGGCATGACTTCAGCTCCCCGGTGCCATATAAAGATAGATACAGAGATGTGGGTCTGCTAACCTAGTGCTTGGGAGTCAAAGGGATAAGCAAATACCAGGGTTACATTAGTGGGTAACCTAGCCATTCAGTGAATTCAAGTTCAAGTGACAGACCTTGTCTCAGAAAATGTAGGTGGGCAGCAATAAAAGACAACACCCATGCTCTGTAGCCACATGAGAACCTACACACACCACACACCTCTATGGAACCTTTCAAATTAATGTTACAAAAGAGGAAAACAGAAGAGGAAAGAAGTCCTCAAAGAGGGAGGAAGAAAAGGAAGCATATACTACAATAACTATAAAAGTAGTGTCTGTACTAACATTTGTACATATTACAAATGATAGTAGCACAATATCTGTATTACAGATACATCTGCATTACCGATGTTTGTATTTAAATCATAGGTATTCAAATTACAGATGTGAACATCACCTATCTTTTTAATTAAAAAACTTAAAAATTATGGACATGAGTGTTTTACTTGTTTGTATGTCTGTGTTCCAGGTACATGTCTGGTGCCCACAGAGGTTAGAGAAGAGCATCAACCCCTGGAATGTGACCTGCCATGTGAGTTTTGGGAACTGAAGCCACATCTTCTGCAAGAGCATCAAGGGTTCTTAAACCTCCCCTCATATTTAATAAAAATAAAAACTATTATAGCCATTGGGGCCAGTATGATGTCTCAGCTGTTAAAGATGCATATCGCTCA
Organism: Mus minutoides; assembly: GCA_902729485.2. Lineage (NCBI taxonomy): Eukaryota > Metazoa > Chordata > Mammalia > Rodentia > Muridae > Mus > Mus minutoides. Next base: position 703,705 of record LR749673.1, on the reverse strand, counting down.
GCCCGATGACCTGAATTTGCTCTCCAAAACACATGTAGTGAAAGGAAAAAAATGGTTTCTATGATGATTTCCTCTGGACTCTATATGTACACCATTACATACCACCTCTTTCCCCACATATACACATTCATTCTCTCTCTCTCTCTCTCTCTCTCTCTCTCTCTCTCTCTCTCTCTTCCCTCTTTCTCTGTCTCTCCCTGTGTCTCTGTCTCTCCATCAAACGCACACACACAAACACACAAACACACTCTCATCATTAAATTACAAACAGAATAAAACAAAAATAAAACAGCATAGCCACATTGGAGAATCACATGAACTTATGTGTAATATTTCTGAAGTATCTAACCCTTGATATAGCAATATTTGGAATAAGATAGACAGAGATTCAGAAGACCATATGCTATATCCTGGATAGAATAATATCTACTGATGGGGCCGTGGCTAAGTATATCCATCCTTCCATTCTTGCCCCCTTCTTAGCCCCTGAAGCCCCTGTGTGTGTGATATTTTTAAGACATAAGTTGGTAATAATCACCATCTCTCATCCCATGGGAAAACATTGGTGGCCCCTTATATTATCTATTATAAATATATAGTAGTGTACTTCACAAACTTGTAATCATCAGTTGCAATTTGTCATTAAATATCAATACATCAACCCCCAAATCCATGAGTTCTCAATGTGCAAGCTCAACTGATTTCTGATCAAGATTATGTCTTGTAAAAAACTACCCACTTCAGACTCTTGGCCTGCCATAGTTCCCTCCGCATTATACTGTACAGATAAATAAATGATACACAATTTCTATTTTATTCGTATCTTAAGAATTCTAGACACTAAAGTATGCAGGGGGATGTATCACTCAATGTTGTCTCCTCGGGTTATTAATACAGTATGATTAATTTTAATGTACTCCTAGAACATTCTATTTAAAATAATCATGAATGAGACTGCTGACCTACATGAACACTTTTTTTTTTTTCTGTTGGGTTGGAATGTTAGCATACCCTGCAAATAAGCAAGGGTACCCAGGCCTGGGGGTGCACACCTTTGTTCCCAGCAGTAGAGATGCAGAGGCAGGCGAATCTCTCAGTCTCAGGTCACCCTGGGCTACAGAGTGAGTTCCAGGACAGCCAAGGCGACACGGAGAAACCCTGTCTCAAACAACAACAACAAAAGTAACAGTAATGTATGAATTAAAATATATAGAAAACAAAGCATGACCACATACTTGCTACAAACCCTAAGCTATTAGCACGGCTTGTAAGTGGCCTAGAACACTCAACACCCACTCTGTTTCCTTCCTCACCACCTCTGCCTCACCTAGCTCTTGCTCACTTCAAACTCTTTCTATCAATAGGACTGGACTTGCAGAGTTCTGTGGACACATCATGATTTTAGTTGCCTTTTAACTTGGTGCTTGGTAAACTGTCCCCTCCCTTACATTTGTCAAATGCTTCCTTGGTTCATATACATCAGCATAGACAACCATTCCAAGAAGCGTTCCCACAGAGCTCCTCTCAGAGATGGTCAAGTTTCTATTGTCTGTTCCACAACATGGATGGCTTAGATCACCACTGGCAGCTCCCATTAGACTAAGCAGGCCTTGAGGAGATAGATGGTCTTGGTCCTGCGTGTCATGAAATGCCTATCAGCAAGCCTGCCATGGAGATGGTTATCAGTGACCATCAGTCAAATGCATGGTAGGCACTCCCAGAGTCCTTTTTCTCTTCCGTCATCCTAACAGTGAGTAGAGAGCTGCCTAATGACCCCTCTAATGGAAGCCCAGCTGGAATCTCATCATGTCAACATGAACCACATTTTCCAACTCCTCGGTCCTTGACCGGTGCTGGGGGTTTTATTCTTCTTTTTCCAAAGCAATCAGTTTTAAGCTTTAATAGATTTGTTGAATGGAAATGTACAGTAAGCTGGAGCAGCAACAAGCCCAGAGCTCGACTATTTATTGCCTGTTTATTTGCTTGTGAAGTGAGGATTCAGTCCAATAAATTGGAATAAAGTTTATTCATTGCAATAAATTTGTTTGAGAGGGGAAATTTGGAAGAGGAAGAGATGCTGGTGCCTGTGACTGTGAGCCTGCCAACCCCACTGGGAACCCTGACCATGAACTATAATACATTTGCAACAGAAGCACTCGGAAAACTCTCCTGGTTCATGTCCCTTTGGAGAGAATGAGATCTTGCCCTTCCCTCTGAAACAACTATTAGTGATGATGGTGAGTGTTGACTTGTATATATAGATGTCCTCTTGGTATTTGAGAAGGTGGGAATCGTGATCTAAAACATAGTGAGTAGAGAGAGAAGAATTGGAGAATAGTGCATCACACAATCAATTCCAGAGGGTATTGCTGCCGATGCCTCAGTTTCTTCATCTATGAAATGGACATATAGTGTACCCACTATGAGCAGGGTGTTGTAGAGATTGAGTGGGGAGATGCACATGAAATATTTGTCTCTGTTACTGGGACTCAACACTTGCTCAATGCAGGTGAGAGGTTCTCATTATAACTTAATATGAATCTGAATATGAGCCAAGCTTTAGACTTCAGTATTCCAATTCTGATTCTCAGAGTAGGTATTGGTCTCTTCACCCCCACCCCTGTGTGTGTGTGTGTGTGTGTGTGTGTGTGTGTGTGTGTGTGCGTACCATGTCTGTGTATCTTTATGTCTCTGTGTGGGTGATGTTCTTTTATATATGCATGCATGCTCACATATGTGAGTGCAGGTTCGCTGGAGGTTCAAGGCTAATCTGGGATTCTTCCTGATCACTTCTCACTTTGATCTCTGAGGCGGTCTCTGCACTAAACTTGTCACTATAATGAGGGTAGATGATGTGTTCACTCTAGGGATCTCTCTCTCCTGAGAGAGACCTGACATCACACTCAGGCTGCTATGCTCCATTTGGATTCATGTGGGTTCTTAGAGATCTAAACTCCAGTCTTCAAACCTCGTTTTAACCACTGAGGCAGATTCCACCCCTCAGGACAGCCATTAAAGGAATGTACTGTACAGTCCCTTTCATGTTCTCAGTGACTTCTATTCTTGCGTTAGCCCCTGTACTTAAAAAAATATCGGACATAATTAATTAACTTAGTTAATTGATAGAATAAAGCACAGATGATGGAATTTTATTGGCAAGATCAGATAATACAACAACCATGTCTCCTTTTGGTGGTCCTCTCTCATTTTCTCTTGAATTGCATAGCCTGGGGGAGACCAGGGACCTTGCCTTGAGCAAGGCCCATATAAGAAACATGACAGGAGCGCCTTGTAGTAGTCACCAAAGATCTCAGTGGTGTATTCTAGCCTAGTTTTCACTCCTGCAAACCCATTGCCTCCAGCAGCACCTACCAAAATCACTCAGCAAAGATTCTAACCTCAGATTCTTGGTTCACAAGACACTGGCCTGGAACTCCTGAGCCGCTGGCAGACAACTCTCATCTGCTGGATTGTAAGCACCTACCACTACCCCAGCAAGAAAATATTAGCTTTCATTTTCCATAAAGATGTGAGGATCACAAAGGTAAGGGCTTCGTGCATAATTTTCTTTGCTCAGTAGCAAACACCCATAAATGATCCTGGAAATGAGCAAGCATTCGTTTATTAAATGATCAAAGGTCACTGTAGAGGTCACTGTGGTGAGGATGTTCAGCCCTCACCTGGACCTTTTCCATGAACAATAAAAAGAGAACGCACCATAGGGAATTATGGGAATGTGTCATCCTAGCAACTACAGAGGCTGAGACAAGAGGATCATAAATCCAAGGTTAGCCTGAGCTACACTGTAAGGCTCTGTTTTAAAAACAAACAAACAAAAGAGAAATAGAAACAGAAAAGAAAAACAAAACAAAAAAATATAACCCCCAAAGGACACAAAACTGCTTTTTGCATTAAAGCCATAGGCCTAAACATAGAACAGACAACTGGAGACCATCATGTTAGGCAAAATAAAACAGACTCAGAAAGGCAAATATCTCATGTTGTCTATTTTATACAGAATCTAGGTTTAAATGTGAAAAAAAGAAAAGAATAGAAAGAGGGTGCATTATGAAAAGAAAGAGGACCAGAGTTGTGGTGAGGGGAGGATAAGACAGACTTTTGGGGGATATGATCAGAGTATATTGTATGTATGAAAATGTCATAATTAAACCAGTTATATGGTTTGTATTATATTGTATGCAATGAATATATGCTGATAAAAATTTTTAAAAAAACATAAAAGGTGTATCATTTAAAATCCTCTTTGAGAAACATTAACTACCATCGTTCTGAAGCAATCAGTTCAGCTGGCGCACCGAAGAAGCATTCCTTACGTAGCTAATATTTAAAGTCTTATCTAGGCCTGGAGGTGGTGGGATTGAAGAATCCCAGCTCTCAGGAGACAGAGGCAGACAGATCTCTGAATCCAGGCAATCCTGGTCTATAGAGCTAGTTCCAGGAGAGCAAGAGCTACACAGAGAAACTGTCTCAAAAACCAAATCAAACAAAACAAAACAAAACAAAAAACCAAACTCAAAAACAAAACAAACAAAAATAAAACAACAAAAAGCAACATCTTATCTAGATTGCTTCAAAGCCAATCAACCCTTTTACCAGACAGTACTATATATTTGATTTGCTCCAACTCCAAACTTCAATCGACTAACATGGGTATTTAACACTTCTGCATGCTCTGACTCTATGGAAGACACATGACCACACTGAAGACTAAAGACAGCTGAGAAGGAGCTAGGAGTGTGTCAGCAGGAGGGAAGCAACAGCTACCTATGTGCATCACAACACCTCATTTCTCTCCCTCTTCTGTGTGTGTGTGTGTGTGTGTGTGTGTGTGTGTGTGTGTGTGTGCATACCCAAATCCCAAGTTGGGAGAGAAGTGTGAAGGAACAAGTTTCAAAGCTGCTGAAGAAGCTCATTCCTGCCAGGAAGGGAAGGAGGCAGAAGGCTGGCCGGGTTCAGCTTTGGAGGGACTGCGCAGAGAAAGGAAGGCGTTTGGAAAGCATCCAAATGTCAGATGAGAAAGACTGGCTGCAGAGAGGAATCAGTGGCACGTGGTTTCTCATTGGGCTTCCATGTCCCTTGCATTTGGAAGCACGCACCAGCGCGGATTTCAGCATTGCTTGAGTGCTTCTTCAAATGGATAGCACTCAGTCATGCAAATTGCATGGCCCACTGAGGTGCCTTTATTAAAGTATAAAGAAAGCACACCCTTCCTTGTCAAGGGTAGGGATTTAGAGGGTTGTCCCTGAGACCTCCCTGACAAAATGGCTATGTTCCGTGTGCATACTTTTATGCCCGCATGTGTCTGTGTATTCATTCGGCAGAAAAGAGCATGTAGAGGCTGGAGGAGGACATTGTGTCTCTTCTTCTATCATTTTCTGCATTATTCTCTTGAGACTGTCTTTCACTGTTATTGGAGCTTACCATTTTTTGGTAGGTGAGCAACAAAGTTCTATCTGTCTCTCCTTCTCCCTAGTCCTGAGGTTACAGACATATACAGGTATACTGGGTATCTAGGTGGTTGTTGGGGAGCTGAAGTCTGGTCCTCATGTTTTCATAACATGCGTTATTACACACTGAACTATCTCTCCAGCCCTTAGAAATACATCTTATAAAAACATCCATATAAATAGGTATGTATGAGTTGACTTGGTCATGAAGTATTTGTCAAAACATGGTAGTGGGAGTTCATAAGGTTTTTCAATAAGAGAATGAGTATGCAAATCCAGGAAGATTCAGTTGATGATATAAGTATATATAGGCTTAAAATAAGCAAACTATGGGCTGGAGTGACTACTCAGTATAGAAAGTTGTTTCCCTGCAAGCATGAAGACCTGAACTAGATACCCCAAACTGAAAACCAGGCCCAGTGGAGTATGTTTGTAATCGCAGCTCTAGGGAAGTACAGATTGAAAACTCCTTCAGCCTCAGTAGCCAACCAGTCTTACATACTTGATAAGCTTAGAGCCAATGAGAGAATCTGCCTCAAAAATACAAGGTGGACAACATCTGAAGAACGATAGCTAGGGTACTGTAATGTACTCCACACATACACACACACACACACACACACACACACACACACACACACACACACTATCTTTCTACATATTCATATTCATGTATCTTTAACATGCATTCACTGAAACTATGCTATAGTAGTCAGTCTGAAAGTCATATACATTTTTCATCCTCAAATGGAGTTGAACTTGAAGCACAATACATTGTTGCCTTTGTAGGTTTACATGATCAAATGTCAGCAATAGAAAACAATTCCCTTGAATGCACTAGCAGACAGAGGTGTTGGAAGACACTGAACAGGAGGAAGGTGCCCAGCAAAGAACGAATTGCAACTTCAACCCTTTGCTTTGTAAGCATCTTCACTGTGGTAATACCTTACAGCATTTCTCCCTACTGAGCTGTGCGATAAAATTAGCACCAGAATACAGAAACTCTAAGGGGTTGCAGAGCATCTCTGGGCAGGATTATGATAGAATTTGCCATCTAAAGTCTCTCTGTAAGTCACCCCCAGAAGTGTCTTCACAGAGGACTGGTCTCTTCCGAGAGAGCTCAGGGTGATTATTTACTTTTAGATGCCCAAGTAAATAATATTTATGTTTATAAAGACCTGAATTTTGAATTGACAGACTAGGTATATTTCATCATCCACCCTGTCCAATTCTGGATAAATTCACATATTGAGTAGGGTGGGTCTAAGTTTTTGTTTATGTGATGTCATCAGTAGCAACTTCCAGGCATCTTCTGGCGGTGCAAGTGCCAGCAGAAAGGCACATTCAGTACCTTCTAGGGGACATCAGTTAAATCGCCTAAGTAGCACCACGCTACGTACTGATGCTTCTCACCACAAGTCCTCCTGCCACACAACTAACTAAAGACGCCCAGAAAAGATGAGACGACTTTTCCTTGACAGGAACAAGATGGCTCAGAGAACCTTATTTTTAGACTCAAGGTTTAAAAAAAAATCTATAAACAGAGTAAAGATTTTAATTTTCTAAACAGGCAATTGTCAGGCTTTAACTCCATGGACAACATGTCTTTGAAGGATCATTCTGTTTACAGTAAATTATATAGGGCACACAGAGATGTAGAAAGCTAGGGAGGTTCTAATTTCTTCTCATCAGTGACATTAATAATTAATGACATGGACGAATGTATAGGATCATAAGGTACTTTTTGTTTCTATTGAAATGTTTCTCTCCCTTGGTCTTGTCCACTCCCCCTACTTCCTCCTCTTCCTCCTCTCCTATCTTCTCTGTCTCTCTCTCTGTATGTACTGCATATAGTCTGTCTCTGACTATCATCTATGTCTGTCTGTCTATCTATCTATCTATCTATCTATCTATCTATCTATCTATCTATCTATCACCTTTCCTGTCTTAATCCTACCAACCTTTCCTCTTTCCTACCTATCTTCTCTCCTCTCCTTCATCCCTTACTGCATCTCACTGAAGTTCACCGTGCATATGTCAAACCATAACTGCCCTTCTAGGGTTAAACCTGTGAGAAAGCAGCAGGAGAATTCACTCTATTAATTGTGAATGAGACCACCTGCAGTAGCTGCAGAGTCCGCAGTCAGCAGTTTTTCAATTCAGCAGATCAATCTATGTGTGGATGATAGTGCTGGAATTATAAAGTTTATTTCCCTCCTTGGGGAGAAAAAAATCAAATAAACTAGCCAACACCTTGAAGATAAAAAGAATTCAAAATAGCAACCAGAATAGTTTTATAAATAGTTTTATAAAGATCAAGTCCTTTTGGAATAATCTAATCTTGTTGGATATGAGGCAGAGGTAGGAACCATTTTTATCCCAGCAAACACTCGGCAATTTGCTGGGGAGACTCCCTGGATGCATGGGCCTTGCTTCATCTGCTTTAACACACAGGGGATGAGCTGATAAAACTGATATATTCAGCAAGTCCTCCATTTCTCCACATGCTCCCCACCCACAGCAGCATAACCACATTCCACACTTGCACACGTTTAAAAATATAATAGAATCAAAGGAAGCATTATTCTTACGAAGCTTATTAAAAGAGCCAAGTAAATTCATACAGCATAATAAAGATGATTTATTTACCAGGAGGAAAAAATTGGTAGGGGAAATAGTGTGGCTGAACCTCATCTACAAAATCAGGTTCCCATAGAATATTAATCTTCATTGATTAGCTAGGAAGACGCGCAGCGCTTAGGCTTTCACTGGCATGGCGTAAGTTAATTCCGATGCTTCAGTCTGACAAAGCCCCATCTGATAGCACTGAACTCCTTAATTCTGAGGATTGCAGAATATTCTATTTGCTTCTTGAAAACATCAATTTATGTCCAACAACATCTGTAGGAAAATGAGATTTGCCAAATGTCTCAAAACAGGAAACCGTGGCTGCTTGGCTTTCAGAGAACAGTGGGCTTTATTAACTTTTTTCTTTCATTGCATCATGCCATGTGAGAATAATAAGAAAATAAAAGGAACTATGCTCTCTTGTAAAAATACTGTACAATATCAATTCCGGGGAGTGTATGGATATACTGGTGTCTTTCTATGACCTCAAATTAAAACTTCTGCTTTTGCATCATAGATGCCTGTTGGAAAAAAACCCAATCCTTGTAACGTGTCACTGCTCTTGGGACTAGCATAGATATAGACATTACATCTATAATTCAATGAGATTTTCTCCTATGACATCATCTCTGTGTAACATTATTTCTACAAAGAACAAAAATATCAGAATAGTTTTGTGACTATTGCTGCTGGGTTCTATTCTGCTAGGCTCTACTTCATTTACCTCTGACAAGCACATACAGTTTAAGTCCTTTGTGTCCTAAATTAATACCCTAAATATCACCAGAGCAATGGCATTGATGTCAACAGAGAGATGGATGCCTTCTATTAACCACTATACACCCAAGGGTCTTGGATTTTAAAGTTAATGCAAGGACTATGCATTCCCCAACTCTCCTTATGTGTGAACCTCTCTGTCAAGGTGTTCAAGTCTTGGCTCCACTCACACTTCCTGCCCCAGGCAGATGACGTTGGTGCACTGTCCCACATGTCCTCAGCACATATGGGTGGGTGTTCTCTGTGTGCATGAATAAACCTACCTGTGATATTGCATGAGGAGGCTATAGCACAACGTCAGGTGCTGTCCCCCAGGCACTTCCTACCCTTTTATAACTAAGGCATGGTTTCTTTTTTCTGGAGTTCACCAAATAGATGCAGCTAGCTGGTCAGTGGGTCCCAGAGATCCACCTGTCTCTCTGTTGACAGCACTGGGATTATAAGCATGTGCTACCAAACCTGAGTTTTGTTTGAACTGAACTCAGTTCCACATGGTTGCATGGCAAACTGGACTGACAGATCCATCTCTCTAACCCTTAGAGATGATATTATTAACACTTTATCTGAGGAAGATTGTAAATAAATTGGTGAGTGGGAAGCCATCTACCCTGTGAGATGAGCAGGGATTTTACTTAATAGCAATTCTCCTCCACAGTTTCCACCATTGTTTGTCTGTGGGTTTATGTGGACACATGTCTCTGCCACTTGTGTGACTTGGGTGGAGGCAGTGATGGCATCATTCCCTCATGTAGCATAATGACTATTTCAGAAGAGTCTCAGACCAATGACATGTTGGTCTGACATGTTTAATTAATTAATCAGTTAGTTAGTTAGTTAGTTAGTTAATGTATAGGGATACTCCTCTTTCTTTTACCTTATATATTTCAAAGCTTAAAATCACTGGCACCTTTAAATAGAAATTCCATCTTTACATGGCTGACATTAACTTTAGCATCCTGTCTCTCTAGTCTAGACATGTGCTTCCTGAGCTCTGTGAAGTCCTATCTTCTTTTCCAGTTTCCAACCATACAGACTTTCTCTTCTGCTAAGCTACTCCTAGCCTGAAGGCACCCAAACTTACTGGCTCAAAGTGCGTCACCTTCCAGGCAAGGTTTTCCCCGGGGACTCTTTTTCCTTCAGAGTTATCCATATTATGAGTTTGGAGAAGCAAGGGAAAAAGCACCAATTCACTGGCTAGAAGCAAACTGGATGGGAGAGGAGCAATTGTGAGTCATCTCTTCTCTTTTGTTTGTTTAGGGTCATGATGAAGGAGGAGGACCTACCTAATAACAAGTTCAAGAAATATTTGCATAAAACAGATATAAGAATCCCAAGAAAAACATGAAAATAATCTACCTGTGTCCTTTATAGACATATTTGAAAATTTGTTTTCTAACCCAAAACTCAATACCTTCACCTGTAAATATTTAAAATAATTTAAAAAACAACTCTTCAAAAAGAATGGTGTTTATCATTCTTTCTAATGGTGTTAGAGAGAGAGATAGATAGATAGATAGATAGATAGAGAGAGAGAGAGAGAGAGAGAGAGAGAAAACTTTTCATTCACGTGACAAATGGAAACCTGGCATTCAAACTATTTCTTGTCATGATTTTCTCCTTCACTGTATGTCCAAGAGTTCATTTAACGACAGTGCATCCTAGTGTCCTTATTCTGCTTACAGCTGCAGAGTCACAAATATGCACCATGACTTGCTTTAGAAGTCTGTACTGCTGGTCTAGATATAACCAACTCAGCAGCCCCAAGCCCCAGGATGCACTCATCTCTATGCACATGAATGGACAATCTCTGAGGAAAGTTCCTACCTCTGCAAAGGATGTATACATTCATAATTGCAACAGATTCTGCTACATTTAATTAATTTAACCCCCTATCATATTTATAATAAATGGTATATTTAACACCTTCCAGGATGTTCAAACTTTCTAACACATGCAGGCAAATTGGTGAGATAAAGGACTCACCTTGTCCATCTCCCTATACCACACACCTAAAAATTTACCTCAAAGACACTAAACACTCAACTGGTGCTTACTAGATATATGATGAGTAATGGAAGCATATCTTAATATCTAAAAGTCATATGTTACCTTGTTTTTCAACTGTGAGGGGCTTCAAAGACTGCCCAAAACAGGCTTACATACATAAGGACCCTCTCCACTCTCAATAGAGAGGGCCATATGCATGTGTGGACACCGTCAATGAGGTCGCTGCCAATGCAGAAGGATGTATTTATGTGTGGGCACCTTCCAGGGGGATTGGTGACTGTCAATACAGAGGGCTGTATATATGTGTGGGCACTTTCAGTGAAGGCTGGATGCCCATCTGAAGCTTCTGACTTCAGAGTCCATGCTCACAATGACCCAAGGTCATTATGAATCATCAGAGATTAAATTATCTTGAGCACAGCTTTGGTTAAGTGCATCTTACTGTATTCTAATTGGTCATCCAGGCATCTTATTTCCGGGATCAGCATGATTAAGGTGCGTGTTCCCTCAGCTCATCCCTCCCTCACTCTCCCACAATCTTTAGTCATTGTCAACTTCCTGCCATATTTTCTAGGTCGTCTGTAGCTTCTAAAGGACAATGCAGAGACATGGAGAGAGGAGAAGCTGACGTTTTCTGTACTTGAAAGGCTCATCCCATCAGAGCCACACTGTGTCCTAGACTAAAGAAAATGAAGTGACTACTCTTAAGTAATTGTGTTGGTAACTTTCTAGGCACAAAAAAGACAAGTGGAAAAGACTGAGTCTGATTTCCTTTATAAAAAATTTCAGAAAGGGAAAACTCAAGTCTAGGGGCAGACAGTAGATCTGTAGTGGAAGGGTATATATAGGAGGATTTGGAATCTAGATTATCACTGGGTCAGGACAAATTGGGAGCAGTGGAGATGGTCAAGGTCCTAAAGGGACTCAAAGTTGTGAAGATATGCAACAGACTTGACCTGCAGGTGCTTATGGTCATCACACCTCAGTAAAGCCATCTGAAAACCTATGCTGACCCTTCCAATGGGAGGAGAATCACCTCCACTCCACAGCTCCTGAGTGTGCTGCAGCTCTAGAGCTGCATAGCTAGAAGATGTAAAGAACTGAATAGAGCAAATAGTTGAAAATATTCTAGAACTTCTTCCATGCCGTGAAAACCAGAGAGTTGTGAAATTAGAGAGGCTAAGAAGAGTGGTGGTTTTGAAGAAAAATGTTACTCATAGAGACAAAGACCAACATGGAATTAACTTGTTCCTTGGATATACTTGTTGTCCTTGTATATACTGGGAAGGATGTTTTGTAGAGAAGAACTCCAAATTCTCCATCCTCTAATCTGCTGGGTAAAAGTAAGAAGTTCAAAGTCTGGGCTGGATGCCTAGTCCTGGTGGATCACCATATAAAGCCTAGAAAAATATGACTAGTTAATGAAAAGGCATCTAATCTAATGTGATGCACATGACTTGGACTTTTGCTTCAATTCCAAAGCTATTGGCAGAGGAGCTGTCTGAATATACCCAGTGAGAAGAGTGTAAGCTTGAGACAGTGGTGGCCTCTGCATGGAATAACTAATCTCTGCCTGAAGCCTACATACACCATTGAAAACAGCCATAAGAGATGTACAATGTGCAGGACTGGATCTAACCCTGCACAGGACGTTCATCTTCCTTCTCCTCATTCTGGTCAGCCATGAACTCTTTGTCCTTTTGGGTGTGTGGTTTTCCAAAGACTGTTTGTGTTACGGCTTGAGGGGGTGACTAAGTAGAGAAAAGGCTGGCCACACAAACATGAGAACATGCTATCAACCCCTAGAACTTACATCATAAAACCAGGCATGGTGCCACAGGTTCATCATCTCTGCATGGGAAAGGGAAAACAGGTGGCCGCTTATAGTTCACTAGCCATCCAGGCTTGCTGGATCAGTGAGCTCCGGGTACAAGCAAGAGACACAATCTCAAAAATCAAGATGGAGAGTGACAGTCACCCAAAGCATACTTTCTCATGCACATTCATGCACACCCAAACTGCACTCACATATATGAATACTTACCTACACATGTGTGTGCACGTGCACATGCGTGCACACACACACATGCACACGCACACGCACATGCACACACAAGATCAAGTGATTGAAGGAAGTGAGGATTAAGCTTCCTGGGTTGATGGGCCTTATTCCCATTGGTCACAAATTTATAGACCATGTAAAATGCGCTTGTCTTTCTGATGATGTCCCTGCTCAGACTCTGATACCCATTCTAAGTAAGCCCCCATAGTTTAGCACCAAGAAGTCACTTGACTACAGAGGTCCAGCATGTCCACCCACCTTTGCAATGTTCATTTGTACAATCACGGGGAAACCACTGCTTCTGAAGTCATGGCTGGGACATGTAATTTTGTTTTTCTAAGTCCCATCATGTTTCCTCAAGAACTAGGCTGAGTTTTTCTCCACTTCAGGACAAAGCAGTCTATTTAAATTTGATGGTCACCATCTCCTGATGCATGGATTCAGGGCAAGGTTCTAAGTTAATTTTGAAGACTTTCAATCTACGTTGTTCCTTGTCTATAAACAGGTTTACTTGTCAACAACCTAGCTTATGTGATGTCTTCAGATATGTTGGATGTTGGGCATGGGAGTTGAGGAGAATTTAAAATATTAGGAGTATCAGATAACTCTTACTAGCCACTATCTCCCATCCACAAATGCTGCTGTTGTCTAATTACTCAATCTTGGCCACACTTTTCATGTAGATGTGGCTGGATGCCTCCTAAAAGTTTAGGTTTTCCTCAATTTATACTAGGATTATATCCTGCTAAAATAATCATAAGATGAAACATGAAGAAAAAAGATACATCTAACCTAAAAAAACCTGACAAGTTAGCCTAGCCTAAGTTAAATGTGTTCAGGACATTGCCACTAGGCTACATCTGGGCAAATATAATTGAAGGCAAAAACCTATTGTATGAATATTTAATATGAGTTATTGAATACCTGTACCCAAAACTGCTGGTAAACAGGAGGGCCCATGTTTACCACAATGATTCAGGGGAAGTGACTGGAGGGGCCTGTATTCAAAAGATAGGATTAGATTAGGTATTGGTAGCCAGGGAATGATCAGAACTCAGCCTCTGAAGCATGGTTTCCATGGAAGGTGTATCATTTAGCATCATAAAATAAAATGATTATCAGATCAAGTAAATGGTGCCCTGTCTGTAGTATCTGGTATTTGTAAAGGCTTATTCAGAATTGACTCATTTATCAAGCAGTTTTAGATTTTCCATGTGCAAAACACAAAAGGAAATCAAACTCTCTTTTTACTTTCACTGGTAGTAGTAATAAAGAGCAGAGTTTTTGAGATGTTTTAAAGATTTATTTGTGTGTGTCTGTGTGTGTGTGTGTGAACTCACAACCTGTACTTTTGCACTCATAGAGGACAGAAGAGGATATCATATTCCCTAGTGATGGAGTTACAGGCAGCTGCGATCTGCCTAACTTGTGTTGGGAACTGAAGTTGGAAACTTGGGTCCTCTGAAAGAGAAGCAAGCACTCATAACAGCTGAGCCATCTCTTCCACCTCCTTTCCCCATTTACAACTAAATAAAACTCTTCTTGGAGAATGGCCAGAATTCAATTTTCATATTACTATTTTCTTTGCATCCGAACTCCTAACAATCTTCTTCAAAAGCCAATCCAGTTACTGAATACTTTTTCTATGACACAGATACATTCTATGATAGCTTTCACAGGTAATGAATACAATTATTTTACTCTTTGCAAAATTGTCCTACCGAACAGGCTGGATGTTTCAATTGCCCATGTGAGTCTTAAAACTGAAAAAGAACATTTCAAGCACTGTCTCTGGGCTTAAACTTAAAGGTACTTTAGGACACAGAATTGTGGATTTCTAAAATTATATTTGGCATATTACATCTTGGGATGGTAAACCAACCTTGATTGTTCAATAGAAGTATTTATGACCATCCAAACAAATCTCTGGGCATGTCTGTGAAGGGTTATCTAAGCTGTGTTAATTGTGTGAGATGACACACCCACAAGGTGAGCGAGCAGTACCACTCGCTGGGCTGGAGTCTTACAGTGGCTGAACATCAGCACTCCTCTCTCTGGGAGATCTGACTGTGGACACGGGTGATCTGTATCAAGCTCCTGCCCTCGTGCCTTTCCCACCATGATGAATTATGTCTCCCGGAACAGCGATCTAAGATCAATCCTTCCTTTCAAATTTGCTTTCATCAAGCCTTTTGGAACTTCAATGAGACAAGCAATTAACATACTTACATTTCTGTAAAAGTTGTGGAACCACCACATTTCCTGAATATATCTTGTGTGACCCCTAATTACTCTTATTGCTGGATATTAGTATATAAATAATACGTATGTTGTAGCAGATGTGCGGCTTGGTCTTAAGTGGGTCCTGAACAACTGGAACAGGGGTTATCCCAGAAGTTGTTGACTGTATGTGGGATATGTTCTTCTACCTGGACTGTCTTGTCTGGCCTCAGTTGGAGCGGAAGCAACTACCTCACAGAGACTTGAAGTGCCAGAGTGGGAGGATTCCCAGGGGACTACTACCTGCTCAGAGAAAAGGGGGAGGGGCATAGGTATGAGGGAAGGATTGTGGGAGGGAGTGACTGGGCGGGGCAGTGAGCAAGATGTAAAGTGAATAAATAAAATAAAAAATAAAATTAAAAAATAATACATATGGATAGTGGAAAATTTAAGGGCACTGTTAAGTTAAAGTTAGCCATATTACTGGCTGTGAACACTTTTGAGGGTAAAGGTAGGTGCAGTTACTCCTTCCTTATGCATATGTAAATACTTACAATCATGTTGGTATATTTATAAATACTCTTATATACTCATGGAACTAGTTACAAAGCCCTAACTCTGAAGACAGGCTTGCTGGGCACAAATAGCAGCACTCAACAGTCCATCAACTTTAGGAGCTCTGTAGATTCTACTAACATCACATTCATAATGTACACAATAATAATCACTTTCTCATAAGGTTACTGCATCTCACCTGCATACCATGTGTCCTGGTTAGCATTAACTATCAACTTGGCACAGCTTATGTGAGGAGACCTCTACTGAGGAATTGCCTAGATCAGACTGGCCTGTGGGCATGTCTCTGGGTGACTAACCTGATTGTTAATTGATGTACCCAGCCCACTCTGGGAAGCACTATCCCTAGGTAGGTGGTCCTGAACTATATAAAGATGCTAGTTGAGTATAAAATGTAAGCCAGCTGGCAAGCATCCTCCTTCGTAGTTCCTGCTATACTTTTATGGTTCAGAAGTAATTTTCTTGGGTATAGGTTATATGCTCCTGCCTTGGCTTCCGTTAGTGATGGACTGTAATCAGAATGGGTAAGCTAAAAAGAACACCTTTATCCCTTAGTCACTTTTACTTAGAGTCTTTGCCATGGCCACAGAAATGGAACTAGAATACTATGTGTGACTGCTGGCTATGAGTAAACATGTGATAATAGCTAGACATCAATATTTGTAGTGTAATTGAAATGGGACCACAACCAATCTGTTATCTGTCAATTCATTAGTATGTTGTGAATTTTCTCATTCCAAGCGCATACATTCTATATTTCTCTCTTCAGTGAGCCTACCCAAACTTTGACCTCCTTAATGGAATATAGGCTCACATAGAAAAGAACAACACCTTCCTCATTTATTCTGAGTATCAGGCACAGTGCCTAATTCTGAATAAGCAAATCTATAAATGGTTATTTGCTGCCAAACTGACTGGAGTCTGGATATATCACAAGCTCAAGACAGAAAGTATCCGTGAAATCAAAGTGGATACAAACACAGGAGGATGAGCTCACTGTTTTCTCTTTTCCTCTTTAAAATAAAACACATCCTGAAAGAAATGTATAAAAGCTTGCCTGGTGTAAGATTCACCACTCTAGTATTGGGAAGGCACTTGGCAACATTAGGTGAAGTCCCGCATGCTTCAAAGACAGACATTTGTGTTATTTGTTTAGGCATAGAAAGAATTAGAGAACAACACACAGAAAATTAAAGGAGTAAACAGGTAGATAGAAAGACACAAAGGTAGATGAATAGAAAACGAAATATGTTCCAATGTCTGTGTCTGTGCATGTGCACATATGCCTATGCATACAAACAAAGCGAGTCTAGGCACTATCATGTATTAAGGTTCATTTTTATTTATGTGTATTTAGGTTCCTCCATGTGTGTATGTGCACATGCATATGGTTGCCTGCCAAGGTTGTCCTGGAGTGGTGTGACAGGTCACTGTGAGACATCCAACATGGGTGTTAGGAATTGAATGTGAGAGCTCTGCAGGAGCATGATTTCTCTCAGATCTCCAGAGCCCCTTAGCCCTGCACTTCAATGGGCCATGAGAAGACTTTGCCAACTTGCATGCTTTCAATACACTTGTAGCAGTCAATAAAAGTGCCTGCAATTTTTTGTTTGTTTGTTGGAAAAATTCTTTTTAAAATTAGACTGTTTCCTAATCTTAAAAATACTGCTGGTTGGATGATTTTCATTTCTCTGTAAATGACAAGTGATACTTCTCTTCCCCCCCCCCCAAAAGGTTAAGTCTCCAAACTTTATAAACTATACTTTCTCCATAAAAATAAACTATCATCTGCTGGGGTGTAAGATTAGCAAAAAATGTTCACACTGTCGAAAATAGATGGATTCTGCATTTCAAGGTGACAAGTGCAATGTCAGACCCAATCAATCGATCACAGCATAATTATTATTGCAAATGATCCTTATCCATGCTGCAAACCTTAAGGGGAACTTAATGAAGCAGTAAGCACATCAATAATAGGATCCACTTTGGTCTCTATTAAGTCTCATGATTCATAAATATCCTGGCATGCCTGGCTCTCTTTAAATCCTGTGAAGATATCAAAAAGAAATGGATCTGGAAGACAGCTTCAACTCTTCCCCAAAGACAATCTAGGAGCTCAGAAGATTTCCATTCATTCCTCTATTTGCACAGAGGCTAGTGGTGACCCTCAGAGGAAGGATGGGGGGAAGAGCTGCAGGGCTAAAGGTAAGCTTGGTGTTTCCGGGTTTCTCTTCAAGTTTGAACTTAGTGAAGTCTATCACAGACAACAGTGTAATGGAATCTAATAGCTACAATAGTACAGATGTGTGTTTTCTTTTTAAACATTTATTCAGTATGTGTCTCCATATTTATGTTTTATGCATGCATGTGCTTGTATGTGTGTGTGTATTTTTCTGTGTTCATGTACACATGTGGAGATCAGAATACAACTTTTTGAGTTGATTCTCTTCCATGTGTGTTCTGGGGATCAAACTCAGGTGAGAATTCAAATGCCATTACTCTCCGAACCACCTTGCTGGTCCTTTTAGAAGCAAAGGCATAATACCCAATGACTTTTCTGACTAAGCCTTTATGGGCCTGACTAAGAAGGCCCATCCCAGTCTCAACTCTACAATTAGCAACTCATGGAAGCTTCACATGAATTGTACCAATGTGGTTGGATGGACACAACCACAGGCTATGTGATAGTGCTTGCCAAGGCAGTACAGTCTTGGTTATTGATCTAATACTTCTTATTCTCCGTGCCTTGTGTGGTTTGCCTGGTTATGCAATCTTTGGGTGTGAGATGCATCTAAAATCAGAAAGAAACAGTTTACAATCCCTAACTCCCTGACTATGGAGAACCTGCCAGATGCTAACACCAAGAAGAAGATGGACTCAGGGCAGGGTTGTGAGCAGAGCCTGTAGCAAACAAACACATTTTTAAACACTGTCCTTTGATTAACTACTCTAGGTAGCTTATGTATCTTCAGATAGCCTCATAGTAACCTTCCCTCCCAACCCTAACAAACGTTCTCTGTACTCTGTAAAAAGCACTGCTTGCATGAAACCTGCGTCCTCTCAGCAGATGCATCTGCCTATATAAACTTATGCCCAGCACATCTCTCTTTGAACACCTTTCTCTTTAAAGTTCGATGTTCTTGCTCACCCATGCACTTCTGCATTCTGCAATTATTTTTGCCAAGACTCTGTAACAGGATATAAAGAGTTCTAGCCACACTACAAGCAATCCTTCTCTCTTTTCTACTCACTGCCTAACAATCTCCAAGCACAAGAAAGCATCAGTTACTTCTTTAAGATAGAAGAGCACTACCCCAAGCCCTGCATGTAGCTACCATCCAGTAATTTTATGAGAAAACAATTAGAGCTGTGTTCCATCTGCAATGAAGTCAATGAAGACTACCAAGTTCACAAAATTGGTCTGTGATAATTAACAGAGGTAAGACTAGAAGGAGATGGCCCAGAAGGGACAAATTACTGAAAACAGAGAGGGTGGCAATTCATGTCTGAATCCATAGCTCCTTCTTAATCCTCAGTGCTCAGCTGAAGGCATCCTTTAAATCTAGAAAATACAGGAACCTGAGAATGTTGGGTTTTAATTTCACGTGTGTGTGTGTGTGTGTGTGTGTGTGTGTGTGTGTGTGTGTGTGTGTGTTTCGTACATGAGAGCAAGCAGTCATGCAGACCAGAAATGAGTGTTGATCTCCTGAAACTGGAATGATAAGTAACTATGAACCACGGGATGTAAGGACTGAGAATTGATTCCAGGTCCTCTCCAGGAACCTCTAGTTCCCCTAACTACTGAGCCCTCCAGACTCAAGCACCATAGAGCAGCCTAGCCCCACCCATTCTCCTTCTCTTCCCCTCCTTGTCAGTAAAAGACCTTAGACTTGTAAATTAACTCATGAAAATGTTTAGTACTTTAGATTCCCACCCAAATACCTGCTAGCAAGTATTCTAGAGTCCCAGAAACCACTTGGCAAATTACCCTACTTACAATTTCCCCAATTTAACAAAGCATACTGTTTTAGATTGCATTCAGTTGACATTGGGAGGCTGTATTAAATAGGCTGCATTTTTGGCCTTTCGGTATTTCCTTCTGAGTTGTCTGTTTTCTCACTCTGTATATTTTAAGTCTGTTTTTCTCTCATTAACATTTACAATAGACTGTTCTTAAAAAGAGCTATAGCAGCTAATAGTAGACAAAATGGCAAATGAATCAAGGTAGATCTGGATAGTAAGATTTACAAACAATGTCAAAATTAGTAACATCAGGAAGGATTTGTTAAAGAATTTCTATATGGATACACTTACAGTATGATTCCAGTGTTTTCTGAGAAAATGATATACAAAGAAATGAAAATATATTGATGCATTCATAAAACATCAAAAGGATAATAATAATAATAATAATAATAATAATAATAATAATAATAATAATAAATACCCAAAGCAAAAGCTGACAATGTGAGAACATTATTGTTATTAGTTTCCTTAAAATATATATATATATAACATCCAGGTATTGGTTCAATTTTCAACAAGAAAGTCACCTTTTCACTTTTGAGGGCACAGAATGTCCATGATATTTTCTATTAGGACTTTTATACATTTATTTTTTCTTGTGGGTGATATGCGTGTGAGTGTGCATACTGTGGCACAGATGTGGCAGTCATGGGACACTTTGTGGGAATAGTTCTGTCTACCGCGTGGGTCCTGGATCTTACTGACCCACATGCCTTTACTCTGAGTCCTCTCTTCAGCCCTCCCGTGCCATTGACTGCCACTCAGCACCTCTTTCAGTATCAGTTACTTTGGGGTCTACAGATCAGAACTGCCCGTGTCACAATCTTCCCACCCTAATTCAAAGCTTTTGTTTTGTTTTATTTTCTGTGCTATCTTCCAACTGGTACTAGTGGGAGGAGGAAAGAAAAAATACAAAATGACAGATTTCGGTACTCAGGAGGTGCAGAACTGTGTGCTACAATAGTATTATTTCCCTTTTACTCCTGTTCAGGCACTGTGACCACTTAAAAGCACAGAGAAACAAAACACCCAACAATACATGACAAAGGCCTGCTGTGGTATGTTTGCACCCATGACTGGCCATTTCCCAAGTCTACTTTCTGAACCATTTACACTATGCTAGAAGGAAGGCCACTCTATCCTCTGTCATCTTACAAGACTCCATGAATTCATTTCACTAGACTATTGATAGGGATGGGGAGAGTTAACCTTTATAAAACAACTACCTGCCTTCTATGATTTGAAGTATCTCCTTGTAATTCATCAGTTGATCTTGAAGCCAATCTTTGAGAAAGTTACTAATTAACATTTATATACAAACTGTAACATATGTTATAGTTTGGGTGCTGACAACCGAAAGGATTCAGTGAGAAATCAATATGTTCTCTAATAATCAATACATGAATGGATGAAGAAAATGGGGGTGTCTATACACAAGAGTTGTATTGGGCCATAACAGGAATAAAACTAGGGCTAGCAAGATGGTTCAGTGGGCAAAGCACTTGCTGCACAGGCTGGAATGACCTGAGTGGGATTCCTAGAATCTACATAAAACTGGAAGGAGAAAACTGACTCTTAAATGCTGCCCTCTGAACTCCACATAGACATGGGAAACATATTTTTTTAAAACATCTTTTTTAAAAAGACTAAACCTGGGGGCTGGTGAGATGGCTCAGCCGGTTAGAGCACCCGACTGCTCTTCCGAAGGTGATGAGTTCAAATCCCAGCAACCACATGGTGGCTTACAACCACCCGTAACGAGATCTGACGTCCTCCTCTGGTGCGTCTGAAGTCAGCTACAGCATACTTATGAAGAATAATAAGAAATGAATCCTTGGACTGGAGAGACCAACCGGAGCAAGTGAAGCTGTCTGGCGAGCAGAGCCGAACGGGGACGGCCAAAGCAAGCAGGGACGGCCTGAGCTAGCGGGGCCGGAGCGAGTGGGGCCAACCGGAGCAAGCAGAGCCGATCAGAGCTAGCAGGGCCGGCTGGAACGAGCCGGGGCTGTACGGGGGCGGCCGGGAGCGAGTGGAGCTGGCCGGAGCGAGCAGAGCCGGCGGGAGCGAGCGGGGTTGACCGGAACAAGGAAAGAATAAATAAATAAATAAATAAATAAATAAATAAATAAATAAATAAATAAAAAGACTAAACCTAGGTCATGTGCAGGAAGTGAATCAAACTTAAGATTATAATGTTAAGTGAAGGAAGCTAGAGCCAGGAAGGTCAATACCATTCTTTCTCTCTTATATAGAATGTAGACACAGACAGACAGACACACAAACAGGTAGTTAGATACACAGGCAGACACAGACAGACAGACAGACAGACAGGCAGACAGACAGACAGGAAGATAAAGGAGGCAACTAGGGAGAGAGTGGCCTTGAGTTTCTGACCCTCCTGCCTCAACCTAATAAATGATGGAATTATGGGTATGGGGATCTCTGTCTGGTTTTTCAGGTTCTGGGGGTTTTTACCAGACTTTTACATACTAGGCAAACATACTATCTACTGAGTTACATGCTCAGCCTCATCCATACATCTTAAATAATTTTTATAAATTTATTTACAATATATTGTTCTATCTATTATCATTTTTTTCATTAATCTCTTACTATGTCTAATTTATGTAGTATCACATTTACGTATGATCATGGATACCTGTGTACAAGATAGAAAAATGTGTATCCAAGGTTGACTATGAACTGGTGTTTCAGGTATCCATTGTGGGTCATAGAATGTGTCCTCTGAAGATAAGAGGAAGATACTCTATATTCAAAGAATGGAAAAAATGCTGATTTAGAATACAGCTTTGCACCAAAGGCCATGATTTTTTAACGGTTTTAATGTCTTGTAATGTCACAAAAGAAGCCTGCACACAATAAATGTACATGTTTCAGAGAACCTTGTTTCTGTATTTACGGGAGAGGGAGAGCGAGAGAGGAGGAGGAGAGGGAGAGGAAGAGGGAGAGAAGAGGAGGAGAGAGGAGGAGGAGAGGAGTGGAGATAATTCCTCACAAAAAATGTGATGTCTTTAGCTAGTTTATAAAGAAATGAATGGTCTACTTTTTTCCCTTTTCATTAGTTGAATAAAATGAGGGAAAATGTGAAGCAGTAGTGCATAAGACAGACAGAAAGATAGAAAAGAGAAAGAAGTAGAGAGAGGAAGGAAGGAAGGAAGGAAGGAAGGAAGGAAGGAAGGAAGGAAGGAAGGAGAGAGGGAGGAAGGAGGGAGGGAGGGGAGGGAGGGGAGGGAGGAAGGAAGGAAGGAAGGAAGGAAGGAAGGAAGGAAGGAAGGAAGAAAGGAAGGCAGGCTGGCTCCCACACTCCTCCAAGTCTCCCATTTCCTAATTGTGCTCCTGTTGTCATTTGCAGCCCCGGCCTCTCTGACTCGCCGTTTGATTTAGCACATTACCAACATTATCTTCCTTGGCTATTCCATACCTGAGCTCATTGATGTCAAATGCCCTTGAAGACACTTGAAATTTCCAGCCACATTCGCTATTATGAAACTGCTTTGTTTTTCTGAACTTCAACCCCAGAGTGCTTCACTACTGAACAAAGCAAGGCCCTGGGTGAGCCGCAGCCATTATTCAGAGGCCTCATTCATGGTCCCCAAACAGAGAGCCCTATTGTTCTCCACTGGCGATCTGGGGTAGAAGCACCTCACTAATGCTGACTCAGCACCTGTGGAGTGCTGAAGAAAATGCTTCCAGTCCTGAGCTTAGGACATTAGGCAGCCAGTGATGCCAAGCTAGCTGGGGTTTAGTTATTTGGAGAACACATAGAGGTTCTTAAATCCTAGTGGAAAGGATGCTCAATTTTCCAACACCATTGCAATAGAGCGGAGGCTGGGGAAATAGCTTAGTAGGAAACTCAACTTCCACCCCTGCACCGTAGAGAAGCAAGAGAGTAACAAAATAGAAAAAAAAAAAATCAAGAGTCAGATGAATAAGCATTATATAATGAGTATAAATGTGGGCTGGAAGGTATCTAAGTATCTAAGTCAATAAAGTTCTTTTTTTTTTCCTTTTCAAGCATGAGGACCCTAATTCAATGCCACAGGAACCAAAAGCTGGACCTGGTGTCCCATGCTTATAATCCAGCAATGGGGAGCCAGCAACAGGAAGCTATTTGGGCCTTCCTGGCCTGCCAGACTAGACTAACAGGCCAACACCAGGGTCTAGGGAAAGATGCTGGTTCAGAATTCAAAATGAAAGTCCCCTGAGGAATGATGTTCAAAGTTGGCCACCATATTCATGTGCAACATACACGGACAAACAAATAGACACTCAACTGAATATAGAATGAATACATGAATGATCAGGGAAAAAATAATCTCTCTATCACTTTTTCCAAAGCCAGGTCCTTTTCTTGCGCCCATCTGAGAATGCCCTGGGGAGATTAAAGCTCTCTCACCCTGAAGAGGATGCAGCAGCCTCCAACTGTTCCCATTGCATGGTCTTCTGCCATAGCAGAAGGTTTTCTTCATGGGCATGCCCTTTCTCATAAAGTTGTGAGCAAACCTGGCCCACTGGCCCCTCTTGCCCACAAGCACCCTCCTTACCCCATGTCTCAACACTCTATCTTCCACCTCAGAATAGTCTGCTTACATTCAGGACCTAGCTAAGAAGAAACTACTTTTTTTAAAAAACAGAAAGGGGATAGCATTTGGAATGTAAATGAATAAAACATCTAATAAAAAATTTTTAAAAAATCTTGCTTGGTTTTTTTAATGGTGAGCCACTTCTATAGTTCTCAATCCACATGCATGTTTTGTTGAGTCTCGCTGCAAATTGTTGTAGCAATGCTTATTCATTTGTCTGCGTGGTATGTCCTGTTTTGATCTGCTTGGCAATGATTTCTCTGGAGAAATCACCCTTTCATTAATGTCAGTACCTGGCCCTGTAGGGTTATATCTATTCTCAGCTTTTCCAACTGTCATTCTGAACTTGATATTGAATATAATGAAGTCTTAGCTGTTGAGCCAAGGATGAAGGAACCTCAAGCCAGGAGCACAAGGATGAGGGTGATCAATCTCTATTGGTTGCTATGCCCATATGGTGTGTACTTAAAGCAGCAACAGTTGACTCTTTGGAGTCATCAAAGAGGAAACTGAGTCAGAGAAGCTGACTCAGACATTAGTGTTGTGGCCTGGCCTAGAAGTGTCTATTAACTTGAGGGTTCTCAGATGTCTGAATGACTGTAGCTCCCTCTTGAACTGACTTTATTTCTAAAATAGTGCTTTTAGGTATTATGCTACAAATGTGTTATTTATTGCACTGTTCATCCGTCTCCATGTTTGTCTTGTCTTGTGTCAGATCTGATTCGTCAAGTACACACTGTTTTATAAAGATTGTAAAAATTTGCTCTTTACTGTGTCTTGAGGATACATGAGACCCGGCACACAGGATTCTGTCAATAAATATTTTTATTGATTAATAAATTCATAAAGTTTCACTTGTGCAGTCATTCACTCCGATAATCATCATGGACAGAAACGGTGAGCTTCTACTTGGTAGTTCCCTGGCGACTAAATAGCTGCTGCCTTTCTGCAAAGGTTCCCTGCAAGATTCAGAGGTGGAAGCAACAACTGAAGTCAGGACAAACTGCAGTCCGAAGACACTCCTAAAAGCTTAACTGTGTTCACATTGTGCATGAGTTTTATTCAGAAGCTTTATCCTAGAAATTGACCTTGTTTCTAAGACAGAAACAGATCTGAATACCAGGGAACTAACTGCAGGTCATCCTTTAAGAGAAAGAATGTAGGGCTGATGTGAATGATTCCACCAGTGAGCATACAGATCAGTTTGGATGCCCAGCCCATGCATGGTGGTACATGCTTATAATCCCAGACTGGAATAGCAGAGGCAGGCAAGTCACTAGCGATAAGTGACTTGCTGGACTAGCCTAACTAGTAAGTCCCAGGCCAACGAAAGACCTTGTCAAATATAAAAGGTAGTATTCTTCTGAGGAACCACATCTGAAGATGATCTGTTTTCTAAATGCACAAGTCCAGCCACATACACAATAAACTAATTGGAAAACAAAGAGTAAAAAAGTAAAAGCATTCCCTACTTATGCTCTAACTAGTTTATTATAGTGAATCCCCTTTCTGTCTTTGCTTATCTCAACCTATGCATGTATGCACACACAAACACACTCATCTAAACTTTCATATTCTATTCTTATCGAAGCTCACTTCCCATTACAAGACAACAGAGAAATATAAACAGTATCTTTAAAATCAGCACAATGCAAGAATCAGAGAGGTCCGGCACATCAAGGTAACAAGTGGTGTGGACACAATGCACCAGATTGAGGGGGTGACTTCAAATGCTAAATTGGGTAGCCTATGAGAAGCAGAATTCAGAGACTCCTGGCTTCCTAGAGGTAATCTCCAGCTTTGCTATGAATAGCATTCACATACCCAACACATACACTGTGTTCTTCCTATACGTATCTCCCAATTGCTTTCCCTCTCTCTAAGATGTCTGAGGATAATAAATGGGAAACACAATATGCAATTCTCTCTCCACTTGTCCTAAAAGCTTCGTGTTTCTTAGTTGTCAAAACAATGCTTTATCGCATCCCCAAATTATCTCATCGGTATTGAATATCAATTTTTCAATTTGTTCTTCTCTGAATGAGGACACAGGTTTGAACAGAAACTAATTTCTGTATGTCGTTCAAACCTGCATCATTTGATCAAGCATTTGTCTGAAGCTTGGAGAATTTTCTAAAGGTATGTGAAATAGCACTCAAAATGTAAAATAGAAGCAGAGGGACATTTTACAGCAAGCCCATTTTATTGCCCTCCAAAGAAAACAAAACAAAATATAAAACCATGCAGAGTTGTCTAACTTCTATGTATAAAACATAAGGAGAATGAATGCTTAATCCTTTGTATTAATACTCTTAAGTTTTATCTTAAAATACAGCATATATGTGTATATGTGCTCGTGTATAAAGAAGATCTGCCTTGTGCCAAGAGCTCCCTACTTTTACCACATTTTTTGTTTCCTCTAGTGCACAGCTTTCTTTGTGTTTTCTGCCCTACAGAATCGAACTATTATATATTTTTTAGAAGAATCTTTAAACACAAGAATTCAATGAGTTCAGTGACATTATTATATTGGGAAGAAAAATGGTTGGGACTTTATGTTACGAATCACTTTACAGACAAAGAAGAATGTGCGTGTAAACAAAATTTCAGAAAAATACAAAAAAAAGTACTGATCAATTTACATCAATGGCTTCTGGGTGCTGAAGCGGAAAATAACATATTCCTCCCTCTGCCAGAGACAGTCTGCAGTGAGTAGAGGCCAAGAATGGTTAAGCCAGGGGGGAGACATAAGTCACAAAAGCGCTCCCGTTCATTCTCTTTGCGTCTCTCTAATTCTCTCCCATCAGTCAGCAGGTGAGGAGGATCATGGAGGCTGGCACCTTTCTTCTGCCTGTATAAAATCTGGACCAGTGGCTAATTCTATCTAAAACTGCCAGGGAAATGAGCCTGTTCCCAATGATGCTCCTATGCTGCTGCCGTTGGCTTTTCTAGTAGCATATATTCACCCTACACAATATATTTCATCACGACAGGTGCATAAATGTACAGAAATAATTTTGATCGCATTCATCGCCATCCTCATCTGTTCCCTCATATTGCTGTTGTATCTCCTTCTTCTTGTCCTATTTTTCTTGTTCTTTCATGTCTTTTTTTTTAATGTGCCACTGTATTGCTTCTTCAGGTTTATTTACAGAACCATGAATACCTTACCAGTGGCTACACCACTGAAGCAAAACACTTCTTCCTTTCACAGATACTATTAACTGCCTATAAGTTCTCAGGGAGATATGGCATCACGAACCCCACCCCATGACAGGCTGATGACAGAATCAATTTTGTGTGGGTCTGGTGCTCCTGCAAAGGCAGGTTGTGCCAGAGGATAGCATTCTACAGCATCCTCACTACTCCCTTCTGGCCATCTCTTCTTTCTGTTTCCACTTTCATGTCGTTCCTTAGCCTTGGGGTCAGGAGATGATGCAGTTAGGTCAATAATGGCTGAGCATCCAACAGTCACTTGTTCTCCTCATTTCAGTATTTATTAACCTATGTACTTTCACTCTCCTTTTCAAGAGCAAAAGAAGAGGTGGGTGGGGAACAGGTGTGGTGAGGAATATTTGAAAGAATAGAGGGTACTTGTGCCTCAAATGATACAGAGCTCAGAACGGCGAGCTGAACATAAGCTGCAGAGTCAAGAGCTTAAGTCACCCCTTCATCTAACCATCTCTCTGTTGTTTATATTTTTCCCTATCCCTCAACGGAAGACACAAAGCAACAAATGAGGATGATAAAAGAACTGTCCAAGTCATTAGAAATGTATCTGTGGGTTAGAAGTCAGGAGCAGCCATCTTTGTGCTGTCAGGGCATTTTCTACACTACTGTCCAGTCACAGGAAACACAGAACTCTCAACTTGGGACACAGGACTGAAATCATCCCGCTTTGATACGAAAGTGTGTGCCTAGTCTTATTGTAACTTGTTATACCATATTCAGTTGCTATTCCAGGGAGACCTGCCCTTTTTGGAATGGAAAAGGAGGAAGAGTGGATCTGGGAGTAGAGAGGAGGTGGCAGGGGCTGGGAGGAGTGGAGAGAGGGGGAAACTGTGGTCAATATATAATGTTTGAAAGAAGAATATTTTTTTAATTAAAAATTAAAATTAAGTCTCTTTCTCTCAAGCAAATATATTTCCTCTGTTGCCTAACACAGCTTTAAAAGAATTAAAAGAATTCTACAAATGAACCAGATAACTTGAAGAAAAATAGACTGTACTTTAGCCACCAGTGCATCAGAATGGGAACAGAAACTGAGATAGAAGGCAACTTCCAATCAAATTTGGCAAAATATGTTATCAATTCCAAAACAAATCATTGGTGAACTTGTGGACTGCGGCCAACAGATGATAAACATTGACAGTCATATCTTCACCATAACCTCCCCATCAGCTCAGCCAATCTCCCAGAGCCCAGAAGTAGCTTACAATACGCAAGCAGAAACATTTTGCAGTTGAAGACTAAGCTAATCATATGTTGGAATACCCACTGCCTGGATCATAGTCTACTGTGGAATGAAGGAAGTTATTATAGAAAAAAATATTTAAGGCATAGAATATTAAGTGGTAAAAGCAGCTCAGTTCTGAAGCCCTGTGGTCACATGCTAGATAACAGAATTTCCTTTTCTGGGGTTTATATCTTCACTGTCCATTTTAATAGATCAGAAGCTGAGATTCAGTCTGCCACTGATAGGTGCTTTTCCTGGGCTAGCCTCCTGCCTCCCTCAAATCAGAAACACACAATCAACCCTACTGATACAGACTGTAGTATCCTTCCCAACACTTATCTCCAGTTCCACTGTTTCTCTGAGCCAAGACAATGATGATACAGGTACATGTTTTCAGACTACCTTCATGAATACAACTAGTTTTCATATTGAGATAATTTCTATTTTAGAAGCTAAAAGAATTGGTACTATTAATTTTCTTAACACTTACCAAAAATTCTTTAAAAGTAGAAAGGAGACTAAGAGAACAAAGATGGATGCCAAAGAAGGATGGGGGTGAGGGCAGGGGGGGGGGAAGGCAGGCAGACAGGACATGGAAGAGGTAAAGAAACTGGAGGTTCTAGGAAGGATTGTTGTGAACAGAAAGGTAGGGCAGATGGGACAGAGGTGAATCTATTAACATACATTTATTCCAAAACATCACAATGATATTTTATTCCTTAATATCTAAAGAATTGTGTACTTTTTGTTTGAAATAAACAGAAAAAACAAACATCATACTGAAAGTCAAGCAAACCATGTCTGCCCTCTGGAAGCTAAAATTCAACAGGCACCGTGACCCAAAAACATAATGTGGGATCTTCAAATCATGCTACCTACACTCAGTTAATATCCAAGTTCTAGAACACACATAGAAGAGAACAGTGGAACCTCTAGGTAACTAGGAAAGAGAAGGCAGAGGGCACAGGATCTCTGGAAATCAGGAAGAGTGTAGAAAGGCCTGGGCTTGCCATTGGTCAGTTGGGCAGCTCGGGAAGTTTCCTCACAGCACATGGAGGATCTGAAGAGCTGGGTTGCTGTGGATCCTGACAAACTGTAAGATTCTCAGGGTCTTACAGGAAGAACGATGTTTTATGATCCATTCCCTGTTCTAAGTGACCAACTGCAGCTGTCAAAACACAGCTGTGTCTGATTCAACTGTCTCCCAATTACAATCACTTTGTATGTCATTCTACCTGTTGTCTCTTCCTGTGGTTTTAAGGGCAGATTTATGAGTTTATAGGCATGTTTTCTAAAAAGAAAATAAAACAAAATATTCCTAAAAGGGTAGAGATAAGACGCAACAAAAATGCTAAAATTAACAGCACAAAACAAAATCCTCTCACTGGGTTACAGCATATGCCTGTAAGTCTGGCACTTGAGAGATGATGGCAGAAAAGAGGCCATGATTGGAAGTATAGTGAGACCCTGCCTAAGAAACAAAAACAACAGCATAAACTAATGGAAAAAATGAAAATTAAAACTATTTTAACTATTTATTAAATACACATATATAGATTATATACATATATAGTATATACATATACAAATACACACATATTTTATTAAATCATAAACATGTATATGTATTGGGGTGTCATGCTAGGCATGCTAGCTCAGTCAGTCAAGGTGATTAAAGCAGAGTAGAGTTTGACAGCCTGAGTATTTCCCCAGGAACTACATGATAGAAGGAGAAAAACTGGCTTACATAGGTCGCCGTCAGACCTTCACATGTGTGCTGTGGTTGCAGAACTTCTGTACACAAAAGCCAATGAATAAATAACTGTCTTAAAGCTCAGGAGAATGACATACCTTATGTAGCTCAGATGTGAAACGAAATAAACAAAGATGGTTCTGTTTTTTAAACATGAAGAAGAGAAGAAATATGGAGAAATCAAAAGCAGACGCCCATTTCTCTGAAATGTACATTGCAGACCCTCTGGTTAAGGACATGAAGAAAGACAAACTATCTATGGCTTCTTTTCTCTGAATTCCAAAAGTAGCCACCATTGCCCAGCACTGGAGGGGCAACGCATCTGTGTTCTAGAGGCCTCTGGTGCAATGAAAAACAAAACAAAAACAAAAACAAAAACAAAAGCACCACAGCAGAGCTGGAGGTTACATGGGTCCAGAGATGTGTATCTAGCCAGCTATGGTAATCTACACCTGTCATCTTAGCACTTGGGGAAGCTGAGACAGGAGGATGGCCAATTGGAGGTCAGGCTGAGCAACACTATCTATATCCTGGTGCCCAGCACGGAGGTGATTGAGCTCAGTGTCTAGGAACTAAACTCAAGTTTGGGAAGTCATCCCAGAGTCGGGCAGCAGGACCCACAAACTCAGCTTTCTTTTCCCTGAACACCAACTAGTTCTCAGGCATAGAAAATGAAGTATAGGGAAAACTAGTACTATTATCTGTCTTTTAGGCAAGGTTTCTTAAAGAAACTAGGGATATAGATGGCAAAGGGGCTAAACAACCCCGGGGCCTCCAGGCTGGCTTGGGGATGTGTTTCTAGCTCCTGATCTGAAGAAGCGTTGCATTTCCTGTTAGAAGTGGCCAGAGAGCTATCACTCTGCACAGGCACCCTCTTCCTCCCAGACCCTACAGGAAGGTCCTTGTCTTCCTGCCAATTCGATCCTGGATCCTGGGACACCCCCCTTACCCCCCCCCCNAGAGGAGAGAAGGAGAAAGAGAGAAAAGAAAAAAGAGCAAAAATTCTCCTGATTCCACCACCCCACCCCCAGCACTCATGCAGGCCTGCAAATTCACATCTCCTTAAGCAGTGAGCATCTAGCTGCTCCAAGTTAAAGGGCCTGCCATTTTACCCCCAATGCACAGCAAAGATGAAAACACCACCACACCACCAAAAACAACAACAACAAAAATTAAAGATGTAAATTGAATAGTGAAGTTCAGGAGCAGGCAGGTAGCAACCGCTTTCTCATCTGCATAAAAATGTTTGGCACCCAAATGCTAGGGTCACACAGAGGAAAACAGGAAGTGAGAGGCAGAGCTTTGAGAACTTCAGAGTCAATGACCTGGAGGAGTTCAGCAAGCCTTCTGTGGTGACCCTGGGAGTAGGTCTGAGGCTACTGAGGTATCTCTCTGCTTTATCTTGCAAATGGGCCTGACTATAAGAGCCAGCTGACTCAATAAAAACCAAGGCAGAGACTCCACTGAGGCTCTCAGGGCAAAGGGGTGGCTGGCCACTCTAAAGGCAAGTGCAGACTAAAGGAGGTTAAACGAAATTAATTAACCAGAATTCACTCATAAAATAAAACCCCCAAACAGGCCCCTCTCTTTATAAACACTGATATAGTTATGTCACAGTGACTCACCTGGTGACCCCTGCAATGACTTATTTTCAACACCTAAAAAAACCAACATTTGTAAACATTCCAAATAGTAATTGCAGCAGCCCCAAGAATGACAACAAACCCACATTATTAATCATAGATTAATCAGAGAAGGTGGGAGGGAATAGAGGTAAAACTACCTTTGTTAAGTTTACTGGATTTTTCTATTTCTGAACACTTTTTAAAGACAGACATGTTTAAAGAGAAAATTTGCCCGAAATTGATACAAAATGATACAAAGACCTGCCTCCAAGGGCCAGAATTGGTTGTTTTTAACTCTACAAAACTGGGGGGGAAAGGAGTTAAAGTTTCCACAACATGGCACATTTAACTGAAGGAAGGGCTGGGGGCGGGCTGAGCAGTCGCTAATTCGTGGGACTCCAGAGGGGTATAACCAACGGAGACAAGGGCAAAAGTCAAAGGGCTGATGTGAGTAAGGAAAAATCCAACAAAGAGGCCTTTGCCTTCCCAGAAAGGAGAAGTTCAAGGCAGAGACTTCAGCAAGAAAAGTGGCTGAGAGGTGGAGAAAGAGGGCTCTCTTTAGTCTGATGAACTACAAACCCCAGCAATAACAGTGACACTGTTAATATAAAGGTGGGGTACAGACGTAGGGTGCAGACCTCTCTTGCACATGCCCCCCCCCCCCCCGCAAGGTGAAGAGTCTGTGTCTCTAATGTGAAGCCACAGAGCTCTGTGCCTGAAATGTCAGAATTTCACTCATGTCCTTTATTGATCAAACGAAGCTAAGATGTAATATTTGTCATCCCAGCAGAAGATAAGGGACTTTTGTAAGGCATTTTCACTAGGATACTATTTCTTCCCAATTACTTCACCAGTTAAATATTGTCATCTATAATAACAGGCCACTACTTTTTTATGTTTATTTAATACCACGACTTAGACAAATAACTATATACATTTATCAATAAGACAGAAAAAGTGCATCGGAATCTACATTTGGCCAGAGTAGCATTCTCAGTTTATCTACACACACACACACACACACACACACACACACACACACACACACACACATCTGTTTAAAGCAAATAAACCACTCAGCTTTCACCTAAAACGTTCAAACCCAACATGAGAAATAAGGAGCTATTTGTACAGGAGACATATATGTGTATGTATACACAGCCATCATTCCCAGCACCCTGCTTTGTAATTAAAGGAAATTCTACGCAGCCACAAGTGAGAGAGGATTTGCTCCGTGCTTAAAGCGGCATTCCTAGATCTGCTCTTTACTCTGAATTCACCACCATCAATGTCTCAAGAAAAAAGAAAGCAGCATATTCCCCTACTCCACACATGCACATTGTACACGTACCCACATGTACGTGTGCGGACACACACACACACACACACATACACACATTTTTTTTGTTTCCCTTCGCACGTGAAAATAAAATTGTAGCTCAGTGCTAATGAAGCAAGTCATGCCTAACTCCCACTGGAAAAGCCTGCACATGTACCGTAGCCATGCAACATGATCCTGCATCGGCATAATCACCTTACATGAAATGCGATTACTCTAGGCTGCAATTTTTATACCCGAAGTCAATTTATTAATCAGAGAAAGACAGAGAGAATGAGAGAGAGAGAGAGAGAGAGAGAGAGAGAGAGAGAGAGAGAGAGAAAGACTACCTACCCACAAATACATCATCATCTTGCAAGAGAAATCAAAGGCTCTGTCAGCAAACAGAAGTCTCCTCACTTCACCAAGAGTATCTGGAAGAAAAACTGAAAACCACTCGGTAGAGATTCTTGCCTTTTCCTGCCAAGTCCTCAGAGTCCCTCTTATTTCCTTACACCAGGTTTGCTATGATTGTTTATGAGTTTATCAGGACAGCATTCCTTCAGTGGCAACGTGTGTGGAGTGACTTGCTCCGGGCTGCTTGCTCCTCTCTCTCTCTCTCTCTCTCTCTCTCTCTCTCTCTCTCTCTCTCTCTCTCCTCTCTCTCTCCTCTTCTCTCCCTCCCCTCCCCTCCCCTCCTCCCTCCCCCTCTTTCCTTTCCCTTCCTAACTCTTGCCTTTCTTCTGGCTCTAGTCAAGACTGCTTAGGTAAGAATTCTTGGGGTGGCTGTCTCATGAGCAAATCTAAGTACTTCAGGCAGCAAGCATAGTGGGAACACAGAACACTGTTGAGACCACCAGTGGTGAGGGTGATAATACTAACAGTAACAATAACAAAATAATAATAACAATAATAGCCTGGTATGATCAGTAAAGGCAGGTGCTATAGCAAATCCTGACAGTGAGGAGGAGATTCCCAAAGTCCCTACTGGAGGAATTTACTGGAGGGTTGATCCTCCGGAGGCAAGCATATCAGCACAGAGCTGGCGACTCGGAGATTTTTTTTTTTAACTCGAAGCTCCAGCTGCAGAGAAAAGAACATGTGGCTCTCCCGGCTTCCCCTTTATCTCTTTAAATGTACTTCAGATAAAAGCAGCATCCAGTTAGGTCAAGGCCTCCCCAGACTCATTCCTCTTCGCTCCATATGCTCAGCACACTTGTCTACAGCCATCTACCGGCTCCATGGTGTCACTGCGGGCTTAGAGGCTGCGGGTCTTGCTTGCTGCAGCGGCTGCTGCCTGCCCATGTCTGCCTTGCATGGCTCTCAGCCTGGGTTTGTATGGGAATCTGGGAGGGGGGAAGGAACAAATAGCCTTGGAAGCCTGTGTGCCAGTCTATCAAATCAAAAGGAAAGCCAACCCCCACCAGCAACAGTCGGCAAATGGAAAGCTCCAAAGACATGGTGCCATGAAGGTTTAGCCTTCTTAAATCAAGAGAAGGAATTGTGCACATGTCCCCAGCAGCAGGGCTGATTTTGTTGCATGTGGAGAGTGCGAGCATGCATGTGTGTATGTGTTTAAGTGTGTGTACATATGTGTAGGTGTGCATTCTTCTATGTATGTCATGTAGGTATGTGTGTGTGTGTGTTTATTACTTCTTTTCCCTCATCCTTTGCAATTGCAGACCTGGAAAATTTTGCAGGGTGCATAAAACTTGATCATGATGACAAGCTCTCCTTAGAAAATCCACAGGCTAGATGCACAGCTAAGATTTCCTGAAATTATCCAAAAATTTTTGCCCATGAATCAATTCCCCTTTATTAGTTGTTCTTTTTTAATCCATTTTAAATTGTATACTTTATCTTGAAAATTATCTCCATTACTGAAATGCATCGTGAAGGAGAGGACGGGGAATACAATTTGCCCAGCATATTAATTGATGCAGAACTCAATTATTGATATATGGATAAGGGAGAAATTAATATTAAAACACATGGTAGCCTTTAAGGGAAAGGGAGAAGATGAACTTGTGCTCTGAGTCGAGTCTTGGTCATTAGGCTCATCTTTATACATCATACAGAGGAAACCATGGAATTAAGTCTCTCATTCATTTATATTTCTCCTTAAAACTACATAAGGCAAAATGTCACCTAAATAATTAAGGTGCATTAGCTAAATTGTGGAGTCATCTACAGAGCTGAGCAGGTGGTGCGGCACCTGTTAACGTATCCCATAGACAGCACCATCATGGTGCAGAGTGGGTAAGGGGTGGGAGGAGCAATGACCACGTCTTTTTGTAAAATAGTGACCAACAGAAGCACAGCAATGGAAACCACAGGGAGAAATGGCACTTAGACACAAAGTCCTCAGCTGGTGTGATGGCCCAGTCAGTGAAGTCCACAGCTGGCTTTGCAAACCAGAGGATGTTGCTTGCATCCACAAAACTTACATAAAGAAACTCCTGGGTATGGAGGCTCACTCTTGTAATCTTTGGGCAGGGCATGCTGGGGGCTAATGAGTCAACGATCACAATCATGTCAGCATGATTCAGGTCAAACTGAGAGACCCTGTCTCAACAAAGGGGAGAATAACTAACGAAGACACCAAAGGTTAACCTCAGCTCTTCACACACACAGACACACCCACCTCACATGCAAATATATGTACACACACAGTTCTTCACATATAGAGACAACCCCAAATATATGAAAGTATGTATGCATACACACTCAGGTCTTCACATACAGAGATACACCCTCACATACATGCAAATATGCATACACAGATACAGATCTCACATATTCTTGAACCAATCTGCATGGGCAATATTCAGGTCCCTCACACATAGTATACAGCATGGGAAAGAAATTGACTAAAAGTCCTGTTTGGCCCAGGGTTCCAGAGTTACAGGACATCCAATGTGCAAACCAGAACATTTCAAGCCAACTTAGGTTGGTTGTCATATGTGGGTATATGAATACACTTTTAGCCTTTATCATTATGAAGAGTAATGAGGGACTACCAAGATGGTCTAGTAGGGAAAAAGAGACATATGCCTCAAGCCTG
Organism: Mus minutoides; assembly: GCA_902729485.2. Lineage (NCBI taxonomy): Eukaryota > Metazoa > Chordata > Mammalia > Rodentia > Muridae > Mus > Mus minutoides. Next base: position 667,121 of record LR749673.1, on the reverse strand, counting down.
AAGATACCAATGTTACCCTGAGACCCACATGCCGGGAGAAAAGAACTGACTCCTAAAATCTGTCCTCTGATCTCTACATGGAAACACACACACACACACACACACACACACACACACATAAATGTAATAAGACAAACTTTAAGTGAAGAATAAATGAGCTCCTCTTTGTTACTGCTTTTGATGGAGATCTTCACTGCACATGAGCAACACGAATTTTCCATATGTTCCAAACCCCTGTACTTAAGGCAAACTTGGGGAGAAAATATCCAAGCATCCCATTCCTTAGATTCTTGCATGCATGAGTTCATCTGTCAATCCTCCATCTCTTTGGGTACCCATTGTGTCCCACTCTCTGGAGACACAGGATGGCAGAGGTAGAAGAACACAGTCATCTCAAATCAGTGGGCAACAAACAGCCTGGAGACACATTTTCTTTGGAAGCCATATATATTTTTAAAATAGAACTAGATTATCAATATTTAAACACCCAGAACACTTCAAAAGAAAGTCTGGATGCGCTCTTCAGAAACATCAGATATCCCAGTGATATCAGATTGACTTTTTGTAGGGGTTGCTATAGGCTGGTACTCAGGATCACCTACCCACAGAAGATGCCAAGAACTGGATAGTCTTAATGGACAGTGTCTGTTCCTCCCAATTTCTTCAGATCAAATGTTAGTTGGCATGGATTTTCCTAGTAGTCTAGCCTTGAAAGTAGTTAAATCTGTAACATTTTGAGATTGTCTGGGATGCCAGCACACACATACATGCAAATGTACCACTTTACATGCAAACTTCATATAGCACTAGTATACATTTCCCTTCAATATCTCTAGATCTTATCAGATTTTATCTCTGTCTGTCTATCTACCTGCCTACTTCTCAACTTTCTATCCATCCATCAATTTATCTCTCCTAGCATCTATATAACAATCAGTCTAGTTATGCTTGTAACTAGATATAACAAGATATAATAGTTATGCTATGTAAATAAATACAGCCCACTGATGAACAAAATGTTGTGTTGTCTTTCATTTTCTTGAACTTCAATTATACTTTCTTGCTTACCAGTCTTTGCTTGCCTTGAGATTATTACACCAGGTCTTGCTCATTGAATTTCTTAAGTTCTTCTAAGTTTCTCTGTCCTAGACCCTTGTATCAGATGTCCATGGGCAAGATTGGGGATAGTGACATCTCAAGTCCATATGAGAGTATGCAGGAGAGATTACAGGTAGAAGAAAGAAACAACGAAGTCTGTAAGTGGGCTGACAATAGTAGAACCCAGGAAGAGGGCTGCAAGGTACCACTAGGGGGTGCTCATCTTCAAAGTGGAGTCTTCAGCATGAGATTCCAGAGTAGCCACAGGACTACCAAGTCAAGATAAGCCTTGGACACTGAAAGGACACCTCATAGTCGCCATAACTTATGGCCCAATCCTCAATGGCTTACTGGCACCTAGGCATTACTGTAACAAAATATGAACATAAATAACCTAATGGAAGAGGCATTATTTGGGACTTCTTTTCATGGCTGCTGAGAGTATTGTTTCTGGGCTTATGCTGTTGTGGTCTCTTGCAATGATTTATTGATTTTTATCATGACACGGTCAGAATCACAGAAGAGATAATCTCTTGGGAATGCCTGAAAGAACTATTCTTGATTAGATTCGCTGAGTAAGGAAGAACTGTCCCGTGTGCTAACATCTCAGACAGCCACAAAAGGAGAAACAAGGTGTGTGTGTGTGTGTGTGTGTGTGTGCGCGCGCGCACGTGCGCGCGTGCGCAGGGAAATTGTTCATCCCTATTTGCTTTCTGATTGTGGCCTCCACAAGACCAACTTCTGTCCTGTTGCACACAATGCCATGCTTCCTCACCATGAGCTATATGTTAGAACTGTGAAGCAAAGCCAAGCCTCGCCTCCTCAGGTGGCTTTTGTCAGTGCAGTGAGAACTATTACTACCATCACAGTGGATGTAGACAGAAGAGAAATGCTGTCCACTCCATAGTGATCAGAAAGAGAAGAAAAAGAAAGCCTGTGCTACCAGGCTGTTTCCTTTCTCTGGCTGCCGGCCCAGTGTACATTCAGGTCAAGTTGACTTACCTTAGCGGATGTGTTCTTTTGGAACCCCCTTGTGGACACACCAAAGGTGAATGTGTAGAGACATCTCTCACTCTAATCAAGTAGACAAGCAAGATGAGCCATCACAGATCCATGCAGCTCTCAAATAAAATATCCCTAGCAAAACGGTGTGTGGGGGGGAGCTGAAAGCAAAGAATCCATCTGATAGGTGAGACGACAGATAGGATTCAAACTGCATCAAACTGAAGCAGCCTCAAACATATGGAAGCTAATCGGCTCAGCAGTACTGTAAGCTCTGAGATGCACAATATGGAAAGATAGCCGGTGCACACTGCCCCCTTGGTGCCGCTAACTTGGATGGGGCCATTGGTACCTTCTGCTTCTTGTTGTTTTTTTTTTCCATTGAACCTTTCAGTCGGCCCACACCACACCCCTGCCTCTGCTTCTTCTGCCTCTTAGGTACATTCTCCTTCCACCTGCTTGAACATGTGGTCCCTCTGCTAGAGACGAAATTCAACCCAAGATGGCGAGATGGTTTATCACTGTGACAAAAGCAGGAGGCAGCTGTTGCCCATAAATCAAGTTGTCGAGGGGTTGCCATGTTCGTACTCTCCAGTCCAAACCTTAACAGACCAAACAGAACGTTCTGCTTGCTGCCCCTCAGGGGGTGTCTGCAAATGCTGTTCATGTTTGAAATTCTGATCAGAATGGAATTGATGACCTAACCAATTCCTCAAATTCCATTCCTTGAACTGAAAACAATGACATTTTGTATTTACTGCTATCTGCAAAGTTTCCCTTTAAGTGATTTTAACAAAAAAGTAAACAGATGCAAATATTCCATTTGAAACCATTTCTCCCCATTGGCTGCAAGGCAGATGGGGTGAAAATCTCCTTTTTTATTGGGTACACTTAAAGCTCTTTATTCTCATGCTCACATGGGAGTTATTTAAAAATAATTAATCCAGTTATCAGTTATCAGCTCAGTGGAATAATTAATCAATTGCAGAGAGATGGCTTACACAAACACTGATTAATCTGTTGGTGGTGGGTCTGTGTGAGAGGCTTCTAATCTGCTATAGAATTTGAATACTGCTGCAAAGTGTTGAATCCTACACAATCGGCACCAAAATTTGAACTTCATGAAAGTCTTCATTAAACTTACTGTTCACTGTCTAATGTGGAAAATTATTTGAGAGACTTTATTTAATCAGTGTGGGGTTCTTGAAGGAAAGTGCTTTAAATTAGACTTGGTGGTTCAAGATTGTAATCTTGCCGGGTGTGGTGGCACAGGTCTTTAATCCCAGTACTTGGGAGGCAAAGGCAGGCAAATTTCTGAGTTCGATGCCATCCTGGTCCACAGAGTGAGTTCCAGGACAGCCAGGGCTAAACAGAGAAAACCTGTCTCAAAAACCATAAATAAATAAATAAATAAATAAATAAATAAATAAATAAATAAAATAAAATCAAAAATAAAATTAAAATTAAAAAAAATTGTAATCTTAGTTACTTAAAATCACAAGTGCAAGTCTAGCCTGGGCTATAGAATAAGTTCTGGGCTATCCTAAATAACCTTGTGAGACAGTATCCCAAAATAAAGAGTAAAATGAGAGATGGGTATATAGGAACAAAATATGAATGCTGCTATTTTCCTTTTCTAGCAGTGACTGGGGATAAATCTCTCCAGAGCCAAGAGCATCCTCTCTTGTGATCTCTCCATGAGGATCAGCCAAGTTTATACTGGCCCAGCACAGGACATATACCATGTGAAGAGAATTAAAATGATATCCATGTTCTGTTACTTAATAAGCCAGTATGGCTGGAGCCAGCCATTGGTGGAAGCTGAGGGTGTAGTGAAAGGAAAACCACCAGAAGGAGACCTTTGTCATCACTGCAAGAGAGATCCACATTTCACACACCATTGATGGGGAACTAGCAAGACAACTGGTCTTGGGTAAAGCTCTTCCCTGGCTACTGACCATCTTTTATGGCCTCAAAGCCAAAAGAGGATGATACAGACATTCAAACACTTTATTAGGGTCTTCCAAACAATCAACAACATTGTGTTAGAACAGACAGAAACACAGAACGGTGAACTATGCAGTGTAATCTATGATATCAATTGAATCCTCATACCAACCATCTGCATGGTGGCCAGCTGCCAGTATTGGCATGCACTAGGTGGAAAAATGCAGCGTGTTCCCCAGGAGAACATGACCCAGGATCAAAGACACCAAAAGAACAAGTTGCTGAGCCAGATCTGAACAAGCCAGATACCATAAATGGTGATTCACAACTCCCCAAACAAGAAGCAGGGTGGGTCACTTTGTCTCTTTCTATGAAACAAGGCTCTAGTAGACACACTCAATGCAAACTGTAGTTCTCTCAGGTAAAAGCATGCAAGGGATTTTGAAGAAAGAAGAGGCTGATAGATAAGTCATTAGAAGGAGATGTTTTCTTTATTCACCAGAGTTTACTAATGTTTGACTAATATAATACAGCCAGCATCCACCAACACTCTTTGCTCATTTGGCATGTAGTCACAACAGGTTGTGGCTTCCCTGGTAGTGGCTTCCAAATCAAAAGAACACTGAATACTATTTTATCCTATCCACTTTTGCCTTTGAATTTGCAGTAAACTAGATTTTTAAAAAAAATTATGGTAAATATATAAAATATAAAGTTAACATTCTAAGCATTTTAAGTGTAAAATTTAGCTGTATTTCAGACACTTATGAAAACCTCACCCTTATCTATACATAGACCTCCCTTGGTCTTCATTTTGCAAATTGTAAATTCCTTACTAAGTTAACAGTAATAATTCTCCAATCCCCTCCCACTGCCATTTTTGCCAACCACAAATCTTGAAAGTTGACTAATTTTTGTTGTTGTTGTTGTTGTTTAATTAAGTATATACATGCTTGCATGCAAGTAAACATATGAGTGTAATTACTCATCGAGAGCAGGAGAGAGTATTAGAGACCATGGTGCTGGAGTTGCTGGCAGTTATAAGCTGCTGTAGGAGCAGAATGCAGGTCCTCTGGAAGAGCATCAAGTAATCTTAACAGCCAAGCTATCTCTCTTAACCTACTTGAATAATCCTAAGTGTTAGTTTTCACACACACACCTTTTGTAAATTCTATCCCCCCACACACACACCTTTTGTAAATTCTATCCCCATCAGGAATTTGATCATTTCAGGTACCCAGAGGGCCCTTTCTTTGTTCACTGTGCAGATTACTCTCCTACTTCCACTCCTTCTGCTGTCTCTGTCTTGATGTGAAGGTCTTTATGGGACACTTATTCATGATGGCATTTTATTTTTCTTTATATAGAGAAAAAGAAAGAGAAGGAATCCTGCCAAAATATTCTCAAAGTATTTATGACTTGAAGTTGATAACAGAAGGATTCTGAGGTGCAGTCTTCTTTTATACTGGAAGCTTGTGCTGCATGGGAGATAAAAGGCAGACATTAAAATCAGGATTTGTTTATATACACTGTGGGTGTGTGTTTGGTTAGTGGAACCTCTGCAGTGTCCATTGCCTTCTGCCATTCCTCAAACTGGTCTTCTCTTAGGACACCTTTGTGTACATCTTCAATCTGCAGGATCCAGTTGGAGCAGAACCTGATGGATAATGAAATATGTCCATCTACCTGACTTAACACTAAGCGTATAGATCTGTGTTGGGGTAGAACAGGGAAGAGAAGCCAGAAATCTGTATCATAATTCTCCAAATTCCAACAACTATATTGTTCTGCATGTGTTCATGAATGTCCCTCCACAACACCACTGCAATGGAGAAGCTTATTTTTATATCTTTCAGCTGCTAAATGGCATCATGACAAATGTACAACCATGGGCCTATCACACAGCACAGGGTAAATGTCTGATAAAGTCCATGCATTAAGATTAACAGTAGCATAAAAGTCATCATTACTGAACTATGGAGGTGGTTTAGTAGATCAATTGTTTCCTATACAAGCATGAGGACCTGAGTTTGAATCCCAAGAACCAACATAAATCCAGGCCCAAGAACACATTTCTGTAAAGGCAGGGTTTCTATGGTAAGATGAGATGAGGAGCTAGAACACCCAGAAGCATGTAGGCCAACTAGCTCGGTGTGCACAACAACAGGCAACCAAACAGAGACTTGGTCTCAAACAAGATGGGAAATGGGAATCATTGGACCATGGTTTGAGCTTGTCCTGTGGGATGCACACAATGATACATATATGATACATGTTTTCTCTCTCTCTCTCTCTCTCTCTCTCTCTCTCTCTCTCTCTCTCTCTCTCACACACACACACACACACACACACACACGCGCACATGTACACACAGACAGAGAGACACAGGGAGATTAAAGATAATTAAAAGTAATGTTAATTTCTTTTTCATATTGAAGTGGATCTAAAAGATGACTTTATAGACCGGGACCACCTAGGACAAGAACATTTACTGATTTGTGTCTTTATTTCTAGTATCCCACCACTATAACCACTATAGATCATTAGCAAACATGTGTTGGACTGCTCACATGATGTAATACTCATCTGTTAGTTGTTCTAGCTCCCACACCTTCCATTATTTCTCTTAACTCACAGGATTCAGAATTCCAACCAAACCTTTGTTTCCTCCTTCTCTTGGCCCAGGAGGCAGGCTAAAGCTCCTGGTAGGTTCTTAGAAGGTTGGATTCTCTGGCAAATGCTCCATAAGAGATAATAAATGCTATGATTCTCCTGTGAATTGGAGACCCCTCACCCCACAATATAGGGTGTCTACTGTAGTCAACAATAAATATACGGAGTACTCAGGCTGCAATTTTGAAAAGTGTGGAATCTCTAGAACATGCTTAAATTCAAACTCTCAGTGTCCCTGAATTTGGCCTCATTTGGAAACAGGGTCTTTACAAAAGCAATCAAATTATAATGTGGTCAATAGGATGTGACATAGTGGCTGATGTCCTTAATGAAGGAGATCTTTTAACTGATCCACATAGTTGCTAAGGAAAGACCAAATTACAGTAGACCATAAGAAGAGTGTCATCCAGGTGAACCTGGTCTAAGGAAAGCCAGAGACTACAGCCAACATCTGAAGCTAGAAGCAGCCTGCAGGACCCTCCCCTGGAGCTATCAGGCTGAGCACAGCCTGCTGAATCCTTAATTTCAGACTTCAGTTCTTTAGCATGATATATTCATGTATTTGTTTTATACCATCCAGATCAGATGTGAGAAGGCATATTTCTAACCCACTGACTATCTACAAGTTTCACAAACTCCTTCCATGAGGATGTCCATGAGAGTGCTGAGAGACAAGGCTTACTGCCATGTGATAAATTCAGTGGTACCTGGATTACTTCTTTTCTCAATGTCAACCCTACATCAGCTTCAAGGGTACCACAAATCTCTGTGTGGTGGGGTGGGTACCAGATACTAGACATCATTGTTCTTTGTTTCTCTGCAGAGGTGGAATGCTTAAAACTCAAAGGAAGCAAAAAGGTAAGGTAGGAAGAGTAGAGTGTTCAGCCTCTTCCATCAGTCACATAGTTACAGACAAATACAGGCAGGCACACTTTGAAGGGATGTATGCTTTTCTTAGTGGTGGTGGTGTTCATGCCAAGATTGCTGGGTCACAACCTAACTACAGAAGCATCCTGGCCCTTGTGTTTACTTTCTCTCCAGTGAATTAATGAGTAGAGCAAATACTTTGGCTCTTCAATAAAAGCTCAAGCTTGGGTTTCTTAAAAGGAATGCAAAGTAGCTAATGGACTGGGAGAAATTGGTTGTAGCTGGAAGCGCATTTCAGAAGTACATTTTGTTTATATTAAAACCTCATTTAAGTATCAGTGCAAGAGAAAGCTGCTAACAGGCTGAGTTTAATATGACTAATAGTCGTACAACTCTAGAACATTCCATTTCCGTCAACCCGAGAGATACTATTTTAAAAACATTTTAAAGTCACTAATGCGGTATAATGCTCCTAACACAGCACAAATTATAACAGGAAGACACACTTGATACTGAGTGTTTGCTCAGGAGCTTGGTCACATATTTGATCCCTGTGCTAATATGATGACAGGTTGCGAACACTTCATTCCTTTGCACCATCTCCCCATTAAGCTCCTGTTTATGCTATTACAAATGGCAGAGTTATTCACAGATTAGTTCATCTCCAAGCCTCTGTGTGCTCTCAGTGCTAATAGATGCACTGTCTATGCCACCCACCAGAAGGCTGGAATTCCCATTCTGACCCTCTTAAGAAAATTCATCATGTCAGAGGCACTGTAATCTGTGAAACATCATTTATTCTGGGTAGTCCAATGAGAAAGATCACAGATACCTATTGAAGCAGTTTGCCCCATGCCAGACCTCTCCTCACAGGAGTGTGATAAGTATACCCAGCCAAGAAACAAGCTGCTAAGAAAAATAATCTCTCCAGAGCTCAAGCTCTGAAGGACCCTGAAGGCATTTCTGGGCAGAAAATTATAGGTATACCTTCAGAAATATTTTCAAAGAAATCCCAGGGGTCTCACTACTCTGTGTCCTGTCTCTGAGAAACCAGAAGAATGGTGTTGTTGGCCTTCCCACTCTTACCCTCTGGCTAGACTCTTCCTCCATTCTGATTGCTGGAACTGACCACTATCCTTCCAGAGTGACAGCTATGATAGGCAAGAACAAAATTACCAAGAATCAAAGATCAAGTCCTTTGTGAATCTGTATGCCTACAATCAATCCATGAACACACAGTACTCTGTGGAGATCCCCTTGAACAAACTGCTGTCAACAGAGGTGTCTTCAGAGAACTCGGTCTCAAATGCAAGGCCATGGGGGAGGAGAAAGTCAAGTTTAAGGAGCAATATGAAACCTGCAAGAATAAGATTATTTTCTCTTTTCTTTCCCCCAGAAACTTCAGTTTTAGGTATGTTTTGTTTCCATCATTAAAAGATTAATAATAATAATAATAATAACAACAACAACAACAACACATGGGAAGGAATAAATGAGACACTATAAAAATTATTAACAAACTTTCTTTAAGAGAATACAAAGTTATGGATATTTGGGGGTTCTCCATATTTTTAAATATTGGTAAGTCACTTATTATTCTTTGTCAACCATAAATGCAAAAACACATTGAACCAGGATAATACTACTCCAGTTATCCTCATTCTTAAACCTCTCCTTGATTTCCTTGCGGCAACCTGCCAATGCTTTATAGATAACTGCTTATTAAAACTAACTTCTTGCATCTGAAGTCTTTGATTATCGTGGAGCAATGGACTGCTAGTGTATGGAGTAGACTATGCCGTGACTCACCTAAGTCATTCAGACACACACCATCCCTGCCGTCTACCCCTTGGATGTAAATGGCACTTGGCTCACTGGTGGGCAGGGAGACTCACTCTCAGCTTCAGTGTTACCATGCCCCAACTGCTCCCTGTGTGTTCTCTGTGTACTTGGTGACTTCCCATGTGTTGCCTCCGGGCTCTGTACTCTCTCCCTCTTCCTTCTGTCCCCCAACCCTGCCTCAGTGATGATGCCCCACCATCGGCAACAGTTCCAGATCCTTCTCCTTTCCTCAGGCTTTCAGTGTGGCATCAGGAAGCTCTTACAACATCTACCAGGACACGCATCCTGGTAAGCAGCTGTCCATGTTCAAGGCAGTCCTTCCGGATCACGGCAGTCCTTCCGGATCACGGCAGTCCTTCCTGTTCACGGCAGTCCTTCCGAGTAGACAGCCAGCGCTTTTCTAAAGGAGATTTATTCCACTGTTTGGATATTGGTGGTCTGGAGCTTCTTTTGTTTAATTGTTTTGTTTTCTCAGCTGAGGCCTTTTGTATACCAGGCTGGCTTTGAACCTGCAATTTAGTGGAGGATGATCTTGACCTCCTTATCCTTCTGTTTCCATGTCCCCGTGCTGGGATTGGAGGCATGCTACACCACACATGCTAGTTATCCAGTGCTGAGATCAAACCCCAGGCTGGGTGCATGCTAGACAAGCACTCTATCAACTGAGCCACAGCCCTGGCCTCTCAGCCGTTCTTTACAATGTTCCCAAATAGTTGTTTATTATTATTATTATTATTATTATTATTATTATTATTATTATTATTATTATTACTGTGTAGTGCTTTTTGTGTTATATTATGTGGAGAGTGGGTTCATCAAATTTAGAAGCAGCTATATTTTATATCTTTATATTTTTTTCCGTCTCGTTTTCTCTCTCCCTTTTACTTAGAAATCCAATTATTTCTGCTGCAATAATTATGTATTATTAGGGGGCAACATTTTTCAATTTGCAGAAATGTCCATTGTGTGAACATCCATGTTTGGGATTTCCCATCCTTTCCCACGTCCTCTGTCTGCTCCCCTTGGCTGCTCTGTTTTGGCTTCGCACTTATGGATTTCCTCATTCAGTGTCCTACATTCTGCTCATCATGAGTAATTTCAGTCGCAGCATCTGCGTGTAGGTCCAGTTGTAGGTCTTAGCTAGTTTCCGAAGTCTCTCCTTTGTGGACTCATGTTGACCCTTCCCTGCTTGGCCTTCAGCATTTGAAACAATTACTCTGAATCCCCTGTATATGTTAATTCTTTTATCTGAGTTGGAGTGGACATGGTTTTTTGAAATAACATTTTCTATTCTTTGAGAGTTTTGTACATTTGTAGAATTTATATTTAGGCATCCATGTACTACCATTTATTCCCATTTCCACCCACCACAGCTTCCCCTAGTATCACATGCTCTTTTTAAAATTGTTATTAATACCTCTTGAGTGAAAGAAGTACTGTCCATATGCACATGAATATAGATAGAGTCACACAATGAGGATGAGCACCCTACCAGCAGCTCTTCCCAGGCCTCAACTGCCAATAATAGCTTCTCTGACATGGGTGTACCTTGGGGGCCCCTCCTCCATCTGGGTTGGGCTTTTGACTGGTTTGAGTTTGTGTCAGTCTAGTGGAGTTAAAATCAGTTGCTGTAAGTTGATGTCTGCCTTGGCTGTACCATGTCCAACATTTGCATATTTTAATTCTAAGATGTAAGTTATCCTATAGAACTGTTTTCCTAATAAGTTTATTTAAACAACAAGGGACTAAATTTTTTAGCATTGTAGGTCATATGGTATCTACTGAAACTGACCAGTCCTTTCCTTACAATACAAAACTAGATGCTGCCAATGAGAAAACAAATGACCATACAGGTGCATGAAATCCAGGAATGTGATGCCAAGTATTATACCCACAGTGTATTTCATAGATTGCGCAGACTGTTTAGGACTTGAATTGCATTGGCTTCCTTCAAATAGTGGTTGAGTTTAATTCTGCAAGGGCTTAAAGAACTTATCCATGTCTTTGGTTCTGTCAGCCTTAGCCTTATTTTCTCCTGTCTTAGAAAAGGTCTAGTTGGGATGTGGCCACAGTATTATATACCCTAAGCCTTTATGACAGTCAGGGATTGTCATAAAGGTTTTGAGGGGTCAGTTTCTGAGGGGTCAGACAGTTATGACATTGAGTTTTATATATAACACGTGTTCCATTTTTTTTTCCAGCCTGCCCTGTGCATAAATTGTACCCATTGCCTTGCAGCCTGTGGAACAAGGTTGATTGAGTCTTCCTTTGTCCTTTTTATACCAGAGAATGGGATGTGCTGGTTTCCAAGAGAAACCATTCATGAGCTCTAGCAGTTTGAGACTTGGTCCCCAGTGGTGCCGCTGCTTGAAGAAGTTATGGAGTGTACTTGTGGAAGAAAGTAAATCACTAGAAATAAGCTCTGAAAACTGTTTGAGCCTTGACTTCATATGTGCTTTGTGCTTTGCATGTATTGCATGTATATCCCCTACATGTGTACAGTGTCCACAGAGACAAGAAAAGGGCATCTGATGCCCTGGGACTGGAGTTACATGTAGGTGTAAGCTGTCATAAGGGTGATAAAACTAGAACCTGGGTCCTCTGAAAGAGGAGCTCTTAACTTTGGAGCCACCTCTCCAGCCTGGGGCTTTGAGATTTTAAAACCCCAGCTCCAGTTCCAGTTAATTATTTGTTTCCTGTTCAGAGTTAAAGATGTGACTTCCCAGCTTCCTGTGCCTGCTGTGATGCCTGTGGTGTGCTGTTACTTCAGTGCCCTACAGTAATGGGTTCTTCTCCCTCTGGACTCTTAAGCCAAAAGAACCTTTCTCTTTCTTAAATTACCTTTAGCCATTATATTTTATCACAGCAACAGAAAAGTGACTAATACACTGTGTTAACAATTAAAAGTCATACTCACCAATATGCATTTAGTACATAATAAGGCAGAGACACCAAGGAGCCAAACAATGAAAAAGCTAAGCATGTTGCAATCCTAATGGAATGAAGTCTAGCAGAAAAGGGGATGTAGAAGGCAGAGACCACGATCCAGGGAATCAGGCAATTGCAGAGTATGGGTAAGTGTGACAAAGGTGACACATATGCTGACACATGATGACTGAGAGTTGCAGTAATTAAGTTTTTGAAAGGTTTTTTTTTTTTTTTTTTTTTTTTTTGGTGCAAAGGAGAGAACAGAAGTTGGGTAATCATGATTTATTCTCCAAAGTAAGACTCGACCGAGAGGAATAGAAGTGCTATTACTATGAAGGCTTGACAGATGCCCCAGTGTAGGAGAATCAGGGGTGGGGAGGTGGGAGTGGGTGGGTGGGTGGGTGAACACCCTTATAGAAGCAGGGGAGGGAGGATGGGATAGGAGGATTCTGGGAGGTGGGAGGAACCAGGAAAGGGGATAATATTTGAAATGTAAATAAAGAAAACATCCAATAGAAAATGGAAAAAAGAAGAAGAAGAAGAAGAAGAAGAAGAAGAAGAAGAAGAAGAAGAAGAAGAAGAAGAAGAAGAAGAAGAAGAAGAAGAAGAAGAAGAAGTGCTATTACTAACAATTATTCCAGTTGTAACAGGAACCTTGCCAGGCAATCCCAGATATATGTTTTCACTAATGGAAAATAAGACTAGAAAGGAGACAACATGGTCTTGAAGCTGCAGTCATGTTGATCTCAACTGTGTGCCCGAGGGCAGACTTGGAAAGGAATTCCTACACAGGAGTGACGTCCTCAGGGTGATCCTACAGGACACAAAGAGATGATGAGGCACTGCACAGGTGGGACATGCCTTTCTGTCTCGTTTTAGTCACTTTATTTGGATGATAGTACAGAGAAAGACAGAAAGATGACCGGGGAAGAAGTCCAGATTAATGTTTCTGTGTGCAAGGGACAGAGGAGTGAGGGTCTGCTATAGGATAATTAACATTTTTCAGTTACGCCTTTTAGACGTAAGGATTGAAAACTCGGGTAAAATACCAAACTAGGGAGAATTAAATAATCCCAATTCACTGATTCTAGGAAGAATAATTATATCTTTCTTTAAATTCTCATAAGAACTCATTCACATCTAATTTATGTACTAACTGCATCCCGTATTACAATGTTTGAGATTACAAAAATCCTGGAACCAAGAAATCGTCCATGTTCTCAACCATACTGCAATGGTTAGCTGCAATTGCCAGGTTGGCAAAAGCAAGAACCATCTGAGAATTAAACCTCAACTGTTTGGATCAGATCGGCATGTGGACATATTTATGGGGCAATGTCTTCATTGTTAATTGATCCATTCCACTATGGTCAGAACATCCCTTAGGTAGACACTTGAACCATATAAAAGGAAAGAATCTAGCTGAAAACAGGTAAGCTACCAGGCAAGGATCTATTCATTTCTCTATGCTTTTGACTGTGGCTCTTGTATGACTGCATGTTTGAGTTCTTGCCTTAACTTCCTTTTAGTGGTAGACCACAACATGAAACAGTAAGCCAAAACAACAACAACAACAAAATAACCCTTTTTTTTTCCTGAGTATGTTTTTGCATGTGAATATACAGCAACAGAAATGAACCTTGGATACATGCTTATAGTATATACTCATCGAAACATTTCAACCCAATGACCCAATGTAACCCAATGACTGTACAGTTCTAAAATCTCATTACTTCTCAAGGCAGAAAAGCAGCATACACAACAGGCTTGTGATGTACCCAGAATGTCCATCTCAACAGATGGGACCCTTGTTACTCATGTTTTCAGGAAGACGTGCTTACAAAGACTTACACTGTCTATAAGAAATCATTTCTCTTATTGCTGGATGTAGCCAGAGGGCAGCATGACAACATGCTGTGCTGGACAAAACTGTCCATACTCAATGCTTTCCAAATTCTGAAGTAAGCCCTGTACACTCCTTCATAGCCATTGTCAACCCCCCCCCCCCCGCCCTGCCCTATACCCCTCACGGTCCTCACTTCATCAGCTCTGGTTTTTTTCCGTCAATGCAGAGTGTGATAGTTTGGTTCCAATTTCTACTCTGTACCACCTGAGAGCAGAGCAAGGCAGGGAGGCTGAATCTTACACATTCAGTTTCAAGGGAACACACTGGGAACAGTGCTCTTAGCTATTTAGAAAATTATATTTCCTAGGGCTATACTCCCACATCAGTTTATGCAAAAGGAGATGGTTCTGCAGTCGAATGTTTAGGAGAAAATGAACACAGCCAGGTTAATCAGAACCACTTAAATGTTAACTCAGCTAACTTGAAAAGAGCTGGATATTTAATTCATACATCTATAAAAAAACATGCCTTTGGTGTAAAGTTGTCAAAACATACGTGCAATCATGATTAAGTTTGCAAAGTCACTGAAAATAACAGTATAAGGACTGGCAAAAATAAAAAAAATTAAATCTCCATGTTGTTATCAACAGAAGACTTTCAAGTATGCGTTCATCTATGCTTGCATAGGTTGTATCCTAGGCAAGCAATGTTTAAAAAATCCTGTCCTCAGGTTTTCTATCTAAGAGAGCTTCCATGCTTTTAAAAGAAGCCTGTAAATGAGAAACAATGCCAGGGTAAATATAAATACATTCAATATAGCTGGTTTCTTTGTATCTGAGTGGGACTTATCCCATCCAAAGCTGTGTTGTGATTACAGAACCCCACAGAACAGTGCCCTGGTTATATCCTCAACACATTTTACTTTCTGTTTTGAGACACAATTTTTCAAGTTGCCCAGGCTATCTTTGAACTTATGATTCTCCCACCTCCATGGTTCAAATAGCTGGGATTATGTGTCAACAGGTCCAGCACCACTTTACATTTTTAAGATGACCTTCTGCTTTGGAGAAAGACTGCAGTGACACCTGGCAGGGTCTGTCAGAGGCTGGGAAACTGGAAGGTTAACAAAGGAATCTCCATATTTACCCTTGTCCATGCCTGAGTCTCTCTGAAGCCTGAGACCACACCCTCTCAATAGTAGCCCATATTGCTGGGCAGTGGTGGCACACACCTTTAATCCCAGCACTTGGGAGGCAGAGGCAGAGGCAGGCAGATTTCTGAGTTCGAGGCCAGCCTGGCCTACAAGGTGAGTTCCAGGACAGCCAGGGCTATACAGAGAAACCCTGTCTCGAAAAAACCAAACCAAACCAAACCAAAACCAAAACAAAACCAAAAACATAGTAGCCCATAACTTTAATCTTAGCACTGGGTAGGCAGAGGCAGCTCTAGGGTTCTAGGCCAGCATGGTCTACAGAGTTTCGTTTGCTAACTCATAACAGGTGTTTCCTGTGGCTGTGTCTCATTTATTGGAGGGGGGGGGGAGAGACATTTCCATATCTCTTTGCAGTGGTTAACCGTTCACTTTCTGTATATAATTGTCTGTGTGGTTCTGATAGATATTTAGAAAGACAGACAGACAGACAGACAGACAGACAGACAGACAGACAGACAGACAAATAGATGCTTTGGATTCAAAATACCTGGAAGGATAAAGCTTCTTTGACTCACTAGCTCAGACTTTGTTAGATCACACGTTCTGACGCTGATCCCTCCTGCCACAGTCCTTGTGCCGGATCTTTATATTCTAATCCCTTTGCTATATAAAAATTCAATCATACAAAGAAAAACAATTTCCACTACAAGTCCATTCAGTGGAATGGTCTTGATGTAGATAAATCTTAAAATAGAACATATAGACCTCTAAGACCTCAACTAACATTTTAGGGGGAAAAAACTCTGCATTTTAAATAAATAAACAAAAAAACCTACTCTTTATAAGACAGGATTCAGAAGGCAACTGTCAGAGAAATTAACCCAAGCACCCGAAACTGCACAAAAACTCCTCGGTACACTTCTGTAGCTCCTTAACTAGCTAATTAAGCAGGCCAGATATTTCTAGCTGTCACAGCTTGAAGATAGTTGGGTTCTGCAAAGATGTGGCTTGAGTTCTAGGACTAACCTCACATGCCAAATATAAGCACCCAACCCTTCTCCATCCTTCACTTAGCAGCAGCCCTGACTATTTCTAATCCTCCTGGCCTACTCGGGTACTCTGGGGGATTCTGGGCCATGTCCCATAACTGGAAAACAAGTTGTGAAATCAGCAAGCAGATTTGGCCTCAAATGAAGCACTACAGGGTTCTGGTAATAATGCATCACTCAGTTTACTCCTCTGTAAGTTCAGAATAAAGAGAATCTTCTTATTAATGTGTAAAATGTTTACTCTGGTCCATGGCCCCGATGACCACAGGTTTTAGTGTTCTCACACCAAGTGTTTCAAGAACTCAGGAATAGTTTAGGCATGTCCTTGCTCCTTCCTCCCACAAGTGAAATGACCTACTTTAATTGTTTACGGATATTTGTTCGTATTCGCTTATTATTCATTCCTTATTGACCACTCAGCCTACAATGAGAGAAAACACAGAGGTCAGGAAGACAAACATTGTGTGACCTCTATGCACTTGTCTGCTTCTCTTCCTCCATGCTGCTGTGAAGCTGCCTGCCCTGGACCTGCCTCTGGGTGGAATCTGAAGAATTCACAGCACAGAGGAGGATGGTACTTTCAGAGCAACTGAAGGAAACGCTGTGTGCTAAGACTCAACATTTCAGTAACACAAATTATTGACTACCTGAAAACCAAATTTTGCCACCCTAAAAGAGAATAGATTTTTTTTAAATGTTATAGTAGTCACATAAGGTAATGTGAATGCCAATTAGCTGGAGTAAATCATTTCATGGTGTATGCGTATGTCAGACCATCATACACAGGTGATGAGTACTAACTTATGTATTAATATTTTGTGAATTTATGTATTTATTTGTTTGTGTGTGTTCTGTTATGTGGGCATGTGTGGTCACATGCCTGTAGGGGTCAGAGGCCAACATACACTATCATTTCTCTTTCTATGGGCATTCTTGTTTGTTCTTTCTTTTTTCTGTTTCTTTCTTTTCTTTCTTTTTCCTTTTTGGCAACAGATCTCTAACTAGTCTAAAGCTTGCCAAGTAGGCTAAACTGACTTGCAAGTGAGTCCCAAGTGAGTTCCAAAGACCTGTCTGTCCCTATTTCTACATTGCTGGGCTTACACACAAGCATTCCCACACATAGCCTTTTAAAAACTAGATCCTGGGAAATAAAACATGGGCCCTATTGCTTATAAGGCAAGCATTTTTCAATTGATTTTTTATGTAATCCCTTGTTTGTTGATGAACAAAGACTTACAGGAAGGACCAGAATTAGATGTCAGCTAACTCTGCCCCAGAAGTAGGTGCAGGGAACAGGTGCATGTTTCAATCAGGGTGATATATAGGAAGCAGATACCTGTATAGAAATTATGACACTGGTGGGCAGATGCCCCTGGATCTCATCAGGCCAAATGTCAACCTCAAGGCACCATGAGCAACTGATAAAAACATGATCTGGCCACCTCAGATTATTTCTGAGTAGACCTCTAGGCAAAATCTACTTCTTGTATAAGACAGTTATATAGGTGCAGATTTCTCAAGTTGGAAACTAATGTTCCAATATTAAACACTAGTATATGAACTTCCAAATACCACATGCTTGCTCATTTAGGAGTGATTATAAATGAATCTCCATGTAGAATAGACTTTCCTGAGAAGTGTCCACAAGCCTATCACTCGAATAAAGTTCCCCTTCATCTGCCCTCCACATGATTTGTTGGAAGTTGAGGTTAAATGCTAGGAGCCAACCTAATAACTTTTGCCTTCAAGAGTGCATATCTTTTTAAAGGCCTTTGAGACAAAGGGACAGACACATGACCTATTATCCATAGATGTTTTTAAATTCATGGCAAAAAAGCAATATGGTATGTGGTATAGCAAAACATGGAAGAACAAGCTATAAAGCATTGAGATTTGTTATTTGGTTTTATATGTTTTGTTTTCAGTTTAACATCTTCACAAGACCAAATATGGGTTTTCTAGAATAGCCATAAAGAAACACCACTGGGATATGAACAGAAGAAACTATTTCTTCATATTCTGAAGATAAAAAGAGTGAATGGAGATATAAGGACTGGTTTCCAAGGACCTTTCTCTCTGTGTGCTATGCTCACATCATGGTCATCACTCCTCTTTCTCTGTCTCTCAGTTTCTCTGTCTCTGTCGGTCTGTCTGTTTCTCTGTCTCTGTGCGTGTGTGTGTGTTCAGTGTGTGTTCAGTGTGTGTGTTTGTGTGTGTATGTGTTTGTGTTTACCTGCCCCCTAATTATCTTTGCCCACACCAGTCACACTGTAGTAGGTCAAATCCATATGTCCTCACTTTAGTCACCTCTATAGACTCTTGTCTCCAAAAACCATAGTATTCTGGAATATTGGAAGTTTGGCTATTACCATATGACTTTCAGGAAGTACCATGTTTAAGACTAAGAATGCTCTGACAAGCTCATGTTTCAGATATTCAATGTCCAGTCAGTTGTGCTATTTTAAAGACCATGGGAAGCTATAGGAGGTGGAAGTTGGCTGCGAAAGGTAGGTCATTAGGAGTGGGCATTTGCAGGTTACAGATAGGCATGGCTATGAACACACCTTCTTTTCAGTGGCCCATTCTCGTGTAAGGAATCTCTAGTGTATACACATGCAGCATGACTAAGTTGTGTCATGCCTCCTGCTCCATGATGGACAGAAATTCTTCTTTAAAAAATGAAAGCAAACCCTTGCTTTTTAAAGTTATGTGTGTCAAGTGTTTAGGTCACAATGACATAAGTGTAACTAACCCAGGGAGACACAGCTCAGCCCATAGCAGCATGAAAATCCAATATCTACAGAGTGATGCTAAAACATCAAAATACTTCACCTGCTGAGCTTTAAAATCAATATTCTCCATTCTCATGCTCAATATGGCACCTCAGAAGCTGCTTCGGAATCAATGTGTTCTTGGTCCATTTCTAGTGAGTCCCCAAAGACAGGGTCCAGCTCAGAAAATAGTGGTTGTTGTTGTTGTTGTTGTTGCTGTTGTTGTTTTGTTTGTTTGTTTGGTTGGTTGGTTTTTTACCAACATCTAAGGTGCTATTAACTGGTGGTCACCTAAGAAGGACTAATTTCTCAGAGTGGCAAGTGACAATCTCATAGAGTCTAACTATTATTTTTGAAGACATGGGTAGTCACAATAGCCAGGCACATTTTTGGGCTTGCACAAGAGAACAACAGACTCCAAGGGCCCTGAAATTAGTCTTTAGTCTCCATCCTTCAGGACTCATGAACACTTACAACCCACTGGAGAGCTGGATAAGTGTTGACAAATCACTGTATAGGCTGTGAGCTGACAGCTTGTTGCCAGGAAAGTGTATCAGGATAGACAAAGCTCCCTGTCTTGTTCATAGCATCAACCATAGCTCCATCCTCCCTGCTGCCAACACCAGAAGGCACTGGCAATGCCCAGAGGTATCACAGAAGCATTGCGGGATGTGATGAAGAGTCAGCTTTTAGCAACCTTCCCCCAAACTCTCCACTCTGCAATTCTCCAACTTTGCATGTCTCCCCAGTGTATCAGTTGGGATTCTTTGATCACAGGAAAAAAAGGAATGGGTTCTGACTAACTTCAGCAGAAAAAGAGATCACTCAAAGATGTGCAGTAGCTCAGGGGATGGATGGATGGATAATCAGGTTTAAATACATAAAGATAGGAATCAGAGAGGATCTGGGCTGCAGCCCTAGGAATTCCCTCTTCCTTTACTTTTACAAGGGATCACCACAGAAATGAAGCTACTCCTGCTTTTCAATACTACTGCCTCTTCCCTATTTTGCATCACTACAATCAATATCCAATTGCTGAGGAGCAAGAATCTGATTGGTCTGTTTTGACTATATCCCCATCCATGAGCTAGAGGTGGGCCCATAATTTATCTTCCTTCAAAGGTTGCACATAATGGGGAGTTAAAGTGACTCTAAATGGACAATATGGTGTTGTCCATCTCAGGTAGAAAAGTGTTAGTGATCACACTTAACATAATCTAAAATCACATGGGAAACAAGTCTTAGTGAAGGATAGTCTAGAGTAGGTTGGCCTGTGGGTCATTATTGTGGATACGGTTTTGATTGTGTCCATGGGAAGTCTCAGTCTACTTGTGCGGCTCTGTTCCTGAGTTTGGGTCCTGGACTGTATGAGAGTACACATATAGATTTATTGCGTTGTCTCTGATTTTGATGTGACAAGCTGTTTTAAGGCCTTGACTTCCCTGAGTCTATGAGATAAGATACACTATTTCTCCTCTAAGTTGTTTCCTATCACAGCACTCAAGGAAGAGAATATTAGGCTGGCTGCAGGGCTTGCTTGATGCACATCCTGTTCATGTACAAAATCAGCCTAACGTAAATAAGAGTGACCCCAGGCCATAAAGAAATGCAAGGGGCGTTGCTTTCCCAGAGTGTCTGAGGGCCACAGTGGGGTCCTCCTAAACAATCAGGAAAAACTGGGTGTCATTCATTGGGTTACTAGAAATAGTCACTCTATTTCTTGGTTTTTTTTTTGAGGGGGTCTTCAAGAACTGAAGGCACAAAGATGCCATACCCACAATGGCAAAAGAGTAAGGAAAAATATTCAGGAGTTGGACACTAGAACAGATCACTTATACCACACTGGGCACTGGACACTGGGCACTGGGCCTCTTCAATGAGGACTCCTGTTTACTTGCTACTTAGGGCTTCTCTTTATGGGGTCCAGGAGAAGGAGGTGTGGTTGCTAAGAGGCATAGCATAGAGTAATTCTTGGTTTTGATGTTCAGACTTGGATTATACAAGCCTTTCCCCACTGTATGTACACATCTGATTTGAAACATATGCATATCCAATTAGACATAGGCATAAAATGGTAAATAGGTATATAACTCCTAAAAGTTCAATAGATGACACAACTTGTCTTGCTGTACATGTACCCCAAACTGGTTCAGAAAGGATTTATCCCTTACCTTTCTTTCCCCGATATGCTCTAGGACATAATTAAATGGAAACTTGTCATAAAGGGAAGACACCAAGTAGATAGGAAGGAACTCCTTTCTTTTTTGGAGTAGAGTGTTTGTGAAGCATCTATGCAGGTAGAGGCCCTAAGCTTAACCAAGTGCACTATTGGAAAAAGAAGTGCATGCCTTGACTAAGAAAGGCGAGTCCCTGTTGGCTAAGCTATTATTCCTATGGCTACTAGCACCAATTCCATTGAAACCCAGTGGCTCATTTTCTCTCCTCAGAGTAGGGGTAGTACCACTGCCCTTCCATCTCCTGTCCTGCCAATGATCTTTTTCCTCCCAAAGAGAATGGCATTCAGAACTCTGAGGAACAGTAAGGAAGACACATTCTCACGGGGCATCAGGCAATGAAATGAAGAGATCCACGACCAAGTGAAATGTCAACATTGTTAGCCATTTTGTTTGGAGCTTTTTGATGTGGATTTAATAATAAAATAAGAAAAATGACAGGTTTGCTCTATGGTGCCTGGAAGGAGGGGTCCAGATGAGTGTGAGGGGTAATGGGACTGAGTGTGAGCGGTAATGGGACTGAGGTTGCTTTGGACAATTCCTAGGATATCAGTGTGGGAATGACCACAAAGGCTCAAAGAAGCAGAAACTGATGAAAAGAAGACTAGACCAATGAACACATGTCAGTCACAGAACTGACCACCAAAGATGAAGGAAGGTAGTTCCAGAGGGTTTGTTTATTTGAAGTTCACAATGAAGATGGGAAAATTAAAATCTGTCACTAATTCCTGGATTTCTCCTTCAAATCTTTTGTACTATTCAGTTAAGATTCCAGCCAAAGCCAGGGAACATAGGAGATGTAAAAAGAGGGGTAGAGAATGCAAGGTTCTGTGTAGACAGCCCTTTTATTTTAGACATTTGCACATGTTTATGGATACCTAGTTGCAGTGTGTGTGGGGGGCTCTGTCTTTAGAGATGACCTGCTGCATCTACATGGAATGTATGAAGTTTCTGGAAGGAGAGAGCTCATTATATGAGGACAAACCCCTTCTGCTTGGAGAAACCCACAAAGATCAGACAATTAGTTGGGTAATACTGAAGCAAGCAGATCTTTGCCAGGTGTGTGTGTGTGTGTGTGTGTGTGTGCGCGCATATGTATGTATATATGTGCATATGTATGTACATATGTACATATGTAGCATACATGTGCACATACATGCACATGCAGAAACACATCATGTCTGTATAGAGCTAGGGATGCTGACAGTACAGATCTCAGATCTGTGCTCTCTATTTCCTTGCTGTAAATCTACAACTGCCCCTGATTTCTGCTGGCATCTGAGTTAGCCACTAAAGTCTGGCTTCGGTCAGACTTTTGATGTTAATGTCAAAAATTGGTGGGGCGGGGTGGGGCAGGGGCGGGCCAGAAAAGAACTCCAGAAGACAGGAAAATCTAAAGAATTAAGCAATCAAAGCATTGTTAAAAAAAGAAAAAATCTACATGGGCAAAATGTCTCAGTATCTAAAAGCTCATGCAATTTCAGCCTGATACCCCAAGATGGATCCTTAGAAGCCATGGCAGAAATAAATACTTGATTCCCAATAGTTGCCCTCTGAACTCCACACACTCTGTGGTATTTGTGTGCCCATGTTCACATATACATGCTATACAAAGAGAGATATATGAGAGGAATGAAATGTACTCATATGTGATGAATGTAATAATTCCTGTCAATTAACACGGATGATTTCAGGCAGAAGTACACATAGGTGGCAAATGTCCCGCTCCTTGTGAAGTTTCACAAAGTGCTGAATGGAAGATCTAAACTCATGTGGGATCAATTTGTTCTCCTCTTGGAGATTGATGAAGTATTGAGTTTATTGGGCTTCAACATTAAAGCAAGTTCAGTTTTGTGTTTCAAGTCCTTGTCCCAGCTTGCTGTGTAGGAATGGGGGAAAATGGCTCACTAAAAGTTCTTTAAAAGAAGGTATTATTTATTAAGCAATACAGAAATACCTTCAACTTTTTTTTAAATATAAACTTAGTAATTTGCATTCAATTTGTGGATCTTACATAGAAATTTCAGGCCTTTTCTTTGTAGGATTTCTCTGTAGATAGAAAACCTTCAATAGCCTTTATCTATAAACCTCAATATCAATTCTACCTATGCAGAGCATCCAACAGTGGCTCATGTTTTTTTCTTATAAATAAAATTTTATTGAAACACAGCCTCAACAGTTCTCTTTGGAATTGCCTTCCTATTCAGTGGCATTGCTATATAGTTGCCACAGTGACCCCATAGCCTGCACTAGACTACCACAGTCACACTCTGGTCTTTCAAGTATTTTCAACCCCACTCACTGTCTTCGTGACTACAAACTTTTCATCACTTCTTCATTTATGCATGTGTGTATGTGTATATTTGAATATAGGCTGGAGCACATGTGTACACATGCATACACACACACACACACACACACACACACACACACACACACATTATATGAATACATTCATGCATTCATGTAACAGCCTAAAGACAATCTCAGGTCTTATTCTTAGTAATGCTCTCTCTTTCCTTTAAGACAGGATACCCCATGAGCTTGCAGTTCATCAATTGAGCTAGACTGACTGGCCACTATGCTCATGGGGTCGTCCTTTGAGCAACCTAACTACAGTGCTCCATCCTGACACCTGAGATCCAGCTCAGACCCTCACACTTGAAAGTCCAGCGATTTCCCATGGACTTCCATCCCCAGGCCTCTCATCTCTTCTGTTTTTGCTCAGTGAAGAATCAGAACATAAACACACATCTCAGAGACACTCTGGCTGCAGACTATCTTCAGACTTCTGCCCCCTCCCTTTCTCCCTAGCCTACCCCGTACTCTCCAGTCCTCTGGCCCGTAGTTAATTGAACTAATCTTTGAGGCTTGCTTTCATAGAGTGTTTCCAAAGCATTTAACTCCGTTTTCATAGAAACAGCTCTTTTTCTTACTGCGCTCATTTTTCATCAGTTTACATAATATTGCACTAAATAATGTAATTACAATAACAAGCGCAGCTGGCAGAGGCAGCCCTGGGAACGCATACAACTGACTGTTGGCAAGCAGACACCACAGCGGGTGAGGAGAAAGGTAAACTCATACACAGCAGTCACAGCCTGGGACATTGTGCCCCACTAACATGACTTCTAAAGGTACTGGCCACTATACTACACATTAATCTACCAAGTTTGATAAGTGGAGGTCAGTGCCATAAGATTCCCCCACCTGTCTCTCTCTGTGTAGCATTAGCTTATATGACACTTGCCAGTTTCATAGGTATGTTGGAGGGAGTTATTTGACAAATGTGTGCCTTTTCTCGCTAGCCTGCAAGGTATCAGAGTTTGAGAAATGTATCGGTTTTATTACAGCATTACATCTCTGCTGCGCAGACAGTGACTGGCATCTGGTTCACACTCAAAAATATTTCCTGAATAAATAACTGGATGGAGGCAGGCTTTCCGACAATGAGCTACTCAGAAACTACAGTCAAGAAAATATAGATTTGGAAGGAGTCATGGGGTTTTATAGTTCCTGCTCTGTTCCCCTAAGAATAAGGGAAGGCATGCGTGGATGGTGAAAGAGGGGGGAGTGAGGTGAAAACCTCTGCTCCTGATAGCTCAATTCCAGGCAGGCTGCAAGATTCATTCTCTGATGCCTGGATGAAGGCAATGGATTTAAGCCAAGAAGATCATTAGCAATTTGCATTTCTGCAAGCCACATCACTCTTGTATCTTGCAGAAACGAGAGACTGGCTTCTAACTGGCAAATTAAATATTGATAATGTAGGTAGGTTGTACGACATCTTTCACAAGGCTGGCACTCTGATTTCCCTGTTTCTCAAACTTCAGCCATTTGCATTCAACCACCACCGGTTTTGTCATAACTCTGGGCAATCAGTAACAATGTGCAGCTCATGTTTATCTTGAAAGCAACTCATTTTTAACCTAAATAGCTGTATTTGCCAAGGAAACCTGGCATTGCCACTGCAAAGAGAAAACCAATATCAGTAACTGCAAATAAAGTCTATGGAAAAAAAAAAAACAGAGATACTGAAATTTAACAATGATTTAAAATGTTTCCTTTTCAAGTACTTGCTTTAAGCACCTTACTGCATTAAGCTTCTGCGCACGCGCGCGCGCACACACACACACACACACACACACACACACACACACAGGCTGTGAAATGTCCCACTGGCTCCTACACTTGGTCCTCAGCTGCTGGTGCTGGTCTCAGAAGAAGCAAAACCTTTAATAGGTTGAGCCTGGTTCCAGGATATGTGTTGATGGGAGGTGGGGCTTGAGAGCTCTAGGCCAGCTCCACTGCCAGCTGGAAAAT
This sequence comes from Mus minutoides, assembly GCA_902729485.2. Lineage (NCBI taxonomy): Eukaryota > Metazoa > Chordata > Mammalia > Rodentia > Muridae > Mus > Mus minutoides. Next base: position 641,388 of record LR749673.1, on the reverse strand, counting down.
TCTCTGCTTTCTGATACACCTGAATGTAATAGCAGGTCACACAGCAAACTCTGCCACCATGCTTTGCCTGTCACCAGGAATGTGTCTCATCAGCCAAAATAAATCCTACCTTACGTTCCTTCCTGTCAAGTACTCAGTCATATACAAGAAGGAAGAAATTTAGGCATAAGCAAAGCTGTGCATGTATGCATGCACACACATGCACAGATATAGCTTATAAAATATGAACAATTATTGTCTCCAATGGGTCACACAAGGAGCTGTAAGTCCAGCAGATTCAAAAACTATGCACAGTGTCACAAATTCACAAACCATGCAAGGTTTATAATTACAGCACTGGGTCTAGCTCTAGGCCCCTAATTCTTGACTGCTACATTTTGCAAACAATGCTTTTGAAGTCTGCATAGATGCTCAGGCTGCTGCAGGCTTTAAGCCTAAGGCACATGCCCCACTCTGTTATAAAGAAAGCTTAGAAAGAGTTACAGCCTTGTTAAATCTCTTTTAGTTTAAACTAGGACTTCCTCATCGACATAAAAAGGATTGAGAGAGACTTGGAAAAGGAATAACTTTTTCTCCAAATGATTCACCCTTTCTGAAAGACTTGGTGTTCAGTTCTCTGAAAATTGTATCCCACAGGCTGAGCATTCCACAGGCTGAGAAATTCTATGTTACAAATTCAGTGTGGCACATACATCCCAGGATCTTAGGTACTTCCCAGGATCCTTTGCTCTGCTCTCATCTCCATGTGGAGAAGGTAAGTCTTAGTGTATTCAGTAACCGCTGTCTCCTTTTCCATGATAATTTGCAGCCCCTCGAAATAAAGGCTGAGGCTACTGGGTTTTCTTGTATCCTAGAGGATTAGAGTGAAACTAACCCAGAGGCCTAGAAAGTACAATGTTTATTTTTTAAAAAGTGGAGAGTGGATTGATTCTGTGTAATGACAAAAAAGGAAGGAGAATGAGGAAGGAGGGAGAAGATGAGGAGGAAAGAGAGATAGAGAGAGATGGAGAGATAGGACAAGAAAGGGGGAGGAGGAGGAGATAGAAGAAGAAGGGGAAGAGGAGAGGAAAGAGAAGTAGGGAGGTGAAAGAGGAAAGAACAGGAAGAGGGTGAGAGGTGGGGGAAGAGCAGGGAAGTAGAGATGGGATACAGCAGAAACATGTTGAATTTCTTCAGCCATAGTAGAGAGAGTTAGAGGGGCAATGAGTGTCATTGGACAAGATAGATAAAAATGTCCACCCATAAGATTGATTTGTCAAAATTGAGAGCAGGGTATGGTGCCCCAGGCCTGTAAGTTCTAGCAGTGCTGAGGCAGAGGCAGAGGCAATGAGACTAGCAAATTTTCAAGGCCAGCCTAGTGTACAAAATAAATTTGGGGCCAGCTTGAGCTACAAGCTGAGATGCTGACTTCAAAAAAGGAGGTCCAATTATTAAGCTTTGCAAGCATGACGACCCTAGTTTGATCCCTCAAATCCAGATTCAATAAACAGTATGTTGTGTCCGATTTGTAATCCTAGTGCTTGGGAGGCAAAGACAAGGTGCCCAGCCAGGAGTTGCTGGACAGCCAGCCTAGCCTACTTGATAAGCATCAAGCCCACAGTAAGAAAGCAAGACACGTGATCCTGGAGGAAGGGCAGCTACGGCTGTTTGCTGGCTTTTACATGAACACATACACACTCACACTAGGACCCAGCACAGAAAACAATGAGACACCTCACAGTTATAACACGGAGGATGTTCCCCGAGTCAAATGGAAAAAGAAAACATTAATACATTCTCATTGGTGCCAAAACTGAGCTGTACAAAGTTCATCTTATCAATTGCAAAGTGTTGTATATGAATTTAAAACACAAATTAGTTTAAAATGAGAGATCCAGAGCTCAAACAATAACCTCAAATAAAGCAACCAACCATCTGTGGTGGTATAGGTGGGCTTGGGACCCAGGTCGCTCCTGGAGTCCACATGGGTTCCAACCAAATGATCCACTGGAAGGGTAATGCAGGTACCATGCTTGCTTCTAAACTGCACCCTATGGACAGTGTCTTCATCAAATCAGCAACCCCTCAAATTGCAGACAAGTCCTTCTCTGTCCTCTGCACCCTCTGTTTTCCAAAGCCACATCATTTGCAAAAGAGAACTCAGGGTTGTCTGAATTCTGAGGACTCTATCAAAGCCTCCTGGAGACAGAGGCAACCACTGCACTTTATCTAGCACTGACCTACTTCTGGCCATCCTGCTCAACCACACAAGAGAGAAAAATCAGAAATTCCAATATGTTATTTACTAGTACAAACCAGTCATTCAGGTTGTAGAGAGAAAGCAATGGGAGAGTGCAGTAAAACTTAAAGCAAATATCATTTAAATAAAAATGGAGACAGTGTCTCAGGGGGTCCAGGCTAGCCTCAAACTTGCTTGTAGTCATTTGTAGCCAAGGGTATCCTTAGTTGTTGCTCTCTTCACCTCTACCTCTGAAGTGCTAGCGTCATAGCTACATGCTACCACCTTTAGTTTAAACCATGGAGTACTTCACACATGCAGGAGAACTACATCCTTAACCAACAAACGTCTTGGTGGCTGCCACATGCGGAAATGTCACTAATGCTAGAGTAAATGTGGACTGAGATGAATCATTAATAGAAGCCTGGGTGGGACATTTTATAAAACACATAAGCATAACAAGAAAAGAAAGCTCAGGCCACCACCTCAGTTTCACACAGGTGGATTCATTGTTTTTTGCTATAGGAGTTAACAAACCAGATAACAAAGGGAATTGGAAAATAGAAAGAACTCTAGGAGTCCTGGCCACCTGGAGATTACAGCTCAGTAAATGTCCTTAAATATTACTACCAGTGCACAAAGGCATTATATTCATTTACTGCATTATTCTTCTCAAACACTTTGGTGCATCATGGTCCCCAGGCCTCCTCCTCAAGTACTGCTATGTTTTGAAAAGCCACAGACTCTTTTAATTTTCATAGCAATCTGAAAACACAATGTCAAGTCATAAAGTTCAGTGGAAATGGTATGTCCTCCGCAGTGATATCAAGAGTGGTCAGTTATAGCCTTAAACTCTCTCCCCAAATATAAACATGCTTTGGGGGGGAAAAAAGGCACGCAGAGGTAGGGAAATCCAGACATTTTATAAAACTCCACACAAGCTTATGACAATAAGGATGTCCCACCAAGACATGGTTGAAGGGGGAATGGCATCTCCAGACAAAACCAACAACTCATTTCCAAGAAAAACTTTCATACATCAGACACACTTAAATCTGGGAACCTGCTTTGAAGTAAGAGAATAACTTATCAGGGTTAGCATTCTGGCTTCGTCACCCATGTATACAAATGATAACAAGGTCCAAAATCTATGGATAATTCAAATTCTCCTTTAAAAAAAAAATCCCGTGATAGAAGTGTTGCTCACTAACCCCAGTCCATTGTAAAAGCACATTTTTAGCCACTCAACAAACAGCTAGGACCTCACATCAAGAGGGCAGCAAGGTATCCTCCTGACCTTCCTGATTACTTAGACCACATGTTGTACATAAAACGAGTCTAGTGATGTCAAACAAATTCCACAGGAGAAGTATTTATCGCCAAATCTAAATCAAAAAATCCATATATACTATAATGGCACTTCAAAAGAAGATCTACTGTATTTACCAGTTAGATCAATATGAAATTAGCTGGGATAAATATTGCCAACTCTACCCATCTTGAGATGAAGCCTATTATTTAGACTCCAGGTCTTGAAAGAGACAAGGGAAATTTTGCTTATCAGACAGAAATAGGAAGCAGAAAGCCTGTTACAAGCAGGTCACACCTACCCTCAGCTGCTCTCTTTCACAATTCATCTGTTGCCTCAAAACCTGCAGAACAAAGAAAAGGGAGAGATTGTCAGAAGGTTCTATTGAACAGTAGCATAAAGTCAGGCTTGGGGAGCAGCTCAACAGGACCCCTGGAAAACACAAAAATACTGGCTGCACATATTGCGGTGAGATGGCTCAGTGGATAAAGGCACTTGCCTTCAAGTCAGAAGCTGGAACCCACATGGTGAGATGAGAAGACCAACTTTGACAAGTGACCTAAGGTATGCCATAGCTTGTCCACATATACATATGTGTGTGCGCACATACAATAGATTATAACATATCAAAAGATAAAACAAGGTAGAAGATTGAGGAAAACTTCTGACATCAACATCTGGCCTCCACACACACACACATGTGCATCTTCACATACAGGAATGCCCACATATATGCAAACATACAAGCAGACATGTGCTTCTCTACACACAGGGATGCCCAGACATATGCAGTCATGTGAGCACATATGTGCATTGACACACACAGGTGTTTTCACACAAGCACATATAGACATATCATATATACACATATGTGGGAAAAGATAAGGAGAAAACAGAAGAAAATTTTTACTATTGATGGGCTCAAAAACTGACCAGGCATTAATACTAATAATTTTTCACTAGGTTCAGACAGTAGACTGTTCACTATCATTCTGCATTGCACAATATAGAAATAGTCAGCAAAGGGGAGCAGTATTCTTAAGGGAATGGTTCAGAGGTGCAGGGAAAGAGGGTGGCTTTCTTTGTTCACAGATTCCTCCAGTCCCGTTTAATAGGAGAACAGACTTCCTTAAGGCTGTCTTAGGTTGTATGTGAGAAGACAAACATCAAAGCAATGTTTTCCCCAATGTCAAGTGCTGACAATATCATTTCATGTCCTGGAAATTAGCTTGCATTGAATGAGTTCTTTCTTAATTACTAATTTTGCTTGTGCGTGGTGCTGATGTCTAACCTTGGAGTTTCATGTATGGTAAGCAAGTGTTTCTCCTCTAAATTATACCCTAGCCTTCTCTTCTCTCATTATTTTAAGATGAATATCACTAAGTTGTCTCGCCTTGAGCATATTACGTCATCCAAGCAGGCCTCCAACTTGTGATCCTTCTACTTCAGCCTCTGAGATACTGGGATAACAGATGGGGTTTGATGGTCCAGCCTAGCCAGATGGAAGTAAGAATGACTGTTGGGGATGGTTGTTAGACAGACCACATTGGAGAGAATCTGAGACCAAGGCTTATAGCAGAAAAAAAAAGCCTACTCACAATTTGGTTTCCATCACCACTGTAGGAATGAAGTAGTAGTAGTAGTAGTCCCCCTTTCAAACTCTGCCGGGTGATTTGTGCCTTACCAATGTGCTTTTCTTATCATCCAAAGAGGCTTTATTAGAGTGAACATATGATTTGTTACCCAAACAGGCACAACAGAATGCATTAGCAGTGAGATATTTGGATTTAGCTGGTTACACAGAGGTCAAAGATAGAGAGGGATGCATCTTAGAAAACCAGGTTTGGATGGGACTGTAACACAGACAAAGATTGATGGATGAGCCTTCGATGTAAATAGCAAAGATGGAACTAAGTTCTGCATTACTGACAGGTTATATTGTCTCTTGCTATTTTTCCTTTAAACCACTATAAAATCTTGTAATTCTCAGCCCTTGACAGGGCTCTGGGAGTTCCTTGAAACTTCACTGAAGGATGAGAAACTTTGGCAACCAACTCTTGATGTATATTTTATGTGTTTTGGAGTGAAAGTTTCTTTTTACTTTTCCTAAAACAAAAACAAAAATAAGGATGTTTGCTTAGGATAGACCAGAGACTAAAGTCTATAGCTAAAGATAGAATCGAATACTGTTGTAGGTCATTTCACCTAGAATTGCCTCTGAGAAGGTCTCTTTGGATTGTTTGCTTTGTTGTTGTTGAGTCTTGCATATCCCAGACTGTCCTTGAACCAGCCATGTGGCCAAGGATGATTCTGAGCTGTTGATCCTCCTGCACCTACCTCCTGAGGGCTGAGAACACAGCTGTGCAACCCCAGGCTCAGTGTCTGTGGTGTTGGGGAATCAAACCTAGGCTGTGTGCATTTAGTATTAGGCAAGTACCACCCAACTGATGTGAAGTGCTTGCTTCTCATGCTTAGACCCTGGGTTCAACTACTGGTACCATAAGAAAGAAAGACAAATAGATGGAAAGAAAGGAAGGAGTCTAAATTATACGTAGGTAGTAATGAAAGATAAATTTATAAAACTATAATGTGTGACGATGGGAAAATCAACAATAAAGCATAGTTCTAAAAATTGATGTGGGAACTGTACCAAAAACCCACTTTAGTTTATGAGAAAAAGGCTACAAAATGTGCGAATGTTATGGATCCTATTTTCTGTCAAAATACAGTTCAATTGGCCATTAAAGGGGATATGTAAGGAAGAACGTATTGGGAAGAGATTTTCCAAATTATCAAAAAGCAAAGGAGTTTAACTATATAAATAAACAGAAAATTGTACATTCAAGTGCACTTGAAATAGGCACTTTAGATTATATCTCTGTAATCCTTAAGAAGAAAGAGAGGAAAGTCTACAGGCAGAAAAGATACATGGTGTAGGATGGCGAGGAGTGGCGGTGACTGCTATCCAGATGGGGGTTCCCACTGAACAACAAACAGAGAATAGGAGAGGAAGGTGGATTTAGAATAGGAACCAAGGACTGAGCCTGAAATACTCTCCAGCCTCACACCATCTCTTAGCAGCTAAACCAAGAGAGCTAAGAGCTCGGTAATGATTGATCATGGTCAGACTAGTCCCAGGAGAACTCAGCCATAAGTGCTCACCTACAGGTGCCAAGTCCCAGGAGAAGTTCCCTGGGTTTATCTTGAGAAATCTTAACTTCAGAAAGTAGAGAACCCTCCTTTTCTCTTTCCGTCCCTCCCTCCCCACCATGCCCTCACACTACTGTCTCCTTCTGGGTAATCCCAGGCTGAGTCCAGCACGAGTCATGGGGAAGACCTTCATGACATGAAATGCTGTCCTCCTAAGAGGTACTGTACACTCCCTCATCCTTGCTTTTTCTATTGTCCCATTGTAGTTGGAGCATGAAATGTCTTCACGTGTTCAAATACTTAGTCCCCAGAGAGTGGTGCTGTTTGGGAAGGTTACAGAGCGTTTGAATGTGGAGTGTTGCAGGAAGAACATAACTAGGGAGGGCTTTGAGCCTGGTCTTCTTTCCTGGTCTTTCTGTTTCTGGTCTGTGCTTGAAATGGGATTCGCTGAATCATGCTGTGGCTTCCATGTCTTCCTGCCATGAAGGATGCTATTCCTTCTGGAACTGTTAAGTCAAAATAAATCCTTTCTTCCTTAACTTGCTTTTGTCTGGATATTTTATGACAGCAACAGAAAAGTAACGAAATACTGTGTCTATTCAACAGTCAAATCACAGGTGGGGAAAGATATAAACCCCAAGTTCAAGAAGATTGTTAACTTCCAAGGAGTTAAATTAAAAGAAACCCACCCACCCCCCAAAAAAATATCATGACAAAATTGTTGGAAGTTGGGCAGGAGTAAGGGCTCATTGGGTGAGAATCTACATAGGAACTCACAGAGCCTGTGGCCAGCATACTTGCCGATTCTACAGGTCTAAGCCAGATGTGGTCCCAGTGCTGAGAGAGAACATATATAGCCCCCATCCCTAACCACAACCTATATCCATTGATAACAACTGGCAAGAAAAGATAAGTTTTCTCCATGGAGTCTCACTGGGTATACAAACCAAATTTAAGAGCAGGCCCCATGTCAAGCATTAGAGAGCCAGCACAAAATGAAATCAATAGCATTTGGGGAGAGTTTTGTCTCACAATGATATTTTTGGGGCTCTTTTTATTTATTTATTTATATATTTTTTATCCCTTATAGATATTTTGCTTATATGTTACAGCTTTAAATTTTATTTTAATGCGTTTCCCCCACACACATAAAACTCTCACACATGCACATATACACACACTCATACCCACACTCACATAAATCATACACATATACACACATTCATACACACACTCACATAAATCACACACACACATACATATACACTCATAGACATATGCACACAGATGCACATTCACACACACTCATACACTCACATACCCACACAGTCACATACACACTCACACACAAAAGGAATTTCTGGGAGCTTCTAAAAAACCTTTGAAACAAACATAGGCAAATGATTTAATTGTACATGGAAGTAATGGTACAAATAAACACACCGTTTTCACTTAAGCAATGATACCCATAAAAACAAGGCTTGGAATGGCTCACTGCTTGCTGCCCTTCTGGTGGACTTGGTTCTCCGGTCCCACCTTTGCTAATTCGGAACTGCCTGTAACTCAAGCTCCACCAAATCCATTGTTCTCTTCTGACTGCAGTGAGCATCCAACTTCATGCAAACACATACACACACACATACACCATGCACACACAAATATTAAAAAGAACATTTTAAAAATCTAAAAATAAAGACAAAAGCAAAGAAACTATAGGAAAACACCACTTTTTTATTCCTGAAATAACTTTTTTTTTAACTTTTATTAGATATTTTCTTCATTTACATTTCAAGTGTTATCCAGAAAGTTCCCTATACCCTCCCCCCTCCCGGCCCTGCTCCCCTATCCATCCGCTCCCTGAAATAACTTCTTATCCACAGCTTAAATTCAATGAAGTCCTGGGTTATGGTTCAGTGGTAGAATTCTTGCCTGGCATGTGCGAGGCCTACATTCCACCTTCAGCAATATAAACAAACACAGATAAAATAAGAAAGCAACTGAAAGTTTTCATTGCTAACAGACCTACTCTCCAACCTTTGCTACAGGATGTAAGTCTTCTAAAGAGCAGAGATAATCTACAGGGGACAGGAAGCAAAATGGAGGAAGACAAATAGAAAGACTAAAGTTTCTCATAAATATCAGTAGAAACACAATCTAGGGGTTGGAGATGTGGTTCACAATTAGGTAATGGTCCCCAACCCATGTCAGGTGCCTCACAACTAAATGCCTGAACAACAGCTCGCTCTGCAATCCAACGCCATCTTCTGGTTTCTGCAGATACTACGCCGAGGCACTATATATTCTCCCAGAGCACAACAAGCACATAAAGAAAAAGAAAAAGAAATAAATTAAAAAAACCCCCAAGTCTGTTGCTTTTGAGGTCGTTGAGATATGTTTAATGGATGTCAATTTAAGAAATGACGTTTCTGAGAGACTTTTATGTAGCTCTTCTATCCTGACAGTGTGGAGAGAGAAGGAAATGGGCCTGTATTCCCCCATCGCTAGTGAGATGAAATTAAGCAAACATAGTTGATGGTTGTTGTGTATCAACAGGGTGGAATAATCATAGTAATCAAGATAATTGAAGTGGGGGTTAAGGTTCCAACATTCATGTGAAGTGGTGAAGTACTGATTATCTGTAGACTGGGATATGTAGGTATCATAACCCTTACAGCAATAGCCTTAGAAACAAACTGTGCTATTCCAGGCACCAGTGCCAATAAAAGGAAAAAAAGTAATATACACCAAACATAGGATGTTAGAATAATTGAATGTGTATACACACACACACACACACACACACACACACACACACACACACACACACACACACACACACACACACACACACACACACACACACACACACACACACACACACATATATATATATATATATATATATATATATATATGGATTCTGACCCCAAACACCATACTTAATACAAAAATTAACTTCCAATAAGTAGACCACAGATTCTAAATGAGGAACATACAATTAAGCAGGTAATATAGGGAAAGCTGCTAATGCTTTCTTCTTAATGCTGGTGTACAGTTCTCAAGTTACTTTCTGTGACAGGTGGCACCTTCATATCAGAGCTCTAAAAGTAGACGTGTGTTTTATTTTTTAATGTTCAGTGCTAAAGCTAGCTTTCATCTGTACTAATTAAATACAATGCTATATACCAGGACTAGAAACTTTATGTTCTTCTGTCTTTAAAAAAATAACAAAGGTCTGCCAAGCAGAGGCTGGCCTATGCCATGCAAGGTGAATCTATACTGTAATGTTTTTTGCTATAGAACTTATTGAAAGCAGAATTCAACCATAGTCACGTAAATCAAAAGTAATATAAAAAACTTTGCCTTTTCAATGAGGTTACTAAAGAAAAAGACTGTGGGGTGAGACAAGGATTTTCTCTTGAGTTAACACACTTTGCTCTTTGTTTGCTTATGTTTGTTTGTTTGTTTGTTTGTTTTAATTATCCTTCAAGACTTTGCTTGTTCTATCCATATCCTGGCAATAAAATCCTATTTCAGGTCTTCAGCCTAATTCTCTGTATTGTACATCTCTTATGTTCAACTACTACCCATGATTGTGCACACACATCAGTCATGGAAGAGACAACTTATTTGCATCTTTGATGACTATGAACACAGGCTAGGTTCCTCTCGTCTTTGTGCTTGGAGCATTGAGTACAGATACATGGTTTGTTCTTTACTGTCTACCTAAGGATCAAGACCCAATCCTGAAAAGGTGGCTAAATCCCAGCAGAGTCTCTGTTACAACAGCACTCCTCCCCAAATGCCCCAACCAAGGTTCAAGCAGGTTCAGAGGGCCCATAAAGGCATTGCAGGGTCCTGTAAGGCTCTTATTCTTTCAGTGGAGCTAGGGAGAGAGCTCATCTAGTAAAGGGCATGAAGCTCTGGGTTCAAGTCTCATTGACTATGCTTCCACATTTAAAAGCTGGGCGTGGTAGAATGGTTCTGAAATCCCAGTGATTTTATGGAGGCTGATGGATCCCTCATCCTTATTTTCCAGTGAGCTTGGAATACTTGAGGAGCTCCAAAGCAAAGAGGGACCCTGTCTCAAATAGCAAGGTGGCCAGCACCTAAGGGATGACCATAAAGGTAGCTATCGGGCCTCCACACTCATCCGCACACACAGTTTCTCCACCACAAGACTGGATGTTTAAGGGAAACAAAAGTCCCTGTAATTTCATTCCTCGGGTGATAGAAGAGACCCTTATTCTGTAGTCTGGAAAAAGCCAGCCCTGAAAACTACCTTAAATGTACACTTCACTAAATGTCACTTCATTTGGAAACTAAGTCATGGCATTTTTTCCCCTTCCCTTGGCAGTAATGCACAAAGCCAATATATTTTATGGCCTAAATGAAAAAAGGGAAAGTGGAAGGTCGGGCGTTGCTCCTTTAAGATGCTTCCGGAATCAAATACCACTCTCAATAGGGCTGCCAAGTAAGCGCTTATGAAAGGTTAGAACTGCAGCAATAAAGCAGCGCATGCGGCCTTTCACTCTTCTGGGTGTATGGGGCTGGTTAATAGCCTGGATTCATCTTCCTCCACTGTCTGTCTTCAGCTAGGCAGCAAGGCGATAGATACCCAGCTCAGCTATTCTCACCAACCCCATTCTGTGTGTGTGTGTGTGTGTGTGTGTATGTGTGTGTGTGTGTGTGTGTGTGTGTCTGCCCTGTTTATCTCCTTCTCTCTTATATAGTCACTGTACATGGTGCATGGTTTTAGAAGGATATTTTCATACAAATATATAATATGCTCAGACCATAAACCATCTGTTCATCCATCCATGCTGCCTTCTTCTCTTTATTTCTGTTCCTTTGTTACTAGTAGCTCCCTTTGTTCTCTGGATGCTTTTGCTTCTTGTTAAATGCCATATACAGCTGCATGGTTTTATATATCAGTACAAGAAATCTAGGATGCCCCCCAAATGAAAAGAAAACATAATGTTTTCTTTTCTGAGACTGGCTTAGATTTGCACCTATTCCCCTCAAAAAACATAGCTTGACTCTTCATTATGGTTCAATTCTATATATGGTTACATCATGAATAGATCTCATTTTCCTCCTCAGTTCCCCTGTTTGTGAGATGTAAGTTTTTTTCTAGAACTTATATTTGGTGAATAGTGCGACAAATAAACATGGATGGACAAGTACTTGTGGAATACATTGAGTAGATAGTAAAGACCCAGGAGTGGTGTAGCAGGACCATACCATTCTGTAAGGTTAGCAGAACCATTATTACTTGAATGAAGAATCTCTGTGCTTATTTCCATAATGTCTGAGCTGGTTTACTTCCCACCAACAGTGTGCAAGAGTTCTCTTCCATATGCTTTGAAGTTTCTCTTTCAGTCCTTCCTGTCTCAGTACCAGCCTACCTTTCCCTCTCCCTCTCCCTCTCCCTCTCCCTCTCTCTTTTCTCTCTTTGTCTCCCTCTGTCTCTCTATCTGTCTGTCTCTCAATAAATCAGACTAGCTCTGTAAGTATGTGGACCAGAGGTTCAAGTCTTGAGGCTTCCCTCTTCACGAGGATGGTTCTTAGAGTCTGTAAAACTATCTGTTCATTGCTGCACAGATAGTGAGCATCTTCTGGATGCTATTGCTTTAGGCAGTAGAAAATAAATTGTTAGGTCTGCAGAGATCCAGTATAGTGGCACATACCTGAAATCCCAGTATGTCGGAGGCAGAGGAAGGAAGAATTCAAGGCTGAAGGCAGCCTGGGGTATAGAGTGAGATGGCCTTAAACATATATTCTCATGTACACACAGGGGTGACTCTACTGGAACTCCCCATCTCCTTCAAAACATGGAGATATCCTCGACAATTTTTATCACATAAAACATTTCACAGATTGAACTTAAGAAAATACTCAGAGCACATAATGATAGGAACATCCTAGCCTCGGAGAGTGTAAGAATACAACCATGTTTTCTCTTTTGTGTGTCAGACCATGCACACAGGGAAATAATCCAAATAAATATTCAGGATAGAAAAAGAGAGGAATGCAAAGCTCAGGGGGATTATGGACATGCAATAATTAAGTAAAGGAGAAGAGTCAAACATAAGAGGAAATTGGGTAGAGATCAACTTGCCTTGTGAAAGCAAGAGTCAAAGACACCGGATAAATGAATGGACAAATAGACGTCCACGTTTCCTTGTTTGTAGTACACGGCGTTGGAGAGCCCCATTTTAAGAACGATTGTGAATCATTTTTAAGGATAGCAACAGAACATTAGCAACACAGAACTTGATAAATCAAATCAAGAGGAGGCTCTGTGCATGTTTCAGCTTGGCTGTGCTAGTAATTATTATAAATTCTTCTGAAGCCACACAGAATTCCCTGTAAAAATAGTTCCCAGAAAACCTCGGGGGAAAGCATGCTTTGCCTTATTCTTAGTGTATTTTGGATTATCCATGCACTTAACTGATAAAGGTAAACTCAGCACCAAGGTTCTGTTTGCACTCTCAAAACAGTGCTAACAAAAGGACTACAGCTATCCCTGAAGCATCGTGCTTCCCTAGAACAGGTCTCTGAGAAAGAGAGGGTGCCAAGAGCCAAATGATGATGAAGAGGGCCATTAAGATCTGTCTATGGGCAGGACTTGTCCATCACACTGACAATCACACAACTCTTTTGGTTGCCTGCAGAAGTTTGAGCCTCTAAGCAAACGGGAGACAAACTTATGAGACCTTTCTCCATTCTGGAGATCTAAGGTTTCCAAAGGTTGTTGGAGGAGGTGTGTGGGATGTCTGTAGCCATGAGCACATATATAAAGGCCAGAATCCTTATTACCTTGAGACATGGTTCCTCACTGACCCTTGAAACAGGTTGGTGGCTTCAATAATCTGCCAGCAACCCTCCAGTCATCTACAACCCCCATGCTGGCCACCCAGCTTTGTATATGTATAATGAGGAGTGGAACTCAGGACCTCATGTTTGCACAGCATCTTCTCTTACCCACCAAGCCATCACTCTAACCCCTATGGATTCTCTATTGTATGAAAATTAAACTATCTATATCAACTTAAAATCAAACTAAAAGAATTAATTTTTTTTTCCTCAGTCTGACTTATGAGGAAATAGGAGAAATATTTTTCAAATGCCCAAATTTATGAAGATCTAAAACCCCTGAACAGAATTTTAGTCAGAATTGGCTATAACCAAATTATTATTTTAAAATATATATCCAGCAATGTAGTATATCTTCTGACTAGTAAAAGATGGGATTGTTTATGTCTGGTCAGCAAACTGAGATGCTGTCTTCTACTCCAATGACTATTTGTTTTTGTTTCAAGGATGGAAAGTTTTTAATGGTGGCCAATGCTTAGGATTCAGAACAGAGAGTAAGAAATAATTAATTAAAAAGAAATAAAATACGAAAGCACAATAGTGAGTCAAGCCAAACATCATTAATCGACTCAATTCTGGCTTATGAAGTACCAGTGAAAACAAACATTGCTTCTCTCTAACAAGGTAGGGACTGGACGCAGCTTAGCCCTCCTGTATTACTTTCATTTCAGCAATAGGGAGAACTAGACTGTGATACTGAAACCTTGTGTGCTTTGCTTAGAAATACAGTGCCTATGGGAAGGGGAAGAGGAAGGCAAGGCAAGGCGAATCCACATTCTAAGTACAAAAAGACACAGATCCTATTGATGGAAAGGAATGCATAAGCCCACATGTTGAACATATCACCACAGTTAATTTATGGCTCACAGTCTTTGGGAAAATATTATTTAGCAAGTTTCAAAATCTTAATGGACTGAGTAGCACGAGGCCTGTGATGAGGTACCTGGAATGCAGTAAGGAAGAGTAAGGCCCTCTACAGCCATTTAAAGTCTGTAACACTGGATGCCCATGGTACCTGCATGAACACTGGATGCCCATGGTACCTGCATGAACACTGGATGCCCATGGTACCTGCATGTTCTTGCTGCTTGGATGCTTGCAATGATTGGATGCACCTGGTACTTGGATGTTTATGGTACTTACATCAGGAGGAAAGTAACATCCTTGGATATTTTGAGTCATTCTTAACTCTGTATTGTAGGTCATCAAGTGAAGTAAAATATAATTTTTGTTATTAGAGGGACACTGATGCCCCTAGAATTCAAAAGATCTTCAGATCCCAGGTTTTAAGAGCATTTGCTTCAGACCAATTATTTTTGTACTATTTCTTCTCTCGTGCATGTGCTTGCTTTTTAATCAGAGAGTAAAGTCTCCCAGGTCTGAAACAAGTATGTTTAAGAAGAAAGATGAAGCAGAGAACCCTAAATGAAAGGTAGTTGCTCTCCAAAATCAGTGCTGAGGGTCTGATTTACTCTGCCTCCATCCAGCACCCAGCTGCTTACTGCAAGAAAGTCCCTTCTTGGAGTTCTGAACTTAAGGCTGCATACGGGTCTTGGAACAAAAGGGCAGCTCCGAGCTGTTATGACCTGTAAACACCTCAGGAGCTAAGCCAGAGAATATCTCTGGACCAGATCACTTTCAAGGTGAGAAAAACATATTGCCTATTTTTTACCCTAATAATAAACTATCACCCCAGGCATACTTTTATTCTATAGATTTAATAAGGTATTTTGTGAACTGAGGCAGAGGAGAGTTGGAACAAACACTTGTCAAACATGGCAAAGGTGATTTCTGTTTGTTTAGGTGGTAGACACAATTGCCTTTCCTTTTCCCCATAATCAAGGGTTATAATTGCCCCCTCCAAGCTTTACCCCAGCCATTTGCTCAGTCCAAGAATATTCAAACAATACTCATGAAAATCTCCTGCAGAACTAAAACACTTTGGCAGGTTTCCCTGGACCAGTCTCCCGGGACCATCATTACCCTACAGCCAGAGAGGAGCAGTTCTCATGTAGCATGAATATCACAATTCAGATTTCCCATCATGCTCCCTGCCCACTGTTAGAGCTAGGAAGGAGTCAAGTTGGACAGGTGGGCTATTTGCATACCATTTGCATTTATCTACTATGGTAGAATGTAGGTTCTCTAGACAGTTTCGTATTAAGATGCTTTAACTAGACTAGTTTTGTTGTTTCTTTCTCATTGGATGTTACAATGTTCTAATGATAATTGTTATCAGAGTTAATAATTTAAAAAATCTGCTTCCCAATTAAATACATGCACCCTAGACCCACAGACTATGGCTTCTGTCGGCAAACAGCTTGATGATATTAACGGGCAGACATGTATCAAACATCTTAAGTGATCAGAGTCAAACAATAGAGAAAGCTTTTCAGGTTTCAGTCTCAAGTTCACTGCTTATCTGTAAGCCGCCTGCAGCCTACACTAACTGGGTTCCTGAGGGGGAGGCCTGAGCTGTATGGGAGGGAACAGTTGAGAGAAATATGGAGGCCAAGACAAGAGTACTCTAATCAAAGTCCCAAAGTTTATTGAGGGTCTGTGCTTATAAAGAGAGTAGGCCCATCCCTTGCCAGTTCATTCTTGGTGCCTGGATCTAGCCTGAAGACAAAGTACAACATGCAGGATGTGTCTCCGGAATGTCTCAAGGGTATCTCAGCAGGGAGCAGCGTTCTGGAGAACTGTAGCAGTAGTTGACATAACAATAGAAGCCAACTAAGTTGGAAGACTATACAGCAGGTGATCTCATTTCAGTTGTGGGGAGGTCTGAATCAGCCTGCTTCGAGGCTGGGGCAGGGGGTTTACTTATTAACTTAGGGACAAACATTCTGACCTGGGCCTGTCTTGTTCCTCAAAAGGTCACACATGAACTTGAATGAGCTCATATATGCAAAGTACTTAAAATGTGAAAAGCACATAACTATTATAGCCCAGAATACATTCTATTAGTTCCTTTTCAAGTAATTGGTACACAACTGAGATGGTGATCTTGAATGCGTTGGTGAGCTTGAATGTGATGGTGAGCTTGAATGCAATGGTGAGCTTGAATATGATGGTGAACTTTATTCATCTGCTTGGTATAATCTAAAATTCGCTGGAAGGAGAGTCTCAATGAGGAATTTTCTGTATTGGGCTAGCCTGTAAGAATATCTGCAAGGGAACCTGGATATTTTTAATTAAGTTAATTGATGTGGGAAGGCCAAGCCCACTGTGGGCAGCACTATTCCCTGGCAAAGAGATCCTGATCTGTGGAAGAGTGGAGACCTCTATCTGAGTACAGGCTGGCAAGAAAGTAAATAAGCATTCTCCCTCTGCTCTTCATTGTGGATATAATGAGGTTAGCTGTTAGATGTGCCTTGATTTCCCCTACAATAATGGACTATAATTGGGCATTGTGAGCTGAAATAAGCCGCTTTATTACTTGTCACTTTTTATCAGAGTATTTTATCACAGAAACAGAAATCAAATTAGAAGAGCATCACTTCTGCTTTTGCTATGATTTGTTCTCCCACAATGGTATTGAGATGCTGTGGCCACAGACAGAGAAAGTAGAAAACAAGCATTTGCAAAGCCATTTGCAAAGCAATGGATACTCTAGATAGCTGTGTGCTAGGATCTTAACAGCCCATGTCCATGGATCAGAAAGAATGTCAGCAGAAAGAAATTATGTAGCTACTCCTGTGCTACTGTGAAGAAGATGACCAGTGTCCTAGCAGACTAGTTCTCCAAACAGAGATGAAGGGACATGAGTGACATTGTCATCTAAGGCCCTGAGGTGGACATCTGCTGACTGGCTTTCTGAGCTGTGCTGCCTTCAGCACCTGAAGAATCTTTTACAGCTTGGAGAGATCTTTCTATTCTTGATTTCCAAGACATTAAAGAGTGCCATGGTCAAGAAGTGGACATGACTGTGCAGCCCAGAAAGCCTGAGGATTTCTGTTTTCTAATTCTCCTCTTCAGTTGTCAGGAAGGGACAAGGATTGCTCTTGCCACATGGGTGTGTATGTGCAAAGTCTAGTTCGATGCATTTCTCTGTGTGTATGTGTGATAATGTGTTTGCGTGTGTGTTTGTGAATGTGTATGACTCTGTGTGAGTGCACATGAGTCTCTCTCTCTCTCTCTCTCTGTCTCTCTCTCTCCCCTACCTCTGCCCATGTGTGTGTGTGTGTGTGTGTGTGTGTGTGTGTGTGTGTGTGTGTGTACACTTAGGCACACATGTATATAAATTCTCTTTCTGAAAAGGTACTTGAAGATGAACAATTCAGGAGTCATTAAACCCCTAAGCTTAAGGAACAGTTTTGGGAAGACTGAGGATATCAAAAGGTCCAAACGACAAGGAAGCATTTCTATAATTTGCAGGCAATTTACTTGAGGAATTTAGGTCAGCTGGCTGTTTGCTTTGTCGTCTCCAGTATTAATTAGACACTGGAAGTAATGATGGAGCTCAGAGAGCTCTTCAGATCTAAAATAATAATAATAATAATAAACCAACAGAGTGGAGTTTTACCTTCGGAAAGAAAATATTTTCCCAAGGAGCGCTCTGAAAGTAAAGGAGAGCAGGCAAACCTCGCAATTAAATCCTGCAAATGTGCTCTTGAAATAATCCCAGGGGAAGCCTTATCTGTACTTAATATTCAAATAAATATTCTTTTGTGTGCTGAACATTCGATAGGGTGCATTTTATTTAATTTAAGTGAATAACATAATCAGTGTGGCGAGGAATCATGAGAGGGAGCAGGACAGCCCTTTAACTAGGATAAATGGAGTGCTGGGGAACACAGTGGATGATGGTGAGGAAGCAAAGGGAAGTGGCAGGATCTTAAGCATAGGTTATTCCAGGAGTGTCCCAGGGAACCTCCATCCCCAGAGTGGAGCTGTACATCAGTAGCATGGCCATGTCTTGAAGCTCATTAGCCATGAAGTATCCCAGACCCAACTCCAGATCAATGGAATGAGGATCTTCTGAGATACTCTAGGGAATCATGCTAAACAAGAGAAGAAAAATAACAGCATGAGGAGAGTTTTCCCAGAGTTGGTGGTATCTGTGTTCTCTTGTTCTACACCAAAGCGAGGCCACTAGCTCACTCTCAGATCTGACCAACATTCGCACATCCTCTCATAAGACTTCTGCAGGATGCAGCTCTGTTAGCCACAAAGTTTTGTATGATACAACTTTCCCATAGCCACATCACCAAGCAAAGCATCACTAGGAGGCATTTAGTGGAAGAACTTGTGAGAATTTACACCTATTCCACATTTTCAAAGAAACCCAAAGATACAGATTTGGGCATTTTTCACAAACAGGAGTCAAAGTCCTATTTTGTGGGATTTTAAAAAGTGAAGGCTCCTCATTGTGATGGAACAGAGTCTATGATCAAGTGTCAACAGAAAACAAATCCGTTCCAGCCGACTCCTGGCCTCCACAAAGGCAAGGCAATTTTACAGCGGCCCATTTTTACCCAGGTGGAGCATGGACCCTGTGCCAGTTTGATTAGAAAATGGCTTACAGGTAGAGCAAGCCCTTCTATTATGGGGAGAGCTGTGCTAATGAATCCTGGAAATGGAAGCGTGTAGCCATCCCTTTTCGGATCTGTAAGCCAATTATTATATTGGATCTTGACTTCCAATATTTCTGCAGGTTTTGAGGCAGTGAAGCCCTGCCAAGCAATGAGCAGATACGAAGCCATTTCTCAGGACTGAATCTCCACTCCCAAGATGCCTCTTCCCTTCCCCTCCTCCTCTCCTTCCTTACCCCTTACCTCCCTACTGCCTTTCTGATGTTTCTCTTTTCTTCCTTCCCTTATCTCTCCTGCCTTACTTCTTCCTCCTTCCCTCTCTTCTTTCTTTTCTCGTAAATCTATCCATTTTTATTTCCTTTATCCCTTTCTTTTTCCCTTCCTTCTCCCTCCCCTCCTTTTACCTCCTCCCTCCCTTCTCTCTTCTGTCTTGCTTTCTGTTTGTTTTCCTTCTCATCTCCTTACTTACATTCTTATTCTTTACCTTTCTCTTTCCTTCAGATCTCCTGCCATTCTTTTGTTCTTCCCTTTGCTTCCTTTTTTTCCTACTTTCCCTTTCTCCCTTCTCTCATTGTCACACTTAGAAAACATGCTGCCCCACTACAAAGGTGGAGGGAAGTCCTGCTTGATGAATTCTCAACTCTTCCCCTTCCATATACAAATCCTCCCTGTGTCTTCTCAAAATTGAGCCCTGCCAGCTAGCTTTGGGGACTGAGCTCTGTGCTTTCTTGTATTGTGGTGTGGCAAATCCAAATACAGTGGGTGAGTCAAAAAACAATAAGCTGTCAGAGACAACAGAAATTGTAAAAGCAGCTTGGAGCAAACCTAAAGTCTGACAACATGGGTTTGAATCCAGAACTTGGCCTCTTACTGGGCTCTGAGCAGGTGGCTTGGCTGGTATGAGCTTCCAGGAGTTCATCAGAGGGAGTATGAATAATGGCATATTATAGAGTTTTGACTAGGTATGTGTGTTTATACCTCAAAAGCTCTTTAATCATTTCTTGGCCCTAAGTCATTATTATATAATGCTGGTTAAATAAAACAGTTACAATGAATGGATCCAGAGACTTGCCTTATCTTCTTTGTCCAATTGCTTGTATTTTAACCAGAAAAATACTGTGTGCGTCTCTCTGTGTCTATGTCTCTCTGTGTGTGTCTGTCTCTGTCTGTCTGTTTGTCTGTCTCTCTCTCTCTCTGTGCGTGCGCGTGCACGCTCAACTGTATACACTGTGACTGACAGTAAATTAAGATGCAGGTCCCACCTGCAGGAAGCACCCATTCTCACAACAAGTCGGGGATCTTGTTCTTGGCACTGTGAGGTCTGAGCAGAGCTTGGAAAAGAGGAGTCATGAAATGAAAGCAGTGTCCTGCTCCCACCAAGGATCCTCAGGAAAGCCCAGTGATGAGAAAAATGGAACAACTTTCAGGTTGTGTCTGGTTGTGGTTGGGCTCAGCTTCTTCAGATAGACTCACTACAGACCCCAGGGCCCATAGTATCTACATCAGAGGAAGTCCAGCAGCCAGGGTATCACAGCCTTTCCTGGAGACACTGTTGCTGTGCATTCAGGAAATACCACAAACTGCCAGAAAGGACCAGAGAAGCAGGGACCAAGCATAAGCTTTCTCTAACTCTGAGGCACAGGTGGACCAGTGCTCAGTGGTGGCAGGAATGTAAGGTTGGGTATAGAAGAAGGAAGAGTTGGTGCTTGCCTTGCTAGCTAAGGGATGCAGGAGTAGTTTGATGGGTCAGTCGGGCACTTCCAAGGACTAGAGACTCTCTTCCTCTATCCCTGTATAGAAATAGCACAGCTGCAGAGAGAGGGAAGGAGAGAATCCCCAGGGGTGCTGTGGTGATAAGTGTCAATATGTCTAAAGAACCAAGTGTCAGAGGCAGGGAAACAGGGAGGAAAGTCTAGGCTTCTGATTTAGAAATATAAGCATCCTTTTCCATCCTTTTTCTATTGAGTAACACAATTTCAAAAAGTCACTTAAATCTCTTTGTAAAACAAAGGCACACAGGTGAATTTTCTACTTTAAGACAGCCTAGCAGTACTGTCTACTGTACAGTACGTAGACAGCCTAACAGAACAGACTAACAGAGCTGTGAAGGGACAAAAGCTATACCAGGCTGGAGACTGAAGTGAGTGTCCTCACATCCTGGGACGCAGTGAAAAGCTTCCTGCCTTCCCTTCTGCCTTGAACTCTGGCCATAGCTTGTAAAGAGCATGCATCCCTAATCTGCACAAAGCCCCTGTGTGGGCTTCTCCTGTCCCTGATTCTCTCTTTGCACTGCCCCCAGGATCTGATCCAAATAGAGACTGGAGCGTGCACTGGCATCCCTTAATCTGGCTTTACCCACCCACCTAGGACAAAGCTACCCAATATGTCCAAGTGTTGCAGGAAAACACTTGGATGAATCCAGAGCCCCCTTTTCAAGCTGGATACTTTTCTGCTTGGGTTTGTGAATCCCAGACCCAGGGCAGCATTAGGACGAGGCTGCTGCAGTTTGAATCCCTGCGTCGCCATCTGCTGGTCACTTCCTCTTAATACTGATGATCTTTAGGCACCTGCACTGGAGCCCAGCTATAAGTCCTGACCACCTGATCCAGAGGACCAGCATTCTTCATATCAGCGCCTTCCCAAACATACGCCTTCTAGTCAACACCACTTAAACTCACAGTCTATAAGCACATGCCATTTCTTCTCTACCAGGAGCTGGGAAAAGATTAAGCTGCATTCCTTGGGACAGGTCTGTTTTCATCTCTGCCTCTCCATGTGACCCTATGAACCCCACAGCTATTTCCCCACCAGGCCTCATTTCCTTGTCCACCCAAGAAGAAGTAGAAGGAGGTGATTTTTAAGTGCATTTTCAATTTTTGCTTTCTGTAACCTGGAAAAACTCCAAGCCCTTGCAAATGCCACTCTGGCTGAAGAACAGTGTGAATTGGGAACAGTAGTCATGATTACACACTGGAATGGGCCTCACAACAAGGCCAGGAAGAGCGCTATGGGGTAACGGCCAGGCCACAAGGCAAGGATGGGCAGCCATGCTCTAAGCTCTATGAATATCGAAAACAGAATCAGCAGAGCACACATCCAATATCAGCCGATCCCTTGCATACCAGCATGTGCCAGATGAGCAAGGATCTTCCAACATCTGCAGGAAGTTTTGCACGAGGGCTTATAATTATTGCCTATTATTAAAAAGTGAGTGAGAGAGAAGCTATGGATTATAAATTCATGGTAGATTATGTTTTAATGTTCCCAAACAGAATAATAATTGCTAAAACTGCTTTGGGTATCAAGCTTCATTGCACTGAACTGAACTCCAAGAATTACTATTACTGTTATTATTATTATTATTTTAAAATCATTTATGGTACTGGGATGGTATGGTGTTACTATGGTATCCTCTGTCATGGTACTGTGCCCCACATGCATTGAGGTCCAGGGCAGGACATGAGTTCCAACACTATAAATTAAGGTGTGATTTGTAAATGCTTCATTAATATTTATTAAATGATGATTAGATGCTCTTGCAATCCTTAATAAGATATTATAAACCATGTCATTAAAATGCACTAAGAGCACATTCTTAGTGAGCCACACCATAGCCTGCTGTTAGGAGATGCCCAGCTTTTTATGATTTTCTTCCTAAATCCTTTCCTAAGATATGATGATCATGATGATAGAGAAACTTAAGTGGCTATCTGATCAAAGTGTTCCCCCAGGAGGGAGGTGGATAGCTCCCCATATAGAAGTCGAAATAAGGAGCCTTCCACACTTTCAGTTCAGTTTCTAGAATCCCCAACTTTGATACTGCTGAAGGATCTGAAGGATAAATATAAAAGTACACTCTATGAAATCCTCAAAGAATTAACAAAAATATTATTAAAAAATAAGAACAACCCAAGAAAGTCAATTTTGTTCCTTCCACTGTATACATCCCAGGTATTGAACCTGAGTCATTATGTTTGGTAACTAGCATCTTTACCCTCTGAGCCATCTCTCTAGCCCAAAAGAACATTAAGCACATGGCCAGGGCTTTCTTGTCTCATTTTGCCTATTTCCCTTTGTTTCCCCTGCTCTCCTTTGCTAGATATGAGATCCACAATGTGCCAGGCTTATAATATCACTGCTCAACAAAACCACTTGACTTTATTTTTCAAATTGGAGCTTCACTGGAATTATAATGAATAAGAATTGGCTCCTCCCCCAACAACAAAGAAAGGAAGCAGTGCACTGCTCTTTGGCCTCCTTGAGCTACTAAGAGGAGAGCTGGTAAGAAGAAATGGAAAAATGTTCTGAGGTCAGGCAGACTTGGGCTCATCTCTAGCTTCTCTAGAAAAATGGCCTACAACAAGTTACCTAACCTCTCTGGGCTCTGTTGGCTCATTGTCTCTACTTGTGGATGAGCTTGTCTTCCTCAGAGAACTAGGAACTGTCAACAGAAAGGCTCCTGGTGCAAAACTGGAATAAGGTAAATGCCTAGAAAATGACTGTGCTTTTGTTATTTTTATTCTCTTATCATACCATCTATAGTCACTGGGGTAAATATAATGTTGAACTTTCACTTATGTCTGGTCAAATAATCAGAAGGCAATGGCCTTCCACACCAGATATGGGTACAGGACCTTAGAAGGTCTCAAGTCTCTCAGGAACCATTCCTGGATCCCCCACATCCATATGCATTGCTCTTCAGAGAGGATAACCATGAATACCCCAATGGGCCCAGTTTGCCTGGCGTTTAGTCACTCACTGGAGCTCTGGAATACTGGGAAAGTCAGTCTTTTGACTCACTGTTGAATCAGTGTAGAGTTAGAGCTCTCTTTTCATGGCTTTCATCTGTCTCCAAAAGCAGAAGCAAGACCTTGAATGCCAGTGGCTCCTCCATCCCGGAAAGCTGGAGTCTCCCTTTTGAATTCTCTGTAGTGTTCTACTGATCTCAGAGCGGCTTCTTCCTTGCTTCTGTGTCACAGAGCACACCGGTGACACATATTTGGGGGAGTCTGTCTTTTCCTTTGAAATTTGAAAGATCTGGGTTGAAATCCTCCCTTTGCATCCTGGTAGCTATCAGACTTAGATTATCATAGTGCCTTTCAACTGTCATGCTGTTCTTACTCTATAAAACATGGATAGGAAATGGTACCTTGATGTTATAATGATAGCAAGGGTGGGAGACACATGCCTTAGCCACTAGTCACTGTTCTCTCGCTACAAAGACGCCATGGCCAAGGCAAATCTTAGGAAATAAAGCATCCAATTGGGTGCTCTCTTATAGTTTCATAGGTTTAGTCCATTATCGTCACGGCAGAGTATATGGCAGCACATATGGTTTTGGAGCAGTAGCTGAGAGCTATGTCCTGATCAGCAGGCAGGGAGTACCAGGGCCTGGCACAGGATTTTGAAGCCTCAAAGCCCAATCCTACTGACATACATTCTCTGACAAGGATATGCCTCTGAATTCTTCCAAACCTATGAAAGAGTTCCACTCTCTAGTGACTAAGCTTTCAAACACATGGGCCTAAGGAGAGCATTTTTATTCAAACCACCTTAGCGTATAATTTAAGTTGGCAATTTTGCAATCTGCATATATCATATTACACATTCATACATACTATCACTTAGCTCATTATATCATACTGTAAAGTTCAGTAGTGCTTCCCCTATTTAAGGCTTACATGTACCTAAAATTTTCAGGAAGGTGTTTAATGAATTATAAACATATTCTTTATTTGTATCAAGTCTGCAGTATTTGGTCAAAACCATCTATCATGCCTGAAACCAGAATATGGCCATATGTCTCCACCATAGGGGAAAAATCTGACCTATGGATCTGGTTATTTGGTACTAACCATATAACAATGTAGTCAACTTTTCCTTTGGCTTGATTTTGGAGTTAAGATGCTCTAATCCAAGAAGGGTAGATCGATGTATTCAGGGAGCAAGAATAAGGACTATAAACGGCCAGGGTAGCAGAAGGGTGTGAGCAGCTGAGTATTAGCATTAATCTGTTTCTCAGGGTAGCATGCTTCTGCTTCCAAGTGTTATGGGGCATCCAAAACATGGATGGACTCTTAGGGATCCAAATACTTAGGGCAGTGAAATGGCACAGGAGGTTTGAATTGTCTTAGCCAATGACATTTGAACATACACATTAGTCCAAAGCAAGACAATCCAGCCAGTCAGTAAGATCTACGGGATCAAAGCAGTGCATGTTGGGGAAGAAGAGAAACTTGAGTGGATGCTAAGTAAGGAGAACAGCCCTCTCCTCCCATCATACTTACACTAATTCATTTATTCAGCAAGCAGGACGCCCTCAGTGAGTTACACATTGCAAAGCAGTAATGAGGAAAGCAGGAATGTAGAGACTCTACTGGGCTTGTGGTTCCAAGAGAGAAAAAATGGCCCCCTCCTCTACCAAGCCCTTTCATTATGATACCATATGGACCAAGTTCCACTTCATTCATTTATATGTCTATCTGTTAACCTTTCATGTTGACCACCCCATCTTTCATTTGGGTGAATAAAACAGAGGCATTTTCAAAGTTCTATTTTACTTTATTATTTGATTTTATTGTTCATGGGCAGCTAAGTTAGAAATCATTTTAGAATTATAGAAGAAAAGGCAGAGGATGACAGTGAATCCCCATATGTCCCACCCCTGGCCTGAGAGTAGACAGCTTATGGGAAATAGTCTCTTGTGTGGTGGAAGCTGCTGAAACAAGATATGGAAGGACCCATCTATCTGGTCTAAAGGGCACCCTGGAGTGTCTGGGAAGAGGCACCTTGTTTTCTGTCTTAAAAGTCCAGGATGGAGAGAATCTGGGAGGGCCGTCTCAGGGTATGAGAACTAGATTCTGGAGATGAGACAGGCAACAGAGTAGGACAAACCCTCAGGAGAAGAGAGAAGGTCACTTTGTCACCAAACCTTGTCGTGGAGGGTGGCAGCTGGTAAGACCTAACTGGGATGTCAGGGTATCAGGCCTGAGAGTTTTGAGTTTTGCCTCCTGGGCTATGAGGGAAGGAGGTGGCTAAGCAGTGCTCGAGGCTTTGCATCACTCCAGTCTTAGAAGAAGCACTGGCCACCACTACAACACAAATCCCGTTTGTTTTCAGTCAGCAACAGCTTTCTTTTCGATGAATTAGCCTGTGATCCTTTTCAGATCATCTTGGACTATTGTCAACAGAGAACATAGAGACAATTGAACCATGGGCTGAGGGGTAACACCCAAGGGTTATTTGGAAAATCTAATGAAAGCTATAAAGTATCTTAGGAAGAAGAGAAGGAGACAGTCGTCTGAGCTGCTCTCTTGGCCCTCTGGCTCTCCTCTCCTTTGCCTTCACTTCTTTTCCCTCCTTTTCATACTCACCTCGCCTTGCTCTGCCCTCTTCCCCTCCCCCCTTGTTGTCTGTTCATCTCCCCTCTCTCTCTCCCTCTCTTCATTCCCTACCCAACTCTTCTCTCCCCTTTCCAATATTTCTCCATCTTCCTATGATTCTGGTTTTCATAAAGTCAACAAAACTCAGCCGAAAGCTTTGTCTGAGGACTCTGATGGACTTTTTTCCCCAAGCCCCAGCATTTCCCAGTATGTCCAGCTTTGTTTATATTTCCTCAGGCAATAATATAATAAACAATCAATGAGGTAAACAGAACAGTTCTATTATGTTCTAGATTGTTGTCACTATTTGAGAAAAATTACAAGCAGAAGAGCTGGAACAATGGCTCAGCGATTAAGTGTGATTACTGCTCTAGCAAAGAACCAAGGTGAGCTCCCAGCATTTGTGCCAAGCAGCTCACAACAACCAGCAACTTCATCTCCAGGGAATCCAGTGCTCTTTTCTGGCCTTTGCAGCACAACATACACTTGTACACACACACTCAAACAGCTACTTGTATACTTGTATGCATGCGTGTGCATGCACACACACACACACACACACACACACACACACACACACACCAAAAGCATATAGGGACATTAGAGATGTTTTTTATAGGGATGAATAAAAAGCTTACATTTTGTTCAGAATAGTACCAGACAGACTGAGAAATTCTGGAAATTTTCTATATTAAAAGAATAGGTATTGTTCTCAAGTTGAATAGCTATGTTGTTATTGTTGTTGTTGTTGTTTCCTATTTCCACACACCTGTAAAAGCCCAAGAGAAAGATGTAAATCTTTCCAGCTCTAACCATATGGTTTGTAATTCATAAACATCCATATCTCCAAAAAGGGACACTGTAAGACAACACATTCAATCACACACTCATACCCAAATTATGAAGCATCTAGAAAAAAATAAAAAACAACTTTCTCCTCATGGGAGTGAACTGAAGCAAGCTTTTGTTTAGTTTTTTGTTTGTTTCTTTGTTTGTTTCTTTGTTTGTTTGTTTGTTTTTGAGACAGGGTTTCTCTGTGTAGCCCTGGCTGTCCTGGAGCTCACTATGTAGACCAGGCTGGCCTTGAACTCAGAAATCTTCCTGCCTCTGCCTCCCAAGTGTTGGGATTAAAAGCGTGTGCCACCAATGCCTGGGTGAAGCAAGCTTTTTAAAATTACCTTTCTTAGAGAAAAATAGGTGCTCTACCTGGATTATTTATTCATTTATTTATTAAATATAATATTTATTTACTGAGGAAACCTTTGCATAAGGAGAAGTGAGAAGAACTGTCTAGAATAAGAGCCATTTAGAGATGACTTCCCTTTCCTTGTCTCTTCTACAATTCGAATCAAGAGCCCTCCACATCCTAGGCAAGATTAGAGCCCAACTTCAGCCTCATTCTCAGCCGTATTTGTATTATATATATTTTAGGAAGATTCTCCTTCAATTACCCGGTGTGTCTTGAGTCCCCTCTGTAGTCATGGCTGGCCTTGCCTTTACAGTCCTCCTTCCCAGTTTTTTCTGAGTGACTACTAGACTGTGACCCTAGGCCCAGACTTCCCCTCTCTTGAGTTATTGACTTGGGAAAATAGCAACAACAACAAAATATAAACAACAAAACAACACAAAAAACCCATAACACACAGGTGGAGAAAATGCAGGATGGTTTGGAGACTCATTTCCAGGTGGCATTTAACTTACAAGACAGATAGTCCAATGAATGAGCCAGCGGAAGCCCCATACAGGCTGCAGGCTCACTTGGGCAGGTGCTGGGAGCTTGCAGGTCCTGCTTTTAAATGCACAGGAGGGACCTCCAACTTGGATCTCTGTGACATCTCCTCCCCTTCTTACCTTTCTACCTCCCAGGCAGCTGGCAACCATCCAGGCTTCATTAATTTGTTTTACTCTTTCTTTGCCAAGCTACCAAAAGTCCAGTTCAAAATAAATAAACACTCGGGATGTTTTTAAAACCAAGAACATATGAAATTGGTTGGGGAAAATGGTGGGGGAAGACAGGAGACAGATCGGAGGGAAGGCAACAGAGGTGGTAGATTGGATAAAAATATATTATAAACGTGTATGCAATTACCAGACAAAGAAAAGGGTATAAGAAAAAGATGTTCCTTTCCCAGGGGGTTGTAATTCGTGGGCATTTGTTTGGAAGTAAGCCTGTCACTGGGCCATGAAAAGGTAAAGGGCAAAGCTATTGAGGATCTAGAGAAGGAAAAGCTTCCTCGCCAAGGTCAAGTATATATCAGCCATGGAACAAAGCAACGCTCATTTTCACCCGAGGCCACAGTGTACCTTGACCCCAGTCTCATGAAAACAACAATTTGCGGTCCTCTATAAAACACTTCTTTCCCTTCCTCTGTTCCACTGGCTTCTTCCAAGCCCAGAGTTCTGACTTAGCACCCGTGCTGTATTTTACAAGCCTATGTGCCTGTGTGAGTGTGTGCCTTGCATTCTGAGGTTTGCAGCCCGAGATTTATCTCACTCTCTGATGGTGTTTTATCGTTATTAGAGAGCTATAAATTTCAGCTCCGTTAGCATCACATTTAAATATGTACCCTCCAAGATAGAAAGGTGCTGGGTCTATAGTCCACTATAAATCGCCATTATTGGCCACTGCTCTATACTTGGGCCTTGCTAGAGCCCAGTTGAAACTGCACAATTTGTTTAGATAGCTCCTCTTCCCGGAAGGGAAACTTTGCCAGCACTCGAGGTAGATAGGATTTGCTGCCAGAGACTCCTGTTCGCACCTTGGCAGCTGTTTTTCTTTTTTATTTAGAGAGAACAGGGTTGCCACCATCTGTCTTTTGAAAAATGAGTTTTGCTCACAGCAACATGGAACCATGACGGGCAGTGGGGGAGGGATGTATGAGGGAAGAGGTGGGTGTCAGGGTGCAGCCAGACATGAAATGGACACAGGAACAGAAGGACTGTGCCAAAAGTCAGGATCAAAGTAGGGTCAAGTCTACCAGGAAAGGAAATTAAAGAGGAAGTATTTACTACCTAAGGAAAACAGGGCAGGTGCTGCAAGGTTGGTAAATGAGAATCAAGGGACAGGCAGAGAACAGAGAGTTTCAAATCCTCTCAAATCAGGGACAGTGAATAACTTGACTCACTAGATGTGCAAGGCTTTGTAGCCCATGTTTACTGAGTCCTAAGGCTCTCCAAGGAGGTAGATATTTCCACCTCAGCACCATGGGTTATCCATGCTTCAAGCCCAGCATGTCTACTTTCTTTTTGCATCCTACAACTTGACTGCTCCTTTTCTTAACAAATGAAGAGTGCCTATGTAAGTAGAAGGATTAGAGGTGAGGTCTCACCATCGGGCACCCCCCTATACCTGCTCAGTTTCATCTCTATCTGTCATCAAAGAAGTTAACTGACTTCAGTTGACCAATGTGAAACTTGAATCTACTTTTAAATGCATTTTAAAGAATTTAAGTTTAGGGTTCATTTTGCTTGAGAATCTTATATTCCCGTTCTAGAAGTCATCTGTGTAGACATCTCCATGCCCTCACCCTACAAGAACAGCAGTTCTCAATGACAGTACAACACGAAGTCACTGCTTACATGTGCCGTATGCTCCTGAATGTGAGGCAAGCTGTGTACAGTACAGTCAGGAATCCAGCCTGGTGGAACCTGGATTATCTTAACATAGGAATCCCAAGGGCACGGCAAGGATGACAGTAACTATATTTCTTTATCATGTGCCTCAGGGTCTTTGCCAGCAGTGGCATCCATTACCCATAACCCACTGGGCTAGAACTGAGGCCAAGTCAGTTAGTCCCTGCTGTATACTCAAGATCATGACCTCAGAATTCTCTAAGTTACCGTTGTTGACATGATGGCTTGTTGCTGTAGGACAATTACGTGCTGACCACAGGTGAAGACATAGGATTTCCCAGAAGACCCAAGAATAGGCACAATAACAATGTACTGCATCGTGGCTGCTACCCTTACATACCTTCTTCCATGCTCCCCCTTCCTGTCTGCGAAGCCTTTTTCAAACCTCTAGCCAAGTGTTGCATAACATCACCCACTCTTAGAGCCCCTCTTGTTAGCACAGCTCTGCTGATGTTTCAACCTTTCATTCCTTGATCTAAGTTACAGCATCTCCCTCTCCCAACCTCCTGCTGCTCAATATGTTCCTTTTGCTTTTGCAGCCCATCATTTGCATGTCTCATTCCCCAGACTCAAGAGACAAAAACTTAATATTGTCCTTAAGCAAGCATCAGGAGCTCAGGTGACCCACTGGTTGTCTGGTGTCTTTTCATCAATACCAAATCTTTCCAAGTCTGCTGATAAAACCCTGTCTCCCTCAAGATCATTTGATTCTCAGAACTGGCACAGGCTTTCATCTAAGGGCAAAAGGAGTCAAGAAAGTGAGTTACTTATGACCCAAGGAGGATAAGTTCTGATGTTTTCTACTTCACCAACATCTGGGGAAATGAAGCATGAATTGGACCTTTCCTGCTCATATAGATTTCATGTTCTCTGAACCATGCTGTTTTCATCTATAGATACAATTGAAGACAAGGAAATTTGGCAATCCACAACTCTTCCCCATACAATTATAATTCTATCTTTCTTCCTACATAAGGCAAAGGCACTAATGTTGGTAACTGAAGACAGAATATGAGAGATAGGCATTGCATAAAAGAGAAATTTGATTTGTCACATTCTCAAATCATCAAAGAAAATTCCAAATATGTATGTTCTTCCTTGCTCGTGAAAATAACCTCCTTAATAAGAGGAGATTAATCACAAATGCTATCTTAGAGGCACTTCAGTTAGTCTGAAATTCAGAATAATGCAAACAGCCCTTTCAACTAAAATATCCTGAAAATTAAGATTATGTTTGATGTAGGAAAGTTGCCTGTCTGAAAACTCTTTTATCAAAACTTTCTGATTAAGGATTCCCATGTCATGAGGTTGGAATCATGCTGGAGGGCCATGTACCACCACTATTGCACAGTGGGTCTAAAATTATCTATCCTAGCTATGTCAGAAGATCCTGCTTTCAACAAGAGCTCATTGGTATATGCACAATTCTTATAGACCTAGCACCACCCCAGCTATGTGAGGAGTTCCTGATTCGATCCCAGATCATTGGTTCATAGACAGTTCTGGTACCTATGTCTATCATAACATTTCTTTCATATCAGCAAACTACTGCTGTCATAAAAAAATTACTCATGAGATATTAGAGAGGGTAGAAAACATTATCCAAACTTGACTTTATTTGCAAACTCAAATTACGTGTAGTGCAGTGAAGACATAAAAGAGGATGATGAAGACGATTTCTATTTCCTAAGTAAAACCTAGAGAGGAGCATATCCTACAGTGTGGTACCCAGTCTGCACCACGACAAGGTTCCTCTGGTCACTTGGAAAGGATGAGAATACATTACAATCTTAATGTCCCCAAGCCTTTGGATGCATTTTTTAAGGACTGTGGTCCAGTTTAAATTTCATCTTTTGTGTTACTTTGTACAGGCCTGAACTCCTAAGACAACTTTTCAGAATCCCAATTAGTTCCTCCTACATAGCCTCTATAATATGATCCCTGAATCCATAAAGCTGCCTGTTACTATTACTGACGTGAGCATTATTACCTGCTTGCTTTCCAGTTTGCTGAAACCTCCTTTTAAAGAAAACAGAGAGAACCTCCATGAAAGAAATATACAGGATTTGGTTAGTCTCATCCTCTTCCTCTCTGATTAGAATAGCCGTCTCATAAGAAGCTTTGTTGTAAACAAGAATACACCAGGGTTTTTGACTTCGGCACTGCACTATCAACATTCTGGACCAGGCAATCCATTGCATTTGGTGATACCCTTTCTCTTGGGGATGGTGAATAGCCCTCCCTTACTACCTGCCAAATGTTTGCATCTTTCTTCCAGCTGTATCAGACAATCGGTACATGATTTCTGAATAGGGCTGTGAGCAAACATGTTCCTACAGAGACAACATGGCTCTTATCTGCAGTACGTATATGGTGAGCAACACACAAGAAAGTTCTTTACACACCTTAACTGGTTTAATTTTCTTGGGAACTGAAGCTTCCATATGGAATTAACTTGCTCCCAGTCACAATGAGAGTCAGATGTGTGCTCCCCAAACCTACAGCCTCTTCTCTAGACTGCACACTTCACAGCCTCAGTTCTGTTTTCAGATAACCTGGGTGTAAATGTGAAAACTCAGTTACAAATAAACTGTGAGGTGCACACTTGGTATACCCAGCCCTGAGGAATCAGACAGCCTCATGTACTGTGTCCTTCTGACTTTATACATCGACATATAGTCACCCGTCAGTTAGCGAGGACTGAAGAGTAAATCTTCTTTCCCAAATTGTGTCAATAATCTGAGCTCCAGTTAAAGAGGGTGCCTTAAGGAAGACAGTTGCATCCCTATGAGAAGAGGAAGGAGGGGATTGCTTACTCTCCCTTAGTTCACACATGCACATGTACATGCACACGCACAGGCACACGTACACACACACCAAGCCAAGGTCATCTGATTACTCGGGAAAGAATCCACCTCTGGTCTTGCAAAGGATCTTCTGATCTCCTGTAAGAAACAGATGTTGTTTCTGTTTAAGGCCCACATTAATGCTAGCTTTTTATTGAGGTTGGTGAAGGCTTGCCTGTAAGCACTATCTCCTTTTACCCAGGTGGCACAGGTTTCCGATGATTATAAAACTGGCCACATCAGCCTCCTTCTGTTATATAAAGGTGGCTTACAGTTTATGGTGCTGGGATTGATAGTGATCTTTTCCAGATGTGAGCTACCTTGGTGGACATGGACCATGTATGAGATGATGATTTCATGACCTATTAAGAAAACAATGAAGTTTCTTAGTGATCAGTCTCTCCTGTATGCCATTGAGGTTGATTATAATCACAATGGCCAAGGGAAGGGAAGGGGAACAGAAAACAGTGTTCCCATCTCCTCACAGATGTGCTTTCTTCTCTACTAGGCAGATGGGACTGTTCAAATCAGAAGAGTGAAGGCCATTTGCCTTCTCACATGCCTGCATAGCCCCCAATACTACAGGGGGACAGAGAAGAATCATCTACTTCCCATGAAAGGGAAAAAGGAATGAGGCTTAACTGACATCACTGTCAACTTGTTGTCCACGAATAGTGATGTGACATCATCCACAGGTATTAAGATCATGACCCTTGGATGTCTTACCTTTAAATCTGGAACACATGCTGTTGTCTTATAGATTTATGGATGAGCAAAGAAGGTAAATGGAGCAAAGTCTTGTGTTGAGTCAATAAATGATGTCAATCTTATATTATCTGCAAAGGTTCACGTGCTGAAAGCTTAGAATCTAGTATAGGATGATTGAGATGGAGAATTCTTCAATAACTGTATACTGGAAGGTGGTTAGACCCTTGAGGGCATTGCCATCGAAGGGATTAGCATACTTACTACAGGGCTCCAGGAACCTCTCAGGACAGAGATGACTTAGAAGAAGCAAAGCTGGTCCTAGATTCCCTCTTATGACTAATGACCCTCCTTCTGGTATTAGCACCCACCATGATGTCACTACAGTGCTATGAAGCAGCCAGGAGGCTCCAACCTATGAGGCTATATGAGTCTGAATTTTTATCCTCTAATTTAGCAAGCCCACCACCAACGCTCTTTTCTTTATACAATTCCAAGCTGGGGGTGTTTTGTTACAACACAGAACAGACTGAGAGATCTGGGTCTTGGCATGGCTGTGCTCTCAAAATGCTTTTACTTGTTGAGTCCACATGACTAGAACCTAAGTCTCGACATCTTTTATGCCGGAGTTCTAGATGCATGGGTGGCTTGAGTGAGAATCCCTGACTCTGAGCACACGACCCTGACAACTTAGAAAAGGTTTGTCCAAAGATGACTGAACCGGAGGTGGGTTAAAACAGAACTGTGCAGTGATTTCCTCCACATAGAAGAATTGGATCCTGGATGGAGGGCAGAGGCTGATGTGCGGCTCGGGAAGTAAAGGAGCTGTGAGCCTGCAAAGCTGAAGCTGACAAGATTCACAATGCCCCTCCCCCAACAGGGTCGTGACAACAGTACACAACTGCTCAGGGAGGACATTCTCACTAACTCCATCTGCCACAGTAAGTGTGTAAGGCCTTTGGGCTCAGCTTTTCCTCTGCAAAGTGGGAGACATGAGGGAATTGCAGCTTCTAGAATGGTAAAACTATGAGTTACATCCATACATGTTCTTAGAACTGAACCTGGTACAGAGCAATGGATCTATGAGGGACTCTTAGTAAAATGAATCTAGATAATGCAGTATCTGTCTTTTATGAGACATGGTCTTATGTAGCCCAGGATGACCCTGAACTCCTGGTGCTCCCATGCTTGCCCCTGGTGCTCCCACATTCACCCTAGAGTACTGGATTACAAGTGTATACCACGTGCCCCGCTGAGCTTTTGCTTTTTCACCGCCACACAAGGCTTATACATCTCTCTCCTTTCTTCAACCCTCATCCCTCAGAGAAAGGGAATTTGCTTTCATTGGAAAGGCAGGGCCATAAATTGTCTTGAATTAAGAATCAACAAATCAAAGCAGACACACAGGGAGATAGGAGGTTACTCTTCCCGCCTAAAGTCCTCTTTCACAGGAGATGCTATGGGCCTCTTCAGTCAAGAATGGTGACCCAAAGGGCTGGGGAGACATCTTTGTCAATCAAGGGCTTCCTGCCCAAGCATGAAATCCGAGTTCAATATCTAACACTCTCTGGAGAAGCTGGGCATGACCAAGGGAGAGGCAGGCAGATTCATCAGGCTCACAGGACAGCCAGCCTAGCCTAACTGGTAAGTAAAGCCTTGCTCCCAGAAAGAGATGTTGTTGCTTTCAAGGCAGAAAGCAAGTGAAGAGTGGTATCCGAGGTTGGCCTCCAGCCTTTATTCATAGCTGCACAGGTGCAGATTGATGAATACCAAAGAATAAACCTTTAAGAGGGAGAAAGATACATGTACATGCTGTTCCTGTCATCACTGACCTATCAAGAGTCAAGTGATGGGGCTGTGAGAACACTGGAGTCTACTAATGCTCTCTCTGAGGATGTCCTCAATCAGTAAGGTACAGAGCAGTCACCACACCTCCCTAGTGAATGTCCCAGGATGAAGGGCCACGGAGGGCCTCTCCCTGAAGGTTTGGTGCTCACAATACACATTCCACCTTTTCTTGTCTCTAAACATCTTGTCTCCCCTTGTTTCTGGAGAACTTGCTGTAGAGTGATAGGTCAGCCATGGCTTTGAGCTACAGAACTTCATTATGACATACGTGTATAAGGGATCTGTGTCTCATGCTTGGCTTATTAAGCTTTATCCTCTTGAAATGATTACATGCTTTTCAGCAAAGAATAGAGCTCATGCCTTTAGGCAAACTGTTATAGAAGTTAACTAAATTTTAATCCTCCCAGGGCCTCTTAAGAAATTCATTCCTTCTCCCTCCCTCCCACTCCTCTTTTCCTCTCTCTCTCCCCCTCCTCTTCTCTCTCTCTCTCTCTCTCTCTCTCTCTCTCTCTCTCTCTCTCTCCTCCCCCTCTGTCCTCTCTCCCCTCTCTTCATTCCTCCCTCCCTCCTTCCATCTTTCCCCTTAAGAGTTCTTTGAATTTGTATCAAGTCTAATTGATTTTCACACAGAAACCTCACCTCCCAATATAACATGGGACCCTTTCTCTAGCAGCCAATGGCAAGAACCATTTATAAATTGTTAAACATGTTCACAGCTAAACGACACAAAATAGCCTAGGAATATTTTAATATTCATAGTTTGCTTTGATTAAAATACAAACTTTTTCCCATTAGCTGTTGGATTATTTTTCATAACACAGGCAGGTTACAGAGCAGAGTGCCACTTAATTTAGTGTTTAATCAGGAAAACTACTATGGCATCAGGCTGATTATGTTGGCCCAACTGCTGCCTGCTCAATTTTTCCCCATAATTGCAGGATATTCTTTATGGTGACAACTGCCCAGACGGTGGAATTCCAATATGCTATACATCAGCTTCTTCATTATCGGATTAGCTGGATGTGGCAATGTAGGGCGGACTTTCATCCTCACCATTGATCGCACCGTTCCTTTCTATTTCACAATTAATGTGAGTCTGCCAGATTGATCAATCTTCTCGTGTGCCCAGAGTCGATAGATCCCTAGGACCATGTGTTAGCGATCCGCAGGGTTTCTCAAAAGGCCTGTGGACTTTCCACTGGAGCAAAAGATTTTCTCATTTTCAGATGTTTCTGATTTCAGAGTGTCTGGTGGAATGTCTTCAAATGACACATTTACAGTATAATAATAATAATAATAATAATAATAATAATAATAATAATAAATGGAACCAGGCAGATGGGTGGGCAACTAAAGTTGCTTATTACCTACCCTGACAGCCTAGGTTCCATCCTCATGACTGACATGGTAGAAGAAGAAAATGTACTACTGTAAGTGTCTTTTGACAAACATGACATGACATGTGTGTGTGCAGATATGTGCACGCATGCGCGCGCGCGCACACACACACACACACACACACACACACAGATGTGACTGTTCAAATCAGGAGAGTGACAGCCTGGGCTCCATCTCCACACAAAATGGTTTTGTTGGGATGCTTAAGAAATACAATATTGGGGGCTGGTAAGATGACTTAGCAGTTGAGAGAGCTTGGAGGAGGACCTAAGTTTGATGGTAGGAGGTTCACAATTGCCTTCAATTCTGGCTTCAGTACAACTGATGCCATCATCTGACCTCTGTGAATACCATCAGCTATCTGTGCTCAGACACAATACTCATGTACATGTTTAAATAAAAACAAAAATAACTCTTTTTTTTAAAAAAAAACCTACAATTTTATAATGGATATCAGAGTTGGAATTGATTTCTTATTTTGTGTGTTTGCATGATATTGCATGGCTCTTAGATGCATAAAAGGATGCTCAAAGAATGCTTCCTGCTAGAAGATAATTATTTGTGCTAAGAGAGTAGGAAGGCATACCTCAGAGAAAAGAGGAACTGAGTAGCTTGCCATTGCAAAAACAACAAAGTTAGTGTTCAATTAAGTTCCACCCCAAGATTTATACGGATCATTAGCCAAAAGTTGTCTTCTGTTCAGTATCAGGAAATTGAACAATACCATGACTTCGAGAAAGACCTTTTAAAAATTAAGCAATAATTATGGGATAGTTGCAAAATACAATCTATCTTTTACATCTTGAATTTCTTGGCCATGTAATTTGCACACACATTAAACTCAGTGGGAAACTGGAAAGAGATTCAAAATTCAACAATTAAAGGATACACATTATAATTGTTAGCATTAACTTAAAGTTGATTGCTGGTGCAATGTTATTCTGTACAAATGAACTCAGATCTGCACCCATTTCTCTCTTGGAAGTTCAACTTATTTTCAATGGAGGCTCCAACTGTATCTTTAAGTTGTGGATTTTGCTAAGACCACTTCAGACCTATTAAATGAACTATTTCAAGAAATTTAAATACACTCTATGTAGATTTTTGTTTCATTAGAAAAGGAGATTGAATCTCATATCTCTGGAATTTAAAAGCAATTGCTGTCTCTTAAAATACACGATTATTTAATTTGGGAGATAGGAATGCCCAGATAATTTTGAGTTTGATGTCAGCTCAAAGTGATGTTAACTGTGGAGAACTGTGAATTTGAAAGCAAAACACCCAAATGGAACAAAATCTATGTGTTTCTTTCTAGCTTTTAATGTGTCTATGTTTTACTCATAAGTATTTATATCTAAATATATGTACATATAAATTGATGAGCATATTTGAAACATTACAAAAGAGCTTTCGTTATACATTGAAAATTTGTCTAAGGCCTTTAAAAGTTTTGTGTTATTTGAAATGACAGAGAGTGAAGCCTACTGTACCACTAAGCTCCGTTTCCAGACCAAGAAATTCCAGACTATATAGATGAATACAAAGCTCGATTTATCTCTTTCTGGTCTATAACTTAGGTGAAGTGACTCACTACATACCAGTTCTGTCGTTGGAGTTGCCTCGGCCCCACTATCTTTTCCTCTTCCCCTACAGGTCAGTTTTTACCATCTCTGGCACCCTAAGTGTTTGCTGGTGTAATGCATAGACATTTGGTACCATGCAAAATGCTTAGTCTTATATGTCTCAGTGTCCCACATCAATAGCATGAAGAGAGAACATCTATAGCACAAACAGTGTCGAGAAAAATGAAATACTTGCAAATCACTTGTGTTAGAGCTTGCAACACACACACACACACACACACACACAAACAAATAATCTTCATAAGTAGTTTTCAAATCTTTGTGTGAATGTGTGGTTGATGTTCATCTATGTTTAAGAGCGTGAGTGCAGGCATGTGCAGAGGTCAGAGGGAAACCTTGGTCTCCACTCTTACCCTTCACCTTGTTTCAGACAGTGTTCTATTTGGTTTACTGTCACAATTATCAAGGTACCTGGTTTGTGATATTCTCATGTCTCTGTGCCTCACCTTGCTATAGTAACATGGAAATTATGAATATGAGATACTATGTCCAGTTTTACAGGTGTTCTTGGAACCGACATTTATACTTTTACACTACTAAGGCAAGCACTTCACCTCAGGAGCCATCCCCCTAGTCCCACAGATATTTAATGATCACAACTATGGATATGTAGACAGGTAGACTGCTATCAACATCTGTGTAAATGCAAACACATGCGTGTTCAAAGAGAAGAAAGAGGATCAAAATGGAAAAGCTATAAAGAGGCCTAGCATTATTTTACTAATTGTTTAAACTTGGGGCACCCAGTGTAAACATATTTACTTCAATGTAAAAGCAAGAGGGTCAGAGTAAATTTTCTTATTTATAGAATGGCAAGGAGGTCAAAAATAAGTGGCTTATTCAGACCTGCCATGCATTCTAAAAGGGCAGTTCTCAGAGAATTAGGATACAAGAAGGTACCCTTGACATTATAACTAATTGAATATAGTCAGATCATCATGGGCCTCCTATGTGCCCCAAGGCCATCAACATGGGGACCAATTATCAAAGCTAGTGCAGAAACTTAGATTTGTATGATATAAATCTACCTCCAAAGGGAACAGGGCAGAGAGGGACTAGAAAGTCTGACAAAGGCAGGGGATCCTACTTTGGCCTGTGTGTGTTTCCTAACAATTTGACAATCTCTTTCTAGGGGGTGGGTGAAGAGATGCAGATGATTATGTGCTGAGTTATGAAATCTAAGCCAATCTAGAGTGAGAAAATGTGTAGCTCTTCTTTCAAACTCTGCCTCTTCCAGCTCTCACAGCATGTTGACTGGCTTGGGAATTTTTAAATATCATTAAGCCCATTACACACCACAATAGCAAAGTGCAGACATTTCTCCAAATGATGGTCCAAAATACAATAGTGCACCTGTACACACACATATACACAGATAGACAAACACACACACACACACACACACACACACACACACACAGAGACTGCATTAATTCTGTAAGTGCCACAGATGTAACACATATACATGATATTGTCTAACTAATCAATCAGACAATAAGCTGTTCTAAATTGTGCAAAGTCACACTGCAGAAGAAGTGTCCATATCAAGTATATTGAGTTGTTATCCTAAATCTCAGGATATAGATGTTGTAAATGTTCCATTTCTCACTTAATCAGGGGCAGTTTCCTCAGGATAATCAATCACGCACATTTGTGTATACTCACAAATCTATGTGGGCTTTCTGTATTTGTTGTTTGCAGTTTTGTCCACAGATATACATTAGTCTATGGAGGCCAGAGGTCAAAGTTTACTATCTTTCTTTGATTGTTTTCCCATTCTTAATTTTCTTAGGGTCTTTCACTGAACCTGCAGCTCATTGATTCAGCGAAACTTGCTGCTGGCTAATGAACTATTTCTATCCATCTGTCCTTAACTGCCCAGAAGGATACAGACATGTACAGACACATCTAGAAGTACACATAGGCTTTTTAAAAATGTGTGTGTTTCTATATGTGTATGATGAGAATATGTGGTGTGTGTGTGTGTGTGTGTGTGTGTGATGTCTATTTATGCTTAGGTACCTGCATATCGCAATGCACATGTAGAGGACAGAGGACAACGTTGGTTCCCACCCTCTCCTTGGTTTGATGTCAGGTCTTTTATTCTCCACTGCATATATCAAGCTAGTTGGCTTACAAGCTCCTGAGGAATCATCTGGTCTCTCCTTTCCATCTCTCCACAGAAACAAAGATATTGCAAACGTACATTATGGCACATGACTTTTACAAATTATTTCCTCATACCTATACGTTGATACCTTACTCCATACTTCATCATCAAAGAGGCTTTCTCTTGCAGCAGATGGGAACAAACACATAGACCTGTAGCCAGACGTTACTTATACAGAGAGACCTTAGAACACCCAGCTCTAAAGGAGATGCCTCCATCAAATTCTTCCACTCAGAACTCAGGAAACCCATTGGAAGAGAAGGAAGGAGGCGAGGAGACGGGTTATGGAGGACACTAGGAGATTAAGGTTCTCTAAAACAACTATGCAAAGTTCATATAAACTCACAGAGCCAGAAGCAGCCTGCACAGAAACTATATGGTCTACACAAGGTCCTTTACATTGAGTCTATAGCTTTCAGTTAGTATGTTTATGAGACACCTGAATAGGCAAACAATCGGGTTTCTGATTCTTCTCTTGGGCTCTTTTATTCTTCTGCTGTCTTGCCTTGTCCAACTTCGATAGGATGTTTTTTAGTTTATCCTATTATATTTTACTTTGTTATTATACTTACTTTTTATTTATATATTTATTTGTTATTATTATTTGTTGTTATCTCTTAGAGGCCTATTCTTTTTTGAGAGAAAAGATGGTAGATCAGGTGGGGAGGAACAGGAGTAGCAGAAGGAGGGAAAACTGCATTCATATTACATTGTACAAGAAAAGACTATGTCTAATTAAAGGGAAAATAAATGATTTTCTTGCATTTTCTGAAATTATAGTACTATAAAAGAGTTTACCCCTCCATTTTCTCCCTCCAAAGCCTCCGACAATCTGCACAGGCTCTTATAACCTAACCCAGGTTCTCATGCTTATGGGCTTTCCCCACAGAAATGGCTTTCCTGACATTCCTGTGTGTTTGGATTTTCAATACTCATCAGTGTACACAAACAAATGAGGCCTGCAGGCTGCATCAGGCTCATGGCCTAGTAAAGGGAAATCCAAGTTCAATTTAGAACTCCGCTTTGATAACACCTCACCTGTGTCTACCATCTAAAGTGGATTTTCATCGGTCTCAGAGAGCAAATGGTGTGCATGCAATTTGGTCAGTAGTAACTATAAACATTTCCAGAAAAAAAAAAAAAAAACAGAATAATGTATTTCAAACAGAGCTGAGGAAAATGATAGCTGCAGGAGTGTGGGATGATGCTGGGGGTCTTTCCTGGTGGAGAAGTGTAAAAGAGATTAAGTGGACAGTGCTTTCTTTGAATTATTGATGTAATCAAAACACTCTCAGATGCACAACATTCGTCTTCCTGGTGCGGGGCTTGACATTGAATTCCAGCCAGGGTTTGCCTTCT
Source organism: Mus minutoides (assembly GCA_902729485.2). Lineage (NCBI taxonomy): Eukaryota > Metazoa > Chordata > Mammalia > Rodentia > Muridae > Mus > Mus minutoides. Next base: position 599,314 of record LR749673.1, on the reverse strand, counting down.
CTCTCTTCTATTAAAAAAAAAACAACAAACCCTGAGAGAATAACCAATCATCTCTCATTTCCCTAAAAGAGCTTCCTAACAGACCATTAAAACAAGAGCTAGCAATAGAGAGCTTTCCCATGACTTTGAGTTCTGGTCTCCAGCACAGAGAGGATGTAAAATGAAGAAAGCACATTATTGGGCTTGTTATGTGCACAAAGTGTCTGCCCCTCCCCCAACATCCAAGTATAACTTCAGCCCTGGGTTTGGCTTGACATCATTAGGAAGGCAGATACCAACATGGAACCAACCCTGAATCAAAGATGGATCTAGCTTCATTGGGAGCGAAACAGAACCGCTAAACCTCTGTTCTTCATAGCTCAACATGAAAAGGCGCATCCTGTATTTTGTTGCTAAATTTGTGGGCTGAAGAGGCACTCCCTGTGGCTTGCTCCTCCCACCAATACCCTAAGCCTCCAGACTTCCCTCATCAAGGGCTGATATCATTTCAACAGCTGTCAAGAACAGCTAAAGTGCACTTAGGCCTATTTGTTAAATTCCTAAGGGGGGAGGTAGATTGGTGAAATTCAGACAGTAATTAAACCACATACTTCTTCCAATGCTGCTTCTCACCCCTCTTGCCTGCACAATCTCTCTGTCTCACATCAAATCATTTAGGCACTTATTGGCTCCAATCAATACAATATGAGATACATTAATTTGGTCCCTGAGAGACTTTCAGGGAAGAGATGGTATTGCTTCACAAGCATTTTGGAGTCTTCACACAAGCATACCATCTAACGTTGCAATATAGCTTCTGGGCTCCATGGTGGCAGATTTATGGTCTCCCCTGCCCCTTGCCCATGGAAGTTGGGCTGCTGCCAAACAAACGAAAATTGGATCAGAGTGAGAAGCATTAAATATATTACCTAATGCACACAAACGCTAACCAGTGCAGATTAGAGGGAGGAAGCGGCCTGGCAGAGCGGAGTTTTAACAATTAAACTCAAGTCTTCCCATATGTTCCTGGATCCCTTGTGCTTCACAATGTGGAATAAAATTAAGAGCATGGAAAACCTTCTCTCACTGACTTCCCTGGTCAAAGAGCCTATTTCTCCTCTTCCACTTAGGCCTATGCACCAGTGTGCAAAGCACATGGAACAGAATTAAAGAACTCCTCATGAGAAGAAAAGGTAGGGCCGTCTGTCATCTTAGCTGCTCAGTGGGCTAAGGGAAGATGAGCCCATGCTCAAGGCCTGCATGGGTTGCAGAATAAGTCCAAGGCAAGGGTGAAGCCTGTTTCAGAACAAAAACGTTAAAAGTGGGCTGAGGTTGTATGTAGTTCAGTTATATAAAACTTGCCTGGCATACATAAGGCCCTGAATTCAATCTCCATTATGACACTATTGGACAAGCAAACAATGAGATACATATTAATGATAATATAATAATAAAATAAAGACGTACTTGAATAAATAATTCATTCATTGATAAAAAGACATTGCCGCATTCTCTACTTTTTAATACTAAGCATGTGATTATTGAGATGGAGAGACAGCTCTTAAAGAGTGCACTCTGCTCTTAAAAAGGATGTCAGTTTGGCTCCTAGCACTCATATTGGGTAGTTCACAGCTGCTTGGAACTCTTGCTCTATGCGATTCTATAGCCTTTTCTGGCCTCTATGGGTACCTCTACACATATGATACACATGTGTGTGCACATACTCACAAACACACAATTAAAAAACAAATATTTTACAATATGTTTTTATTGATTTCTCTATTGAGTCTGTACATATTCGGGATCCTGATATGATAAAGGTTCACTTGAGTAACAAAGGTGGCTCCCAGGATTTGACATTAACTGTGGTGCTAAATGCAACTGTACATCCCTCAATACCATGGCCCTCATGTGATTTCATTCAACACCTCACACACAGAAAAGAGATCATGTGTAAATCTCCATCCGCTTATGTTTTTTGCAGTAGAATTGTAGGACCAAGATGAATGGAGTGGACTAAATGTTCCAAGAAACTGGAGAATGTCTGGAAATTCAACTACAATTGCACAATTAAAAGTCTGTCAGGAATTCAGACAAGAAAAATACTCCCAAAGAAGGGACTGCACATCGTGTTAAAAGTAGCCGACAATAAAGGGAGAAGGATACTGCATTTTATAATTCAAACCACCACCATTTATATCAATTATACATTGCTTGGGCAATAAACTATTACTTTGACATAATCTTTTCCTCTTCTTTTTGGAAGAGGAAGGATTGGGTCTTTCATCAATCTTACTGGGGAAAATACCACACACAATTACTTCTACATTCAAGGCAATCAGAGGCAGTTTCCCGGTGTGAACTTGAGCTGATCACTGGAGCCAGGCCACCTTGTCCATAAAATAAGTAGCTGGTTTCTGAATCCCTCTGTGGCTCAAACAGCATATGGTTCACATTATGTAACTTCTATCCTTACCTGCCCTCTTCCCTTGTTTCTGAGGTCGGTCCATACTGTGCAATTAGCACCATAGAGATATCAAAAGTGCTGATGAACCCACAAAGATGCCTGTGGAGATCAACACCCACATAGGAACCTATCTCCTGATTTTCCTTTCCTCTTACAGCCTCACATACAGGGAGAAAAGAAAGGAGAACCAACCTATTCTTTGTAGCTATTAGTAAAGTTCTAAGTTGTGAAGCCCAATGTCAATGTAACCTGGAGACAGATTGCACATTCCAGAAGATGTTTTATGAGTAATACAATATGAAAAACAGGACCCTGTTAACTACACAGATTCTTGGCAAGTCCCCTACCCATTGAAGACTTAACTGATTGCATCATAAACTCTACAGGTAGAATAATAGAATCTAAAATGGAGACAGCGCCTTGAAATGGTTAATCCCAAATGTCATATTGACTAGACTGATTCATGAAGTATCTGTGAGGGTGTGTTTGTGAGAGTATGTCCCAGAGATGATTCCTTGAGCAGAAATACCCTTTGGTTGTGGCTCATGAAGGAACAAAATGTAGAAATGAAGCTACCTGATAGCACAGGTATGATTCTGTTTATTTCTTTCTCTCTGCATCCTGGTCACCATAAGGTCACCAACCACTGGGTCTTGGTGGTTGCCATGATGTTCTGCCTCACCATGTGCTCAAAGCAGTAGAAGCACACTTGTAAGGCTAAACAACCCAAATAAACACTTTCTTTCACCTGGCTCTTTCTGGCACTTATCACAGTAACAACAAATGACATTGCTACCCCATGTGATCCTTCCTTGGAGCCTAACCTACAAATACAGATGTCAATGTACGCACTCTTCTCCGAGCCAATTCTGTAGTGGTGCTGTTAGCTTCCTAAGGCTCAGACCATCTGCATCTTTCTCATCAATGGCCCTTGGTACCCTACCTGGAGAGGGAAAACCTGGTGGCCAATAAATTTCTGGAGAAACCTAGAAGTATCTACTCACAGTGTAGATTACAATAACTACGACAATGCTACAATAATTTTTGGACCAAGAATAGAGAATAAGCAGGTTGGGATTTCTCACTTACAGTAGGAGAACCACTTTGATTCTTGACCACTTATTTATCAGGAAAGTGAGAGCCTCCTGAATTAAAAAACATATATCCTATATGTACTGGCTAGTTTTGTGTGTCAACTTGACACAATCTGGAGTCATCACAGAGAAAGGAGCTTCAGTTGGGGAAATGCCTCCATGAGATCCAGCTGTGGGGCATTTCCTCAGTTAGTGATCAAGGAGGAAAGGCCCCTTGTGGGTGGTGCCATCCCCGGGCTGTCTTTGGGTTCTATAAGAAAGCAGGCTGAGCAAGCCAGGGGAAGCAAGCCAGTAAGTAACATCCCTCCATGGCCTCTACATCAGATCCTGCTTTCTGACCTGCTTGAGTTCCAGTCCTGACTTCCTTGGCGATGAACAGCTGTATGGAAGTTTAAGCTGAATAAACACTTTCCTCCCCAACTTACTTCTTGGTCATGATGAAGTAGGAATAGAAACTCTGACTAAGACAAATTGGTACCAACATAGTGGGGTATTCCTGTGACAACCTGACCATGATTTGGGGAGGACTATGGAAGGACTTTGGAACTTTGGGATAGAAGATACATTCGGTGTTAAGAGCTCTGTGGGATGTTGTATAGGAGCTTGGAAGATAATGTTGAGAACAGTGCAGAAGATGGAGCCTGGCTCGTGAAATCTCAGAGGGAAGATTAAAGAGTTTTATCAGGGACATATTTGGATTGTGAAGATTCTGTAGTTTTGCTTAGCTGGAGCTGAAGAATCAGCTGTGATGAACAAGATTCCAGAACTACTAAATCAAAACCTTTGCATGACTGGGACTATTGATGCTGGTTAGCTGGAGCTAAGAAATTAGTGGTGATTAAGAAGAGACCAGATCATTGAGGTGAAATCTTCTGGGAGGTGTTTTCTGAGAGCACAGAGGCTGTGTTCCAGAGATAGCCAAGTTTGTGTACCTCGTGCTGCAGCAGGACTTGGTAATGTGTAAGAGTCACCCAGGTGGTACTGGTTTTGAAGGCATGAGGGGTCATGAAGAGTGGTTGAGGCTTGGCACTGTGAGAGGTCATAGAAGGCCATTGGTGAAGTTACAGTCTCAGTTGCAATTGATGGCCCAGGACTGAAGAGGTTATGCAGTGTTTTGGATATGCCAGCACCATGAGATGACCACCAAGAACAGCAGCAGCAGTGGAGTACAGGCAGCTGGAGCCTAGAAGATAACGTGTGTGCTACAAAGGAGAGGGCTGGAGAAGTGACCCAAGTCCTTGGAGGAGCCCAGAAGATTGTGAGTTGGATCCTAGACATTGGAGAGTTGGAGTTTAATTTCCCCTTTTGATTGTGACTGTGCCCTGATATTTTTTTCCTCTTGAAGGAAGAAAATATTTTAGTGGAGCCCACTGTTAAGAGACTGAATTTTTAAAGATATTGGACATTTTAAAGGGATTGAACTTTTAATAGGTAAATACTGTGGGACTTTTAAAGTTATTTAGATCTTGGGGATGAATAAGAAAGTAAGGATTGAGGCTTAATAATGATGTGTTTGTGTGTCAAGTTGACAAGGGGTCAATTGTACTGGCTGGTTTTGTGTGTCAACTTGACACAATCTGGAGTCATCACAGAGAAAGGAGCTTCAGTTGGGGAAATGCCTCCATGAGATCCAGCTGTGGGGTATTTCCTCAGTTAGTGATCAAGGAGGAAGGGCCCCTTGTGGGTGGTGCCATCCCTGAGCTGGCAGTCTTGGTTCTATAAGAGAGCAAGCTGAGCAAGCTAGGGGAAGCAAGCCAGTAAAGAACATCCCTCCATGGCTTCTGCATCAGCTCCTGCTTCCTGATTTGGTTGAGTTCCAGTCCTGGTTTCTTTTGGTGATGGGCAGCAATGTAGAACTGTAAGGTGAATAAACCCTTTCCTCCCCAACTTGCTTCTTGGTCATGATGTTTTGTCCAGGAATAGAAACTCTTACTAAGACACTATAAATAAGTAGATTGTATTTTTCTGCTCTTGTTGGCATATGTCTTTGTCTTGGATATTGAGAAGTAAATGGGCTGGGGTTATTCTGATATGGACATGGGGATTGTCTCACTTGAGAATCTACTTATGTTCACTTGCACAAGTTTTTGCTCATACCTTTGTGGGGACACTTTGGTCATCTGATGTGAAACCCTGTCACCTTTCCATGTGATGGCTACCAGTCCTGTTGAGTTAAAGGAATCTGTTGAATGTTAAATGTGTGTGGACCCTGGGCTGTGCTAGACATATGTCCAACTAACACTACACACCATCTCCATGATGCTGACATTAAAACAGGGAAGACTTAGAACATATTCCATCTGGTAATAAGGACACATGTTCCACTATGTTCATAGCAGCCTTATTCATAATAGCCAGAAACTGGAAAGAACCCAGATGTCCCTCAACAGAGGAATGAATAAAAAAAATTTGGTATATTTACACAATGGAGTACTACTCAGCTATTAAAAACAATAAATATATGAAATTCCTAGGCAAATGGATGGATCTGGAGGCCATCATCCTGAGTGAAGTAACCCAATCACAAAAGAACTCACATAACATGTACTCACTGATATGTGGATATTAGCCCAGAAACCTAGACTACCCAAGAT